>CM077148.1:145984407-146472117 GCA_039583875.1 Platanthera guangdongensis | reverse complement strand
TTACAATAATTTTTCTAATGAGTAATTGGGTACTTCCTTCTTTACATAAATTAAGGGAATTATATGGATTTAAATTAATTAGAGGTCACATATTTTCTGAAAAATTATGGAAATTAATATCGAGTCATATATCTCTGTTATGTAGTGTTTAAAATTTTTGGGTGGACATTACTTGAGTAGTCATATAGTTTATGTTCAAAATTGCCCATGGCCAAACATTTGGGAAAATTCAATAAATATCAATGTAATTAGAAAAATTATGATTCTCTGATTTTAGACTAAACTTGTTATGATAACCTCTGATAAAGTTTATAGGAGATTTGGAAGACAATCGGAGGACCTCATTTATACATCTCATATAGTATAGCGGTGGTCTGCATGTAGTAACTGCGGAAACTGAACTAGAGTGGGTAATGAATTTGAAGAGTTGAATCCTTAGTAGGTTATTGGGTTTGGGTAAATAAATGAGAGATTTGATCAAGGTAGAAAATAATATTAAGTGCCTTACGAAAGGGAGCTTTGGGCGTAATCCCATCATAGTTCCTAGTGCCTTCGAGAGCCCTTCACGGGGAATACCTTGGGCAGTCCTGGGCTAAAGTAAACCTTAGGAATAATTTGGGCAAGAGTAACCCTAATAATAGTTTCACCTTACACACACCACCTGTACACGTAGGAGATTAATTGGTAGAGAAAGGATAGCGTAGGCCCGTGGCCTAAGGGCTTACTGGTAGAGTTAAATGGACTCGTATTGATTTGGAAGTCCGGGGAGCTGGATGCTCGGGGACTTGGAAAAAAAGAGACTTGATTAGTCCAGGGAACGTGGGCTTCGGAACATGGTGAACTAGTAGGCTCGGTAGTCTAAAGAGCTGGAGGCTCGGTACTATAATTAGATACAAACTATCATGGTTGCATGTGCATAACAGTGGTGGGTCCTCGGTATTGGACGATCGATCACACCGTCGTCGGTACGTTGACTCGGGGAGACTAGCTGGTTTGCTAGGAATAGTACGGAAACGTACGTGAGGGGCTAGACGGGGTAGTGTGATTACCAGTCTAGGAGTGGAGAGGCCCAACCCACTGTCTCCGTTGGCCACGACGAGAGGCTCCTGAGAGTTTAGCTAACTCCAAAAAGGGGAACTAAAGGTCTGTGCGCATAGAGTCGTGTGTGTGAGTTGCACTTGCATGTGCATACCATAGCATACTTGTATGTCATAGCATAATCATTGCATTTAACCCCTGACACCTATCGTATAAAATGGTATGGGACGTTTTATACGATAGGCCCTGCAAAACGACCCCTTGGTCTATAGGGGTAATCCCTATAAATCAACGGTTATATTTCTCGTTGCTCTTACTTACTCTTCTTACTGCTTTTACTTACTACTCCTTACTGTTTACTTTTGTTACATACTTGTTTACTCATGTTTAATTATTGTGATACCCCTGCCATACCTTAATATTTTATTCCTTATAGGGTAGATGTCACCTGCTTGATTACGCCCTGCTTTTGGTCCTCCTTTTCACTCCTTTCGCACGGTGCCTAGGAGCCACGGGTAGAGGGGTGGGGGATTGTTGACTGAGTCTAGTTTGACTGACGGTCGTTTGACCACCATATTTTAGGTGCTCCGGATGGGAGACAGGGAACAGCCACAGGAGACGCAACACAACAGGGTACGATGCAGATGGAGATGGGCCAGTGTAGCTGGGTGGACAGGCATCCGGATCCGTGAGTGGAGCCGAGTATTAGTAGTTTTACTTTTATGAGTGAATTGTAGTGAGGTTATCATGTACCGGGCTTAAGCCCGTATTCACTTTCTCGCGATATGACTATTTATTTGTCATGTGATTTCCTCTTTCTATTGTGGACTTGGATGCTTACACTTTCATTCATTATACATTCTGTCGATGGTGATCGATTTGGCCGGCAGGATCGGCGTTTTGTAGTGATGACCTTCCTGGGTGCGAAGGTGTCACCGCAAAGCGGCGGTTCTGGGCCTAAGACCCCGGTGGTTGTTGCAAAAAAAAATGGGGTCTTACAAGTGGTATCAAAGCGAAACTTCGATCCGACAGAATGTAGTCCACAAAACATGGGACACCCGCGCGGGCTTAGTTTGAGAACAAACTAGCAGCGGAAGCAATGGTGTGCCCATGGGAGGAATCACGTGCAATGCTCACAGTAACAAAGAGTTTTAGGTCAATTTACTAAACTTAAGACCATCTTTTGTAGGGTGCGACGAATCCTCCCCTGCTGCAGGGACACCTCCAGCCGCGAATGTGAATCCACCCCCGCCGGCTCCAATCCCGTTGCAGCAGACGGAGCTGGGACAAACTTTGACGGCCATCTTGGAGGCCTTTAGGGCACAACAGGCTCCGGCTCCTCAGCCGAACCCCGGAGCGAACTGGTTGAGTGGATTCTGGGGCCTTGCCCCACCATCCTACTTGGGGACAGAGACGGCAGTGCGCACGAATGAGTGTCTAGACATTATGTACGAGATGTTGGTGGGAATACAGTGCCGGTGGACCTGACAGTATCGTTGATGGTTTCTTGTCTAGAGTCGCATGCGAAGAGGTGGTGGAAGTCGGTGGTGGACACCACTTATGCGGGAGTGGAGATCGCGGACATTACTTGGAGGAGTTTAGGGCGGTACTACTGGAGCATTTTGTGCTGCAGTCCGCAAGAGATGAATTGGAGGATAGATTCTTGCAGTTGAAGCAAGGGAACATGACAGTTCTGGAATATCACCGAGAGTTTACTCATTTGGCCCGGTTTGTGGTTCTTACAAGCTGGATGACGTGGGTTACGCGAAGAGGTTCTACAAGGGCCTCCGTGATGACATGAGGCAGGCCCTCTTGTTCGTGTCTGATGGTACCATGGCCATGATCTTGGAGATGGCCAAGAAGCTGGAGGCGGACCAACTTGCAGTCGGGGTAGGAAGAGACATGGGGATGATGCAGTGCTAGGAGGGAGAAGGGACCCGCAGAGGGGCCGGGTCATGGGATAGAGAAGGAACGGGGATAAACCCGCCAGGAGGAAGGGCAGGAACCAAGGAGCAGGCAGTGCTGGCCCCGCAACCACTACAGATGAGGGAGGTGCCCAGGATAGGGCAGGGAACAACCACACCACAGCGGTGCTATCTCTGCCATTAGCCAGGGCACATTCGCATTAATTACCGACGAGGAATGGGGCCATACCTGCTGCACAGGGTGGCCCACCGGCTCACCAGATGGGAGGTCGTGGACGTGGTCGCGGACGCAGATTTCAGGGCGGTGAACACATGCAGGATGGGGAGCAGGTCTACGCTCTGGACTTAGCGCAGCCCCGAAACCCGAACAGGTTTATTGCAGGTATGAGAGTAATTTTTAGTATAGGTAGAATAATTACACAACCTAGGTTATAAAACTTTAGACCTAAGCTATTTTTCCTTTAACTAATTTAGGAATAGTGATGGCGTGCGGCAAACCTGCTCGTACCCTGTTCAACATGGGGCATCACACAACTTTGTGTCGGAGGATTTCATCAAGGATCTGGGCCAGATTCGATATTATACGAGAGATGCCAGGAGGGTTCGTCTCCCTAATGGGATGGAGATCCAGTCCACAGAGAAGTGCCTCCTGACGGTTACCATAGACGGGTTAACACTCGAGGCCCCGACGACGATCCTGAGAATGCCGGACTTCGACCTTGTCTTGGGCATGACACGGATTGTCTGGAACCATGCCCAGATTGACTGCCCGACGAGGAGGGTCGTGCTGAGACACGACGACACTTATGCGACATTCGAAGGTACTACTCCGGTTTCCCGCCGCCTCCTTTCATCTATTCAGGCCGTCAAGGCCCACCTACAGGGAGACGAGGTATATTAGGTGCTGTTCGAGATGACTAAGGAGAAGGACCTGATGGTTAGGATTCCAGTGGTCTGTGACTACGCCGATGTATTTACAGAGAAGCTTCCAGGAATTCCTCCGCAGAGCAAGAAGGACTTTCAGATTCAGTTGGTTCCAGGGGCTAAGCCGGTATCCAAGGCCCCTTATCGGATGGCCCCAAGGGAGCTGGCAGAATTTCGGACACAGTTGCAGGAGTTGGTGGAAGCAGGATTCGTCAGACCGAGTTCCTCGCCATGGGGAGCTCCGGTCCTATTCGTGAAGAAGAAGGATGACACCCTTCGCCTGTGCATCGACTATCGAGCACTAAACAGGCTGACCATCCGAAATACCTATCCGCTCCCAAGGATAGACGAGTTGTTCGATCAGCTGGAGGGAGCCCATTATTTCTCGAAGCTGGACTTGAGGTCAGGCTACTACCAGCTGCGGATCTAGGAGGAGGATATTCCGAAGACGGCCTTCAGTAGCAGATATGGACTGTATGAGTTCATCGTGATGCCCTTCAGGCTCACGAATGCTCCATCAGCATTTATGAGCCTCATGAACCGGGTCTTCGAGACTTATTTGGATGTGTTTGTCATAGTATTCATAGACGACATCCTTATCTACTCTAGGACGGAGGAGGACCATGCACGACACCTGGCACTGACTTTGGAGAGATTGCGGGAGCATCGCCTCTATGCAAAGTTCAGCAAGTGTCAGTTCTGGTTGAAGGAGGTGGCTTTCCTGGGCCACATTATCAACGGAGCTGGGTTAGCGGTGGACCCTGCAAAGGTACATGCAGTCAGGGATTGGCCACCACTGAAGACGGCCACGGATGTGCGGAGTTTCCTGGGGCTTGCCGGTTATTACCGAAAATTTGTGGAGGGGTTTTCTCGGATCGCCCTTCCACTCACTTCGTTGACAAAGAAGGACGTGCCCTTTGTATGGACGCCACAGTGTGAGGCAGCCTTCTAGGAGTTGAAGAACCGACTCATCTCAGCCCCTATTTTGGACCTTCCATCTGGGAAGGAAGGATTCCAGATGTATACCGACGCATCATATCAGGGGATGGGAGCGGTGCTGATGCAGAACAGACACGTCATAGCATATGCCTCCCGCCAGCTGAAGACCCATGAGAAGAACTATCCTATCCACGACTTGGAGATGGGAGCAGTTGTATTTGCATTGAAGATATGGCGACACTACCTCTACGGAGTCCACTATGATATATACTTAGATCATAAGAACCTTAAGTACGTGGACACGCAAAAGGAACTGAACATCAGGCAGAGGCAGTAGGTGGAGTTTTTATCTAACTATCAGTACGAGATGCACTACCACCCGGGGAAGGCAAACATGGTAGCGGATGCTCTGAGTAGGAGAGCCACCACAGTGGGAGCAGAGCCTCAACTGATGTCTATGGAGCTGCCGTAGAGACTAGAGGACATGCACATTACTCTAGTGTCGTCTGACAACCCTGAGCTCTATGAGGAGTACTTGGCCGCGATGGGCATCACCGATGACATCAGAGACCGAGTCAGAGAAGGACAGAGGCAGGATGCCAAGTTAGAGCCCATCTTCCAAACCCTGGAGGGCAGGCACTATAGGAGATTACACACTGAGGGATGACCTGGTGTGCTTCAGAGGATGGGTGTATATACTGGAGGGAGGCCAGATCCGGGAGGATATTATGACGGAGGCGTAATGCAGCCGGTATTCTGTGCACCCGGGGATCACAAAGATGACGCTGATTTGAAGAAGACTATGTTCTGGCCGGGCTTGAAGAAGGATGTCACTTACTTCGTGACCCATTGTGAGACATGTCAGCCAGTGAAGGCGGAGTGCAGGAACCCCGCAGGATTGTTGCAGCCACTCCCGGTGCTGGAGTGGAAGTTTGATGACGTAGCCATGGACTTCATACATGGGCTTCCCCGGTCTCGGATAGGGAATGACTCGATCTGGGTGATCGTTGATCGGTTGATGAAGGTGGCTCGATTTATACTGATCAGGAAGGACGATTTAGTGGGAGTTCTGGTGCGGAAGTTTGTGGAGCAGTTCATTCGTTATCATGGCGTGCCAGGTCAATAGTGTCAGATCATGATGGGCGGTTTACATCCAGGGAGTGGCGGTCAGTTCAGGCATACTTGGGCACCCGACTGAGCTTTAGCATAGCCTTCCACCCTCAGACGGACGGGCAGACAGAGCGCATAAATTGGACATTGGAAGATCTACTATGACTGTGCATTCTAGACCGAGGAGAGCCATGGGAGAAGATGCCGCCACTGGTAGAGTTCTCATACAACAACAGTCATCAGGCCAGTATAGGTATGGACCCCTACGAGGCCCTATATGGACGGAGGTGCGGGACTCCGTTGTCATGGATACAGGACGAAGACCCAAAGGTCCTGGGCTCGGAATTTGTGGAGGACACTGAGGCCCAAGTGAGACTGATACGGGACCGGATGTTGGAGGCGCAGTGCAGACAGGCCAAATATTACGACGCGCGGCATCGACAGGTGGAGCTTCAGGTTGGAGACAGAGTGTTTTTGAAGATACGACCGATGCACGGAGTCTCTCGAGTTCGCATGCGGAGGAAGAAGCTCAACCCGAGATACATGGAGCCCTACAGGATCCTGGAGCGGATCGGCCCCTTAGCATACAGGCTGGAGCTGCCGCCAGAGCTGGAAGGCCTACACGATGTTTTCAATGTCTCCTCCCTCAGGAGGGCCTTATTACGTCCAGAGCAGCAGATAAACACCACAGATGGGCCAGTAGTAGCATCTGACCGGTCAGTGTACATAGAGCCGGTCCGGATTGATGACACGGGTATGCGGGTCTTATGCCGCAAGAATGTCCCACTAGTCAAGGTTCTTTGGAGAAATCATGGCCAGGAGGAGCACACTTGGGTGCCCCAGGACTTGATGCAGCAGCGGTACCTGGAACTCTTCAGTCAGGTATTACTCTCAGCCTTTAGGGATGTTACAATTTTTCTTGCATACTTGAAACCCCGTAGGCCTAACTAGAATTTCGAGTACGAAAGTTTTGTTATATATTGGGATTTGTAACATCCCTCAAACAACTAGACCCTTAGGAATGGTTTTGTCATGACCAGGTCATGACAAAACCCAAGGAATCCCAAGAGACCAAGGTCAACCCAACCTATTTCTGGACAACCTAGCCCAAATAGGCTAACCCAAGATCAAGCCTCATCATGTGGCTTCTTTAGGGAATAATATGCGTGGAAGGGTTGCAAATAGTCCTTCAGATTGACCAAGTAACAATGGTGTGTCTGGAAGGGCTGCTTTTACTTACTGCTTTTACTTACTCTTCTTATAGCTTTTACTTACGGGCGCGACTATCATATATAACGGGCGTGTCACAGGGCGTGTCCTACTGTGTCGAAAGGTTGATTGTCGATCGTCGATCATTGAGTGTCAATCGTCGAGCACGGGGTACACGACCTGTGACACGGGCATGCCAGAGGGCGTGTCCTGCTGTGTCGAAAGGTTGAGTGTTGATCGTCGATCGTCGAGTGCCGATCGTCGATCGTCGATCGTCGAGTGTTGATCGTCGATCGTCGAGTGTCGATCGTCGAGAATGGGTACACGGCCTGTGACACGGGCGTGTCACAGGGTGTGTCCCGCTATGTCGAAAGGTCGAGTGTCGATCGTCGAATGCCGATCAGCGATCGTCGAGTGTCGATCGTCGAGCATGATGTACACGCTCTATGACACGGTCGTGTCACAGGGCGTGTCCCGCTGTGTCGAGAGGTCGACGATTTTCTCTCGACTGGGTGTCGAGTGGGTTACACGCCTTGCGTCACGGGCATGTCTTGGCCGACACGGGCGTGTACCGCGTGTCACAGTAACCTCCATTTCCACGATAATGGAGGAGAGAGAAATGAGGAAGGAGAGGGAAGAAAACGGTTCGCCAAAAGCCACATTTAATGGCTGAATTCAATTTCCCAGGGAAGGGGAGAAGTTTCCAGCCGTTTCCTTGGCCGTCAGACTTGGTTCAGCCCCTCCCCTCTTCCATGGCCGAGCCTAGCCATTAATGGCTTTGAAGGACATTAATGATCCAACCCATCCTCTCCCCATCTGAAGCTTTAAACACCACCAGTGAGTTGAGAGGAGACTTTCCCAATCCTTACCCGAAGAAACGAGCCTCCCCACCTTGCAGTTGCAGAAGCCGAGCGACAACTTTCAAAAATGGCTTCCCGACGATCTTCCCGACTTCAGGCCGCCGGCAAGGTCCAATCCTTCTCCTTTTATGCGTGCTAGATCTAGTTGGTTTAGGTTGAGAAGTCGGGCTCAAATGAGCCGGATCGGAGAGAAATTTCTTGAAATTCCATGAAAAATGGAGGTGAGAGTTTGCCGGAAACCGCCGCCTCCGGCGGCATGGTCGCCGCCAAACGCTAGCCACCACCTCAACGGAAGTGGTGGTGGGTGGTGGCCGACCAGGGAGGTGGCCGGGGTGGCCGGAAATTCGGATGGAAGAGGCTCCAGGTCGAGCCAATCTTGGACCTAGGCTGGAGGTTGAGGATGAACGGATGCCATCCGTTTTGATCAAGGCGATTCAAATGATATTAATGTTATTGATTTTTTGGAGATTATTAGCAGTAGATATTTTTAATTATTAAAAATAGTTAGATGCCTCTACTGTAAAAGTGGTCAACATAGAAAATGTAGCCCTTGATGTCAAGTGTAAAGTAAAATTTATTTCACTCAGTTTGGAATCCTGGTGTGACCACATCACTCGTTTTGGTGCAACCTATACATAGGCATGACCAGACATTAGAATTAGTGTCTACACCAAACCACTCATCCAAATGCTTTGAAATTTTGAACATAGGCTCCTCATAGCCTTCCCCTTAGATTGTCCAAAAATTAGAATTTTTGGAAAAAATTTTCTATAGTTTTGTGAAAATTTTAAAACCAATTATAAATTAATTAGGGGTCATAAACACCTCAAAATCCCCCCAAATTTGGGTGGGTAATCTTAGAGAGCATGTTAGGGCTCTGGTAAAAATTTCATCTCCTTTGGAGATGTTTTGATTAGGTTTTATCCAACCCTAAGTTGACCCTTGTAGGGTTAATTAGGTCAAAACACCCCCTTTGGGTTTGAGTGGTCAAATCACCTCAACAGAGGCTGATATTTTGGCCGCTGATTCTCTATGGTATGACACACCCTCCAATGGAATTTGGGTGGTTAAAGAGTAGGGTAGCCCTAGAACCCTAGGGCAGGTCCCTTAATGGGGATTCTTAGGGTTTGAAGGTCATGGGGCCAAATGACCTTGGAATGACTTGGAAATTGGTGGAGAGGTCCATAGGGTTGGTATAGTCCTCTGGTTAAAATTTTAGGGAATTTGGAAGTCTTAAACCCCTCAAAACCGTAACCCTAGTTTAGGGAACCAAACCTAATTTAGAGTATTATGCTATCAAATCACTTTAAAATCACTTGAAATTTGGGATGAGTGGTGTTTAAAGTTTGTCAAAGCTCTGGAGATTTTTGTTATGAATTTAGGATTATTATTTTGGATACTTCATTAACAATTTAGTAATTTGTAATATTTGCTTAGAAATTTATTATGAAAGAATTACTTGCTGGAAATTGATGTACTTTACCCAGGGGACTCCTTATTATGTTTTAAAGCTCTGTGAATATTTATGGGATTTTTGGAAGAATATTTCTAAGGGTTGCTTCATTAAGTGTTGTTTCTCATGAAAACTTAATTTAATTTATTTTGGAGCTAGCAAGCCTCTAAAATTATGATTTTTTGTACAATGATCCTTTCTGAACCATATTAAGATTCTGTAATTTTTACATAATTTTCTGATTAGTAATTGTGGTACTTCCTTCTTTACATATGATTAAGGGAATTATATTAGATAAATTAATTAGAGGTCACATATTTTCTAAAAAATTATGGAAATTGCTATCTAGTCATATATCTCTGTTATGTAGTGTTCACAATTTTTGGGTGGCCATTACTTGAGTAGATCATATAGTTTATGTTCAAAATTGCCCATGGCCAAACATTTGAGAAAATTCAATAAATATCAAATTAATTAGAAAAGTTATGATTCTCTGATTTTAGACTAAACTTGTTATGATATACCTCTGGTAAAGTTTATAGGAGATTTGGAAGACAATCCGGAGTACCTCCTTTATACATCCCATATAGTATAGGGTGGTCTGCATATAGTAACTGCGGAAACTGAACTAGAGTGGGTAATAAATTTAAAGAGTTGAATCCTTAGTAGGTTGCTGGTTTGGGTAAATAAATGAGAGATCTGATCAAGGGTAGATATCAATAATATTAAGTGCCTTGCGAAAGGGAGCTTTGGGCGTAATCCCATCATAGTTCCTAGTGCCTTCGAGAGCCCTTCACGGGGAATACCTTAGGTAGTCCTGGCTAACGTAAACCTTAGGAATAATTTGGGCAAGAGTAACCCTAATAATAGTTTCACCTGACACTCACACCTGTACGCGTAGGGAGATGAATTGGTAGAGAAAGGATAGCGTAGCCCCGTGGCCTAAGGGCTTACTGGTAGAGTTAAATGGACTCGGTATTGAGCCCGGGAGCTGGATGCTCGGGGACTTGGAAAAAAAGAGACTTGATTAGTCCAAGGAGCCGTGGGCTCGGGAACATGGTGAACTAGTAGGCTCGGTAGTCTAAAGAGCTGGAGGCTCGGTACTATAATTAGATACAAACTATCATGGTTGCGTGTGCATAACAGTGGTGGGTCCTCGGTATTGGACGATCGATCACACCGTCGTCAGTACGTTGACTCGGGGAGACTAGTTGGTTTGCTAGGAATTGTACGGGAACGTACGTGAGGGGCTAGACGGGGTAGTGTGTTTACCAGTCTAGGAGTGGAGAGGCCCAACCTACTATCTTTGTTGGCCACGACGAGAGGCTCCTGAGAGTTTAGCTAACTCCAAAAAGGGGAACTAAAGGTCTGTGTGCATAGAGTCGTCTGTGTGAGTTGCACTTGCATGTGCATACCATAACATACTTGTATGTCATAGCATAATCATTGCATTAAACCCTTGACACCTATCGTATAAAATGGTATGTGACATTTTATATGATAGGCCCTGCAAAACAACCCCTTGGTCTATAGGGGTAATCCCTATAAATCAACAGTTATATTTCTCATTTCTCTTACTTACTCTTCTTACTGCTTTTACTTACTTGCTACTTCTTACTGTTTACTTTTGTTACATACTTGTTTACTCATGTTTAATTATTGTGATACCCCTGTCATACCTTAATATTTTATTCCTTAGGGTAGATGTCACCTGCTTGATTACGCCCTGCTTTTGGTCCTCCTTTTCACTCCTTTCCGCTCGGTGCCTAGGAGCCACGAGTAGAGGGGTGGGGGATTGTTGACTGAGTCTAGTTTGAGTGACGATCGTTTGACCACCATATTTTAGGTGCTCCGGATGGGAGACAGGGAACAGCCGCAGGAGATGCAACACCAGCAGGGTACGGTGCAGATGAAGATGGGCCAGTGTAGCTCGGGTGGACATGCATCCGGATCCATGAGTGGAGCCGAGTATTAGTAGTTTTACTTTTATGAGTGAATTGTAGTGAGGTTATCATGTACCGGGCTTAAGCCCGTATTCACTTTCTCGCGATATGGACTATTTATTTGTCATGTGATTTCCTCTTTTTATTGTGGACTTGCATGCTTACACTTTCATTCAATATACATTCTTTCGATGGTGATTGATTTGGCCGGCATGATCGGCTTTTTGTAGTGATGACCTTCCCGGGTGCGAAGGTGTCACCGCAAAGAGACGGTTCTGGGGCTAAGACCCCAGTGGTTGTTGCAAAAAAACAATTTGGGGTCTTACATAGTACACCACCCTCATCTCCTCTACCTCTACACCTAGATTATATCCCCCTTTCCAACCTCCTCTCACTCCCTTCTTTTAACCTACTGTCATCCCCCCTACTCCATCACCTACAGATGAGCCAATGCCAGATTCTCTACCTTCTCCTTCACCATCATCTTCCATCCATACTTCTGTCTCCACTCAGACACCTTCTGAGTTCATGCATTTGGACCCCCCTTCCATTCAACCTCTTCTGGCAACTCTAACTCCCCCCCATCAAAAACCTGATAGCAGAGGCCATTTTACCTCTTGCTACTTCCATTTCATCACTTATTTCCCAACTCTCTGCCTTCTCTGTCCCACCTTTTTCAGTCAGGTGCCTGGCTCCAGTCCCTACTGAAACCAGGCAGGGGGAGATACTCCGTGAAGAAGTAGCTCCAGCTCCAACAGAAGTAGAAGCAGCAGCAGAAGCAACAGACTTAGCTATTCCTGCTAATTTAATTGATTTTATTGAATCTGATATAGATATGGATGAGGCACATATAGCTGAAATAAACACTGTTGGTGATTATATTATCAACCCACAGTAAATATTTTGAGCTTGTTAAATATTTTTGATACAATTCATTTAAACTCTTTTCCAGAAAACAACCTAAAGCCTTCTATGGCTATAGTTCCTTACAACTCTCCAATAAGCCCCAAAGTTGCCATGCAACTCAAGGCTAGTTTTACAAGTATAGAGGCTCCAGTTATTCCATCTCCACCAAGAGAAGATTCTCTCATTATTTTATCCCCTCCCAAAGCCTTCTCTCCTCCAACATTCAAGATGGATGACAGCCCCATGCCAGATCTGGATGAAATCATGATGGCAGATATAGAACAAGACAATCTATTAGTTGCTGTAAAAGCTACAGAATCAGTTGTTCTACCTCCATCTCCTGCTCAAGCTGAAAAGTTGTTGATATCTGCAGAAGCTCTAAAGGAAATTAATGCATTATATGATAATCCTCAGGGATCTTCAGATGATGATGATGATGAAGATGATTCAGATGACAGTCCTTCTGCAAAGAAAAAGAAAATTTCTAAGAAAAGGAAAGCCCCTCCAGCTGCTAGTCCTAAACCTAATCCCACTCATGATACCCCTTACTACATTCTTTAGAATATCACCCCTTACAAGGGCATACCAGCTTGGATGTGGCTATCCAAAAATCAACATAAGGACAGAAAGAAAAGCAGAAAATATTCTCCTCCTCCTCAAAGATACAGGAAAGGTCCTCCTCCTCCTCCTACTACTGGTGCTTCAGGTAGTTCCTCTCAGAGGTCTACAACATATTCTCAATCTTACCAAAGACATCAAGGTAGATCCTCATATTCTAGGAGCAGCCAGTACACGTACTCCTCAAGTAGGCAACATCAACAACATCAACATCAACAACCTCAGCAACATCTACAACAAGATCCTGAATCTCAGAAAGTTGATAGTCCAAAGAAGCCTGAATCTCCTCCTGTTCCATTTGAGGATCCTGAAACAGCTACTACTGTTAGAATGGCCAGGTTCCAAGAATTGGTTGGATTATCTATGATAAACAAGGCTAAAGCTGAAGGAAAGGATCCCTCATAGTATTCAACTATGTAAAAATACAGGAAAGAAGAATTGAACAGGTATGCAAAGGATAATAAGTTCTTTAATGTAGATGATTATATGCAGTTACATACAGAGGCTGTTGTGCAAAGGGCCACATCTCTCAACATCATTGGAGTTGCTGATATGACTATGATAAAGTGTCAAGCAGCTAATCCTAACAGAGAGATCATATTTACCCAACCTGGTGTCAAAGAAAAGGAGGAAAAGCAAAAGGAGTTATTGAAGAAGAAGATATTAGTATATGCTGTTCATTTTTCTATTTATCTTAAACTATTTATTCATAGACACAAAGCTACATTGTATATATATCTGATGCATGTTTTAAAATTTTCTGCCAGATATACTTTTCTTTTGCTTTGTGAATATTTTTTGTTTGTCTATTAGTGACCTCACCCAAATAGGGGGAGATTGTTGGATCCCTAATTTGATTTGGGCTAGGTTCACTAACTAGGTTAATTAACCCACTATGTATAGCCAGGGTCATGTCTGTGTCCTAGAGTTTAGGATATGTCCATAGAGTTAACATTGCATGGACCAGCCAAACAAAGACTGCAGAAGACTCCAGACTTAGAGAAAAATCAAGATTCAGGAAAGTTAGTTCGACGTTCGTCGAACTCAGCTCGACGAAAGTCCTGCTCAACTCGACGAACTCAGAGACAATTCTCTGAGTTAAGCTCGATGATATTCGAGCTCAGTTCGACGATTTCTGGAAGTTCAACTTCAACATTCTAAGTCCAGAATCCTTTCTCTGAACTCCAGTCGATGAAGTTTTATTATCAACTTGACGAACTTAGAGCACAGAATTGGGAAGTTTTATCAGAATGCAGTTAGCTGTTCTCAGGTCGACGAACTTGGTGCTCAGGTCGACAAACAAGAATTATCTGGTCAACGAACATGATTTTTGTGGTCGACAAACTCTGTACTCAGGTCGACGAAATCTATTTTTTGCTCGACGAATTCTGTGCAGATCCATACTTGGATTTTTCCTTCTTTTGTCCTTATTTTATTGCAGTAATTCCTGAATAATCAATGCCTTTATTCTCTGATTATAGCCGTTAGTGGCAGCATTGATTATGATATTTATCTGGATTATTACTTGTCATTTTTAATAGGACAGTTGGGGAAATCCATTAATGTAATATTCTCTCCAGCCGGATTTCATTCTCCAGGCAGTCAACATTCAATGCAGTCAATCCAAATTCAAAGGAGAAATATACAGAGAAATATAAAAAGAGATTTCTTCTCTAGCAGTTGATAACAACAACAAGAACAAAAAAAAGGGAAGAACAAGCAAGAAAGAAGAACAACACAGAGAACAAGACAAACATCAGAAAACATTCAAGAAGAAATCTCTCTATCTTCATCAAAGTGTTCTTCCTCCAGCAAGCTGCCAAGAGACAACCAACTTCAATCAGTCTACAGCTTCCTGGAGATCTTCTCAAGAAGACCTACTGACCCTGTAAAGCTTCCATTCTTCCTGAATATATTTTCATCTCAGGGGGAGCTTTGACACTGTTAGAGACGAACAAAAACAAACCGGAAGAGGTTTAACAGAAACTTTATTTTCTGAAAAAGGTATCTATTACAAAGGTATGGCCTCCCTTATATAGAATGGAGGAGAGAAGAGAGAATACAAATAAGTGATGTGTGACTAAAAATTTACAGGACTAAGCGGACTAATACAAAACAATTCGCACAGGCCGCGCGGTTAGACAGAAGGGCTAACCGCTCGGCTACCACCAGGGAGAGAGAAAGAGATCACCATGGGAGACCGCTAGACCGCCCGGTCTCCAAGTCTCCAGAGGCAAGCCGCTAGACCGCTCGGACTCCAGACAGCAACATCACAGTAACCAAACCACTGAAGGGAAACCGCCAGACCGCACGGTCTTCAACCCGCCAAGACAGACCGCCAGACTGCCCGGTCACCAACTTCAACACTCCCCCTCAAGCTGGAGCAAATATATCGATCATGCCCAGCTTGACACAAATATGAAGAAACGAGGCGGAGACTGGCTTGGTGAAGATGTCAGCCAGCTATTTATCAGAAGTGATGAAGGGAGTGAAAATTTGTTCCTTCAAAATCTCCTCACGAATGAAATGACAGTCGACCTCAATGTGCTTGGTTCTTTCATGGAAGGCCGGATTTTTGGAGATGTATATGACAGCCTTGTTATCACAGAACATAGGTAGAGGATGGTTGTATACCTCTCCTAAATCCAGCAGGAGTGCCCGTAGCCACTTTAACTCACAAGTGGTCGATGCCATACTACGATACTCTGCTTCAGCACTAGACCTGGAAACAACCGTCTGCTTCTTGCTCTTCCAGCTTACCAGATTTCCCCTAACAAAGGTGCAAAAACCCGAGGTTGACTTGCGATCCCCTTTGTCATCAGCGTAACTCGCATCTGAGTATGCTTCAACCCTCAGATGACCATTCTTTTGAAAGAGTAATCCTTTCCCAGGCGTTGCTTTGACATATTCTAAGATCCTCAAGGCGGACTGTAGATGACACTCCCTTGGTTCTTGCATGAATTGACTCACTTTGCCCACAGCATAAGAAATGTCGGGCCTGGTCACGGTGAGATATATGAGCTTACCAGCCAGACCCCGGTACCGCGTAATATCTGAAAGAGGAGGCGAATCATCTGTCCAGGTTTTGTCTTCTCCAGTTTCCATGGGGCATCAGGCAGGTTTAGCTCCACTCAATCCTGCCTCTTTTAAAATATCAAGGGCATACTTACGTTGGGAGAGGACTAAGGAGTTTGGATTCCGAGTGATTTTGATCCCCAGAAAGTACTTCGGAGAGCCCATATCTTTTGTGACCAGATGTTGACGAAGATGCCGCTTTGTCAAGGCTACCCCTTCCCGATCATCGCGAGTGAGAAGGATGTCATCGACGTACACAGCAAGAACCACCAATCCCGAGGAGGTTTTGCGAACAAGTAGCGAGTGATCGGCAGAGCTTTGCACAAAACCAACGGCTGCCACAATGCCGCTGAACTTGTCGAACCAAGCTCGAGGGCTCTGCTTGAGAACATAGATTGCCTTCTTCAGCCGGCAGACTCGTGTCTCCCCCTGAGCAACATACCCAGGCGGTTGCTCCATGTAGACAGCCTCCTGAAGTTCACCATAAAGGAAGGCATTCTTGACATCCAGCTGGGAAATCAGCCAATCTCTATTGACCGCCATAGAGAGAAGAACCCGAATAGTGCTGAGACGAGCCACTGGAGAGAAGGTGTCAAAGTAATCAACCCCATAGGTCTGAGTAAAGCCCTTAGTAACAAGGCGAGCCTTATAACGATCCACAGTGCCGTCGTGGACAAAGTTTACCACAAAGACCCAGCGACAGCCAACGACATCAGTACCGAGGGGAGGAGGAACAAGAGTCCAGGTACCCCGCTCAGTTAGAGTCGCCATTTCCTCATCCATGGCCATCTTCCAATGAGGAATAATAAGGGACTCCTAGTAGGAACGGGGTGTGGTAGTGGCAGAGATAGCCAGATCAAAGGCCCTGCGAGAAGAGGTGAGACGATCATATGAAACAACAGCAGTAAGGGGGTGTAGGGTACACGTCCGCACCCCTTTGCGAACAGCTACAGAAGATCCAGCTCAGCAGGTCCCTCGGCATCCGGAGCATCCATGGCAGAGAGAGCTGGCCCGGGAGTAGAGAGCGGCAGTGGCGGAGATGAGGGAGACGGTGGTGGAGAAGCGGGAGAGAGAGGTGGAGGGAGAGGAGTGGACGAAGATGGTGTAGGGGTGGAGATCGCAGTAGGAGACGAGGGAGCGAAGGAAATAACAGGAGAATCAAAAGTTGGGGGAAGAGGAGAGGAGACATCCGAGAAGTAGGAGGCATTCTCGAAGAAGGTGACGTCAGCAGAGATAAATTGCTTACGAAGAACGGGATCAAAGCAACAATATCCTTTCTGAGTGGTGGAGTATCCCAGAAAGACACATTTGGTGGAGCGAGGGGAGAGCTTATCACGGGTGGCGGAGGGGGCATCATAAAGGCAGTCTACCCAAAGATGCGGAGAGGGAGAGGAAAAGGCTCCTTGTTCGGATATAGAATGGAGAATGGGGTTTTCCTATGGAGAACCGTGGAGGGGATGCGATTGATGAGGTAGCAGATAAGGAGAACATCATAGCCCCAATAGGAGCGAGGAACATGCATCTGGGTCATCAAGGTGCGAGCGACATCGAGGAGATGACAGTTTTTGCGTTCTGCCACCCCATTTTGCTGAGAGGTATAAACACAGCTAGTCTGATGAATAATGCCATTTTGCACACAGAAAGAGGTAAAAGCATGACTCAAATATTCTGAAGCATTATCTGAGCGAAAAGTTTTAATACAAACACCAAACTGAGTTTTGATTAATTGATAAAAAGAAACTCATACATCCAAAAGTTCAGAGCGATCTCGTAAGAGATGAACCCAAGTACATCTTGAAAAGTCATCAATAAAAGTAACAAAATAAGAACTACCTCGACCAATGGTGAGGGTAGGAGCAGGTCCCCAGAAATCGGAGTGGATTAGATCAAACGGACGGGTAGAGCCCCGACCTTGCTTTGGCGGGAAGGAGGAACGGTGATGCTTGCTAAGCTGACAAGCCTCGCAGTTGAGAGGAGAACTGGAAGGAGGGAGGTGGGGCAAAAGTTGATGTAGAAGCCGTGGAGGAGGATGACCGAGGCGGAGATGCCACTGGAGAAGATCTGTACAAGAGGAGGAGAAGGCGGACAAGGCGAAAATGTTGTCGAGGAAGTAGAGGCCTCCGCTCTTAGTCCCAGTAGCAATCGTCCATTGGGAGCTCGGATCCTGAAAAGAACAAGAAGTCGGAGTAAACGTTACAGAGCATTGAAGCTGCTTGCATAAAGAGGTAACCGACAACAAATTGCAAGGAAATTTGGGCACATAGAGAGTGTCCGCTAGGCGAAGAGACGGAGTAACATGGACCACTCTCGACCAATGAACCGGGTAGGGAGAACCGTCTGCAACAAGAACCGGGGGCACCCGATCATGCTGTTCGAGGAGAGTGAAGTAGTGAGGATTGCCCGTCATGTGATTAGTTGCTCCAGAGTCGATAAGCCATTTAACTTGAGTTACCACGTGGGAACTACCTGATGATGTGACAGCGGAGGCAGACGACTTTGAAGAGGAGGCAGAAGAGTCACCCAAGGGGCGAAGATGGGGATGCTTCATCCAGCAGCGGTCAAGAGTATGGCCGGTGCGGCCACAGTGAGAGCAGAGGTAGCGGGAAAGACAAGAAATCCTCACACAATAGGAAAAGGAAAGAGAAGAGCCTCATAGCCAAAAGGAGCAAGACTCTTAGCGACTCCGACTCTTCAGAGTCAAGCGAAGAAGAAGAAGCTTACTTTGGGCTAATGGCTCAAACAGATGATGAACAAGAGCCCCAGTTCACTGGGAAGGTAAACTCTCACACCCCTCTCTCAGAGTCTGAAGTTTCTGAACATGATTGCGAGAGTAGCTCCTCTGACGATGAGTCAGAATTGATGGCCCAGTATAAGGAGTTAATCATGGCTTACGACAAATATCGTCGAGTCGTGAAGACTCAGGCTAAAGAGATCAAATCTCTAAAAGCCGAAGAGAGCAACTTGAGAGAGAAAGTCACAAAGACTGACTCCCTCGAGGAAAACTTCAATAATACTATTGAAGAATATAACAAGGCTCTTGAGCACCTTGACCTGAAGGAGAAGATCATCAAAGGTTTGGAAGCCGAACTTGCGGCTGAAAGGAAACTTGTTGAGAGTTTCTCTAAGCCCAAGACGGTTCTTCCATTCGTTGCCAAATTCTCAGCAAATGCCAAGGGAGCTGGATTAGGCCATGAAGAAGCTCCTACTAAATCCTCTAGGAGAAACAAGAATCAATGGAAAAATAAGGCCGCCAAAAAGGCCTCAGCCGAAGAAAACTGAAAAGCCCCTCAAAATCAAACCACATTCAGAAAGGTCATCTTTCCAACAAATGAGTTTGATTTTGACTCATCATACGAGCACTTTGCTAGGCCTACTTATGTAGAGCCAAAGTCCCGCTATCAAGGATGGGCTCGACCCCGAAACTTTGGCGAAAGTGCCTTTAAGGCACCTTATGAAGAAGTTGTTCTTCAAAGCTATGGCCCTTTCAATCACGGGCATAACTTCAAGAAGGCACCAAAGACAAAGCCTGTTGTAGAGAAGCCCATAAAGGATAAGAAGCCATGTGATTGCCATCATCATGAGGCATCCTCCTCCAAGAATGCAACCCCTGCTAGACCAAAGTTCCAAAAGGTCAAGCAGGAGATCTTAAGGCAAAGGTACAACAGATTTGACTGTTGGTGCTGTGGCAAGGTTGGTCACTTCGCCATAGATTGCTGGTTCAATTCCAGAAACGCTGTAACCCCTCATGTCAGCAATATGAGAAAGACCGCTCATAATGCCAACACTCGTAGGGGGAGCACTCTAACCCGAGACCAAGGACCCAAACGTGTTTGGGTTCCTGAGGCGAATTGATTGTGATTGCAGGGATGTCCAAAGGCCAACAAAATGCCTATCTGGTACTTGGACAGCGGATGCTCTCGGCATATGACCGGGACGAGAAGCCTCATTCAGAACTTTACTCCAGTCGTGAACAGACCAAAGGTCATCTTTGGAGGTTCAGACCGTGGAATTACTAGAGGCTATGGTATGATTACTAATGACAATGTATCCTTCTCGGATGTGGCCTATGTTGAAGGATTGGAACACAATCTCATTAGCATAAGCCAACTCTGCGATAAAGGATACATAGTTGAGTTCCATGCTGATAAGTGCTTGATAAAATCCGTTGACAATATGGAAACGATTCTATCCTGGCACTCGAAGCAGGAATATTTCTATTTAAATTTCATCTGTATAGATTCCTCTACACCAGTGTGTCTTTTGGCAAAAGATAGTGCGTCTCTTGGTGACCAATGGCACAAGAGACTAGCACATATTAATTTCAAAACAATTAATAAACTATTTTCAATGAACTTGGTACGTGATGCCCCAAATGTCAAATACGTCAAAGACAGACCTTATCATGCATGCGTAAAAGGCAAGCAATCAAGGGCTACCTTTAAAAGCATTATTGGCAAAGTCTCTAACAGATGTCTTCATCTATTGCACATGGACTTGTTTGGTCCACTGCAGATTAGAAGTTTGGGAGGTAAGGACTATACATTGGTAATTGTTGATGACTACTCGCGCTTTGCGTGGGTGTTCTTTCTGAAACACAAGTCAGATACCCTCGATATCTTTACTAATTTTGTCAGACAAGTCCAGAATGAATACAACTGCTCCATAGTCAAAATCAAAAGTGACAACGGAACAGAGTTCAAATCTGGGGCCATGACAGAATTCTGTGAAAGCTTAGGTATCTTTCATGAGTTTTCCTCTCCTCGTACTCCACAACAAAATGGAGTGGCTGAGAGAAGGAACAGAACACTCATAGAGGCCTGCAGGAGCATGTTGAGTGATGCTTCACTACCAGAGTACTTCTGGGCTGAGGCCATCAACACTGCATGCCACATGCAAAATCGAGCACTCATAAACAAAGACCACAATAAGACACCTTACGAACTTCTGAAAGGAAGAAAACCAATAGTCTTTTACTTTAGAATCTTTAACTGCAAATGCTTCGTACTTAACAATGGCAAGTATCATGCCACCAAGTTCAGCGAAAAGAGCTTTGAAGGTATTTTTGTAGGATATAGTAGCCATAGTAAGGCATACTGGATTTTCAATAGAAAAACCCTGGTGGTAGAAGAATAGATACATGTTGTATTTGATGAGACGAGCTTGCTGCAAAGCAATCCGTCTAGTGTGCTCACTGAAGTTACAGGTGAAAAGCTGAAAGAAACTAGCTTGCATGATCCGTTCGAAGAAAAAAGCGAGAAGTTCATTAAGATCACCACTCCCACTCCTATTGGAGAGGCTGATGATCAAAATGAAGAAGTCATCCAGGATGAAGAAATCACTCCGGTGCTTGAAGATAATCCAGATGCAAGGACTCTAGAGCTCAGACATCTGAAGGATCACCCCATGGACCAGATCATAGGAAATCCCTGGGATGGTGTCAGAACTCGGAGAGGTACAACTAATGAGAATCTTCATTTGAGTTTTCTCTCACAGGATGAACCAAAGAAATTTGAGGAAGTAAACTCAGACGCATCATGGATAATGACAATGGAAGAAGAGCTAAATCAGTTCAAGCGCTGCAATGTATGGATGCTGGTTCTAAGAAGCAAAGGAAAGAACATCATTGGAACAAAATGGGTCTACAGGAACAAGATGGATGAAGACGGAACTATCATAAAGAATAAGGCCAGACTCGTCGCTAAAGGCTATCGTCAAGAAGAAGGAATCGACTTCGACCAGATATATGCTCCAGTGGCGAGGCTGGAGGCAATATGGTTGTTCCTAGCATATGCTGCCTTCAAAGGCTTCACCGTCTATCAGATGGACGTGAAGTCGGCCTTCCTGAATGGTAACTTAAAGGAGGAAGTGTATGTGGAACAACCTCTAGGTTTCGTTGATCCTAACTTTCCCGATCATGTCTATTTTCTGCACAAGGCCCTATATGGTCTGAAACAAGCTCCTAGAGCTTTGTATGAAACGCTGTCTACCTTTCTACTTGAGAACAAGTTCACAAGGGGAAAGATAGACAAGACATTATTTCTTAGGGAAATAAAAGGCAAGATTTTGCTAGTGCAAATCTATGTCGATGACATTATCTTTGGCTCTACAGATAACAACCTCTGCAAAAAGTTCTCAAAACTTATGCAAGGGAAGTTTGAAATGAGCAGTATGGGCGAGCTGAAGTATTTCTTAGGGCTTCAAGTGAAACAATCTGAAGATGGAATTTTCATCTCACAGACCAAATTCACCAAAGTGCTAATTAAGAAATTCGGAATGGAGAACGCAACCTCTATGAGGACTCCAATGGGCTCAACTATGTCTCTGGACAAGGATGAAAAAGGGAAACCTTTTGATGAAACTAAGTACAGAAGCATAATTGGATCCTTGCTCTACCTTACTGCCAGTAGGCCTGACATAATGTTCTCAACATGTGTCTGTGCTAGATTTCAGGTGAACTCTAAGGAATCTCATTACGCTGCTGCAAAGCGGATCCTGGGATACCTTAAAGGCACACCAAATCTTGGCTTATGGTACCCAAGAAGTAATGACAGCGAACTAATTGGATTTTCAGATGCAGATTTTGCAGGTAGCAAAGACGACCGGAAAAACACCTCAGGGACTTGCCAATTCTTCGGAAGAAGGCTAATCTCCTGGAGTAGTAAGAAGCAGAACTGTGTCGCAATCTCAACGGCCGAGTCAGAGTATATCTCTGCAGGCAGCTGTTATGCACAGTTGCTATGGATAAAGAATCAGTTCGAGGACTACAACCTGCAGTTCAAGGATATTCCCTTGTACTGTGACTCCTCCAGTGCAATTGTAATAGCCAACAATCCAGTCTCTCATAGCCGGACAAAGCACATTGAGCTAAGATACCACTTCATCCGGGAACATGTGGAGCATGGAGACATAGATCTCCAATATGTGCCTACAGATAGGCAAGTTGCAGATATCTTCACAAAGCTGCTGGACGAGACCAAGTTCTCGTTCTTCAAGACAGAGCTTGGGATGCTCAACAAAGAAGACTAAAGAAGGCTGAATGACTAAGAAGCAAGTAATTGCAAAGGGTTAGTCAAAATCTATTCTTTCTCAACTTTTTCAAAATTCAACTCGAGAAGCATGAGACATACTCGAGTATCTAAAGACCTACTCGAGTATATGAATGAACCTACTCGAGTATGTGTACTGACCTACTCGAGTATCTACAGACCTACTCGAGTAAGTTTCTCACCTACTCGAGTAAGTCAATACCTACTCGAGTAAGTCTCTCACCTACTCGAGTAAATCAATATCTACTCGAGTAGTTTTCTCCACATACTCGAGTAACTCCAGTCGACCTACTCGAGTAGCTCCTTTATCTACTCGAGTAGCCTATCTCTCTCTCGTGTCCAATTTCCCAGAATTTGAAAATTGCTCTATTCTCCACCCAAGGCCATATGTCACCTCTTTCTTTAAATTAATTAGCGGTAATTCAAGAGTTATATATATACGAAATTCCGAAACATCAAACCTACTCGACATCATTTCTATCTCTCGAGTACCCTCTGTCTCTTCGCCTGCCCTGCCGATTCGACTTCTCTCCTCCGCCGCAGTTGCAGAGCTCTCTCTAATTTCCTCCAGGCATTCGCTTCCATGGCGACTTCTCACAAGATCGGCGTCGGCTCCGAACTAGTCACCGAGGGTATCGCAGAGCTCTCCGATGATTTCCGCAACCTCCTCATCCTCCTCGACACCGCCGGCCTCTCCTTCATCCTCCAAGAACCCTGTCGCATTCTCTTCCCCGAAGTTGCAGAATTCTTCTCAAATCTCAAGGTTCGACGAAATGGCAAAGTCCTAAAATCTACAGTAAAGGGTTTGAAACTAAAGTTCACCAAGACCTCTGTCTCTCAACTTCTCCGTTTACCGATTGTTGATGAAGAAGATCACCTAGTTGCTGAGGATTCCGATAGGACAACCCTTTTCTGTGGTTTTTCCACTGATGCTCAATACTTCAAAAGGTCAGATATGAATGCAGAAGGCAAATTCTTGGTTGATGTTATTGGAAAAATTTTACTGTGCAAGACTCACTCCATCCGAGACATTCCCTCATACTTCTTCGATATAATGCAAGCCATTGTCTGTCGTAAGAAATACCAATTTGGTATGCTGATTTTGGACAAAATCAAGGACAGCATGAAATCCCCCAACTACGCAAGAATTATATCTCTGCTCCTTCATGAAACAAATCCTGAAGTCTTCAATCTCTCCAAAGGGACTCCACTTCACCATATGAAGAAGGTCTTTATCTCCTTAATTCAGAGATGTGATCTCAAGCTCAAGAATTCTGCCCAGGCTGCAAAGGCTTCAGACATTCCAGACGTTCCAACTGTAGAGGATAGGACTCCATCTCCCTCTCCTCATCATGTGGCCAGCTCCTCTGGTGCACCAAGTGAGGGGGAGCCTGCTCCCTCTAGCCCAGTCAGGCAGCCCTCTCCTCAACCAGAGATTCCATCCCTACCTCATACTCCAAAGAGTCCAGCCACTTCCTCAGATCAAGTACCTCAAGACATTCTTCTGTCCACAACTGCTGCTATAGATGCCATGATTGCAGAGCTTTCTGAAGATGTGCCTCCTCCTCCTCCTCTATCTCCTCCAGCTCCAACCACTGACCATCACAAGAAATTCTCTCCAGTACAGTCTCCTGCCCATTCTCCAGCCAGAACTACAACACCTTCTCCAACTCCTCCAGCAGATAAGCCAGACACCATTTTTATTTCTGATGAGACTTCTCCTGAACTAGCTGAGGCTCCTCTCAGAAACCTCGATTTCTCCATCCCCCATGATACAAAAGAAATGGATGCTGTCATTCCTACCACCAGAGCTCTCAGCTCAGTGATAATTGAAGAACTAGCTCCTTGGGTAACTGCTATCCCTACTGCTGCTCCCTCAGCTGCTGCAACAGTTTCCTCCTCCTCAGATCTGCTGCAAAGTATTGCCATTCTTCTTCAACAACAAAGACATCATTTTGACACCTCTCTAAAGGTGGTCACTGACAAGGTCACTGCTCTTGAGACTGAGATGAGCAGAGGTTTTGCTGAAATTCAGCATAACACTGACAAGCTAAAGTACCTGTTCCAACTTGGTGGCAAAGCTCTTGACCATACTATAACTAGTGTGGGCAATGTTATGGAACAAGGCATCACCTTGGCAAACAATCAGATAGAACTAGACTAGAGGACTGAAGCCAACAAGATGAAGATATGTGAAGAAGTTGGCATTTTCAAAGATGACACCATAGAGAAAGTATCTGTTGAAATCAGAAAGGGGGAGGGTTTGATAAAAGAACTCAAAGAACAGGTAGAGAAATCTACTGCTCAGAAGACAGATGAATGGCAAGCTCATGTGAAGACCATTCATGATGATGTGCTTGCCCAGATACAGAGTGTCAAATTTCACACCTATAACACTACTGTATGGATGCACAATCAGATCTTGCCAGATCTTGCAGTTGACCCAAACATCATTTCCCATCATCTCAACCCTCTGGCCACAGATGTCACTGCTCCTGCTGTTCCTCTGCAACCCACCTTCTCTCCCAGGCCTGGAGACTCAGTTGCTCCTCTAGATACTTATGTTCCAGGCTGGGAAGAAGATCCTGCTGACATATTCCTTCAAGCTCCTCCAGAGATCAGAATCAAGAAGAAAAGGAAATATGGTGAAGGCCCCTCTACTAGCAGGACTGCTCCTTCCAAAGCCCCTGAACATGTTGAAGCCTGGTCTCCAACCTCAAAGTCTCTCATTTTGGACACCCTCAGGCTAGTTATGGATCACAGTGAGAACAGAAGCCTTCACTACAGTTCCCAGGAATGGGAGTTATATGAGAAATCCATGCTAAAAAGGAGGATCCATGACAGAGAGTTTGGGAGAAATAACCCTGCTGCTCCTCCAAGGCCTCCTAAATATTTCCCTAAGCCATTCAGCTACCTAAGGAGACAACAAGAGAAGATGGATAAGCAGCAATCCCAAGCCTAAACCTAAAAGATGATGAGAAATTGAAATGACAAATTGTAGACTTGATGCTTTTGGAAACTTATATATATACAATTCGTCATTACTGTCTAATTATCTTTTTCTTTATCCTTTGCCTTCCTACTCATATTTTTCTACTTAGTTTCTTTTATGTCCATAATTCACCTTAGTGTAAAGGGTTCTAACTTCAACAAATAGGGGAGATTGTTGGGTATTTCATCCACATGAACCCAGATTTGATGAAGTCACCCTGGAAGTAAGATGAATTAAGTTGTATTTGATGCTTGGTTTGAGCTATATGTTTGCAGGAATTTCACTGGGAAGTGTAGACCAATGTCAGCTCACAGTGGGTCACCAAACACAGGAACTGTGCAATGTAATCCCTCATTGCATATTCCAAGGTGTTGACTCATGTGTGGTCTCTCTATTGGGATACACTTCATATTCAAGCTATTGGACTATGGGAAAGGTATTGGAAGTTGGCTACCCTAGAAGAATCAGCTTTTCCAACATCAGAAATTTTCTAAGTGTTTTACTCGAGTAGAGCTTTCACCTACTCGAGTAGTCTGGGTATAATTTACTCCAGTAAAGGAACCTTGTACTCAAGTAGGCATAGTCATATACTCGAGTAGCTAAGTCACCTACTCGAGTAGACCAAGTCATATACTCGAGTAGCATGCTTATATACTCGAGTAGATTACTCTTTATACCCGAGTACTAAAGGGTTTCCTCATCTAAACTTCTCTAAGTCATATACTCGAGTAACTATACTCATATACTCGAGTAAGTATACTCATATACTCGAGTAAGTATACTCACTTACTCGAGTAGATAGAAACATACTCGAGTAGTTCATTTTACCTACTCGAGTAGTTCATGTGTCACCCGTGTACCTTGCTAATTCCCTACTCCAGAATTTTTTCTAAGTCTTTTACTCGAGTAGAACTTTCACCTACTCGAGTAGATTACTTCCTCTCGAGTAGTTTAGTTCAACTACTCGAGTAGTTGCCAGCAGACCTCTTCAGAATTTTTCTAAGTATTCCACTCGAGTAGTACTTCATGTACTCGAGTAGTTCATGTAACATACTCGAGTAGCTTTTCCAGTACTCGAGTAGATCCTCATGTACTCGAGTAGGTCTCTACACATACTCGAGTAGCTCTGTCTGCTTACTCGAGTAGTTGATCTCTATATACTAGAGTAGTCTTTTTATTTTTACCCGAGTATGTTCTTCATAATATACTCGAATAGTTATTCAACTACTCGAGTAGTTATTGACTTACTCGTGTAGTCGGCTAAATCTTTCCGAAATTTTTTCTAAGTCCTTTTTCTGACGAGATTTTTCAAATCACGCGACATGATTGGTCCACGTGTACATCATTATGACCGATTATGACCGTTAGTCTCTCCTATATAAGGTCTTATCAGAAAATGACAAACCCTAAGAATTCTCAAAGCTTTCTTGTAATTTCTTTTTCGAGAAATATTCTTCAGCCGCCTCCTCTCTGACTTTCGCAAAACGGAAGCCGCCGCCGTCGCCTTCTTCTTCGGCCAAAGCTTCTACATTCAGAGGATTATTCTGAAGAAAAGTTACAGTTCGAGATCGACTTCACTGATCATATTCTCTCTCGATTTCTGTAAAAGCGAGTAGATCCAGATCAAGGCCGAGAACTTCTTCACCGATTTTTGAAAGTGCTACAAAGTTGAAAAGAAGAAGATCCTGGCTGTTTCTTTCAGATCTGATTGATTTACTGTTTGTATTCTTGTAAACACTTTATTAATTTTGTAGGAGAAATCTTCTCCGAGTGTAGGAGTTCTTCACTCCGAGTTTGTAGGAAGGGTTATCTTCCGAGGTGTAGATCCCTTTGTTTGGATCGAGTTTGTAGGAACTTTGTTCCGAGGGTAGGATCGATTTTTGATCCGAGATAGTGGAGTAGCCGAGTCTAGTTGATTGCTAGATCGGTGAGGGAAAGTGGATGTACCCAAGGTTGGGGAACCACTATACATCTTGTGTCGTCTGTGATATTGGTAGATATTTCTGTGCTGTGCTCTAATTATTTTTTATTCCCCAAAAGACGCACAAACCACCTATTCACACCCCTCTAGGTGATTTAGGTCGACAACAGTTCTATTTCACGCGTGACTTCCAGCACTTATTTTAGATTGAGCTCTCACCGCACTTGAAGCGTATCGAGGCTTCTCAGAAGTGGACAGAAGACGCCATCATTTAGATCAGGTACCACCTAGGGATCTCTTCTCCACCTTCTACAACTCCCAACTCCTCTCACCTCCCCGACGATCCTTCAGATTCTGCTCCCCCAACTTATTGTTTTTTTAATTTCTTTGTATTTTTTGTTATTATATATTTAGTCATAACACTTCAGATGTTCTATGTTTTGTTCTCCTGTACTCATCAATGCTGTAAATAGAAGGAGACTCTGTTATTTTATTGATAGCCAGGTTATTTTTACATATTGGTGTCTTTGTTTTCTCAGTTCTTTACATTGCATTGAGGACACTGCAAATTTTTAGTCTGGGGGTGGATGTAGTTCTATTCTAATAATTCATATGTCTGTACATGATTACAATTGGTTACATTTGTTTTGTAGCATAATACTTATTATTGTTAACCCCCCCAAATTACCCAAAAAAAAATTCTTTTTTGTTGCTTCTTTCTAATCTTCCATTAATTAACTCATTTGAGATTATAACTAGTTAATTTGTTTTCGCAAGCAGATTAAAATGAATTAAAGTATACTCATTGAGTGGTCAAATTTGTTATTTTGTAATTATGTATAGAAATTCTTTAGTTTAATTTTCTCTATATAACTTATTTTTAGGATTAGTCCTCTATATTATTAACTAATAATCACTCTATTTTAGGACATATAATTATATATAATAAAGCGAGTCGATAAGTGTAACAGTTTGATAATTTTGTATTAGAGATTCAAAATGAAGAATACCCTTTATTGGTCTCCAGAACATGCCCTAGCGATCCTCAAAACATTCACATAAGTTAATTAGTTAGGGCGGACATGATTTAAGCCCCCCTTTAGATATCTTGAGCTTTGCAAGCCCAAAACCCTGAACATTATACCCTTGCACACCAAATTTGGACCTACTCCCTATGCCTTTTGATGCTCTACTACTAAAATTTACCAAGGCCAAAATCCTTACCTATTAGCACACCTATCATTGAGACCTTCATGGAATGAGTTTGTTTATAGTGATATGTGGCCTGAGTGCGCGTACACCCACTTGGAATGATCCCTACTATGGTCCCCTGGAAAAAACACTAACAAAAATTTAGAGTATCCATCAGAAAAAGAAAGGAAAAATGTGGGAAGTATAATAATTATGAAGTCTGGGGGTGCTTTTATAATATTGATGTATGTTAGGGTAATTACCATACAAGAGGATCAAGTGTTATTTAGGTGTGATATGAACCGTCGCATTTATCTTTGATTACCCTACCTGTAATCTTCTATCCTAAGCCAAAAGGTTACACCATAATACAAGTCCTAAGGATCCAACCTTACTAATTTTAACTACTGCTGTGAAGAGGGTGTGAAAAGGCAAGCTTATGACTTTCAGTATTGATACTATTAAATTTTGAATCACTAATGCCTAACTTATTAAGATTGTTATTTTCTCCTCACATTTATAGATGATTGTAATTCTATTTCCAGGAATGAGTGAAAAGATAGTTAAGAGATATATGGGAGGAATTTTAAGATAAAGTTATATTTAGAAAAGTCTACTATACTATTTCGTATGCAATTACAACATCAAATTTCTCCTTGAATTCATGACAATCAGCTTGCAGAAAAATTAATTACCTATCATTATTTCCAAATTTTTGAATTAGTTTGCTTAAGGACAAACAAACACTTAAGTCTGGGGATATTTGATGAGCACAATTATATATGCCTTTTTACTATCATATTTGTAATCATGTCCACTATTATTTACCTCCAGTCGTTATAATTGTGCGAAAATAGCTAATAATATGAGTTATCATGAATAGCAGAGCATGATATGGAGTTTCCTATACTTCTTGTATTAAGCTATTTATTCATTCGTTCATCTTCTTAATGCAGGTACTGCAAGTCCTTGGAACTAAAAGTCTTGGAACAAACAGAGGAGTTCGCGGATCTAACATGACCAAGGACAGGACTGGAATTGGGCACACACGGGTAGGAACATGCCCATGTCACTACCTGTGTCCTTATCGGAAAAGATCACGAGGATTGGAAGAGAAGTCAGAGCACTACACGGGTGGAAACACGGCTGTGTCCCTGCCCGTATCCTTATCGGGCCTGCTGCTGAACCAAGCTGTGTGTGAAGCCACAAAGAACAACACGACCATGTTTGAGGCCGTGTCAAATGACACGGACCATGACCAGACACAACTTTTAGTGCAAACCTGCCTTAGAACCGTCCACACGGCCTATAACACGGCCGTGTTGGAACCCGTTATTTACAAGGAGACTATAAAAACCTGTAGAAAAATTAGAAGAGGGACTTTTGGATTGAAAAACTTGGAGAACTTCTGGAGAACGAAAGTGGAGCATTCAACGGAGGGGAGATCGAAGGAGATAATTCGTATGGTTTTAATCTTCATGTATCTCTTTTAATATTCCCCTTCTCTTATGGATCTAACTTTATTTTTTACATTTCGTGTGAGACTTATTCTTTTGAACAATTCAGTAATCATGTATCTTAGTTTTTATGTTAGATTTGTGGTATTTTATTCGTATGTATGCTTTCTAACAATGAGATTGATATTAGGCTTGAAATTCAAACTTGTTTTATTTGAATCCCAAACTTCTAGATTGAGAAATTGGATGTTTATGAGGATGCTTATATGTTCATGTTCTAATGTTCTTTCTCTTTGTATTTCAAACTGCATGATCGAGAGATATATTGTTTAGATAATGGTAATACGAATAATTGGACTCATGGTATCTTAGAGATAGGATTTCATGAATTTATGTATTAGATAGGGTTTCTTATTATTAATGCAAATTTGAGTATTGTGAATTGTTCGAGAGAAAATTTACTCAACTTAAGTTTAGGTATTGAATTGCTTGAGAGAGATTTCGATAAATGTTAACCCTTACAATACAACGAATTTGATAATCTTGTTATTACGTGATTACATATAATTGAATTAATGTGTAATTATTCTCATGAGATTATTCTTAGATTTTTTTGCTTTTTACTATCATTAATTCTCCAATATATCTTTATCAAAGTAGTCATAGTTAGATTAATTTAGGGTAGCAATCAATTCTAATTATAGGTATGATAATAGAGTGAGAGTGAGTACGAGTACTTGAAAAGACCGCGTGGAATACGATACGAGATGTAAATTTCTCCTATACTATGATCGATAGGTACACTTGCCTGAGATTAAAATAAATCTAGTTTATGCCTATCCACATAGTTTTTACATAGAGCAAAACAATCGCATCAAGGATTTTGAAGAGGGAAAATATTATGGCTGTTTCTTTTATTTTTATCTACCTATTTAAATAAATTACTGCTTGGATAAGATTTAATATTTGTATGAGCTCATCTCATTACAGATGTCCAAATTTTAGCATAGTTGTTGAGATTGATTTACCAGCAGTACACGTGTATGTGGGACCGTATTATGGCTTCCTCACCGCATTCCAGGTCTGGGTGTTGACCCGGGTGGGCCCCATGTGGCGGAATATCCCCGCGGTCCTGTGGTTGGGATTAATCCCACATTGCCTGCAGCTTTCTCCCCTCTGTGTTCATGTACCCCACCACCCTTCATCTCAATACCTGGGTTTTGAGATGAACTGTTGGGTTGGCGGGTTCTTTCATGGTATCAAAGGAGGTTGTCCTGTTGTGGGGGTGTGTTAAGATTGATTTGCCAGTAGGACACAGGTATGTCGGACCGTGTTATGGCTTCCCCACAGCATTCCAGGTTTGGGTGTTGACCCCGGTGGGCCCCCAGTGGGGGAATATCCCTGCGGTCCAATGGTTGGGATTAATCCCACATCACCTGCAACTTTCTCCCCTCCGTGTTCATGTACCCTGCCACCCTTCATCTCAATACCTGGGTTTTGAGATGAACTATTGGGTTGGCGGGTTCTTTCAATAGTCAACAACCATTACATTTTAATTTATTACACACCACCTGGTTCATGCCAATTGTTTTGGCTAACAACACCATCGTCAACTCCTTCAACTCCATTGTCAAATAATGTGAAAATCCTGCTAAGAAATCTATTGAGCTCTCCAGCCAGCATCCTGAAATTTATTGTTCATTGCCTAGTATGCTTTGCTAAATCTCGACTACTCTCATCTGACTAAACATTGTTAACTAGTCAATTATCAGTAATTATTCTTTTGGTAAAAGTAATTATTGTTTGTATTTTATTGCAAATGATTACATATTATGTAATTATTAAAAAGAAAAGTTGGGTCGATCATGATTTTGAAATATAATTATCAAATAAATTTGTACCCTTTGATTTAAAACGTCTCAATTCAACAATGATATCAGGATCATCAGTCCGTTATTATCTCTATCCAACAGGTTAGCCAGATGAAGATTCTTTTGAATGGTTGAAGTTCTTGCAAACAACATTATATCATTGGAGAGATGAGCGGTTTGTTTAGACAAAATCATCACCCTCATAAAATATGTGTTTGATATGACAACAGTTATGGCCTCTACCAAGAGGATTTTTTTTAAAACAACTTTGAATATAAAAGTGGATGAAGTTTCATTCGTGAGATTGGAAGTTCGCAAATGTTGGCTCATGACCACATCATTCACGACCGCCGCCATCGTGCCAAACAGATCTGAAGTCAAAAGGTTTCTTGGATCTATTATACAAATGAATGAGGTTATGGATGCTAATATATTTATGGAAGTTTAGGATGGATCGTTAAAAGAAAGAAGTGAATCAAGCGACTGTGTTGTTGTCTCCGAGTTTTTTTAATAAACTTAAAAATAAAGGGTTGAAACACAAGCTATCATATTATAATTTATAATGAACATGTTAAACTACATATACCATTGAATTGGTTCCTGTTTGAGTCCATAAAGACACTTCTTCAATTTGGGCACCAAATTTTCCTTTCCAGCTTTTATGAGCCTTTATTGATCAAGTAAGCGACTGAATTAATCGCTTTACCCAGAACTTCTTTGACAAACCTACATTCAACCTCATGCTGATAGTATTCTCGGCTATGGTCACATTCATACACTCTACCGTTCTATTTTGTTGAGATGTGTTAGGGGCTATCTTCTCTCTTTTAATGTCATTCATATCAAAATATTCTTCAAACTCTTTGCTATAGTACTCACCACCGTTATTAGATCTTAAACACTTTAAATTTAAACATGTTTCAGTTTCTACCAAACATTTCCACTTTTTTACAACATCAAAGACTTCATATTTGTTTTTTTAGAAAGTAAACCCAAAGCTTCTGGGTAGAGCCATCAATGAAGGTGACATAATACTGAGTGAAAGTGTGAATAGTTGACTAAATCCTCAAAAAGTTCTTTGGAGGGGGGGGGGGTGAATAGAGATTTTAAAATTTGATTTAATTAAGTTACTAATTTTTATAATTAGGACATAATTTGCATTCACATGATGTTAGCCAGGGAGTTATTGTAGTAAATATAAACACAGAACATCAAGCAACCACGAAAAAATACATAATACAGAAGAAATCAAAACTATAGTGGTGCCTTAAAATTCGGGCACATACATTCTTCTACTACCTTGGTTGAAATACACTGTCTCAGTGCCTGGGTCTTTTGATAAGGCTCTTAGAACTAACAACTTTGATAAAGATATCTTGAACCAACACTAGATATTTTGATAAGGAGATCTTGAGTCACTGACTGACTGAATCTATAAATAAGGAAACTCTTAGAACCAATGACGAAATCCTTTGAAAAGTGATTCTTAAATTTTTTTACTCAATCAGTACAAGAATGAAGAGTTAGTAAGGATAAGAAAAAGTTGAAAAAAGTCTTCAAGATGAGGCCTCTCTCAGCAAGAATCTGAGGACTGTATGACACTAAGTGTATTAAATCCTCTTATGACGATAAATCCCTGCTTGAAGAAATTATAGAGATTATATGTTCTTGATCCAATTAGTTTTGTTATTTTCATCAAACAATTTTTGTTACAATAGCCAGAATGAGAAGAAGGAAGAAGACCAAAAGCTACTATCGATTTTTTTGAATTGTCTATCATTATGTTCTTGTTTTATATTCTCTTATATCATTTGAGTACATCATTCCAAATAAAATTTAAATTTATTTAGAAGGAATGATATTATCTTCTTCCAATTCTACTATAATAAAATCTCAATATTTTTCTCAAAATCCTTCCATAAAAATTCTTCTTAATCTGACGAAGAATTTCTTCTTTATAATCTTCTTCGAACAACCTTAAAGATTTGAAATAATTCCATAAAGCCTTTCTTGAAATAAGCCTGGACATATCCTCTACAATATCTATTTTATGCTTTACTCGACGCTATGTTGACTTTCAATAGAAGTTGCATTAATATATTCCTTCAAAATATAATCCTGTCAACTCAACTCTATAATCAACATCGCATCAATATCATATTTAAGTATGTGTCATATTCCACCTTGAAGTAGCATCAAGCTAATATTTTTAGTTGCTCTGACTTCTAGTCGAAGTTACGTCGGCGTCTAGTCGATGCATGTAGACTTTTCTTGACTTTCTTCCTTATTTCAGTGTGCCTTTCTCATTCACTTGACTCAACTGACTTCTAGAACATCTATGACCACATTACTGTATCTATACAACATGGGTAAAAATCTTACGTTATGAAATCATTTATAATATAATTTATTAAGTTAAATCAAAAATATTTTTCCCAACAATCTCCCCCTATTTAACATAACAAAATTTATGAAGTTTTAATAAGATTTTACAGAATAAAGCATGAAAAATAAAGAATAATTTACAACATTCATAAATAAATGATGACTAGCACAAGCAAGAGCAGACAACTGAATATTTGAAGCTTTATAATATGACTTATGAAATCACTGAAGTGAAATAGATGATGAAGAAATACAAGAATAACTCCCCTTGAATTGTAGCAATAAGATTTTGGGTTACTTGGGCTACTATAGCATCAGCTTCTATCCTCTTAAAGACTCCTTCATTTGCAAACTCATCATCTTCAAGCGATTCCATAGGCTAAACTTCCTTAGACATTTATACCTTTTGAACCTCATGAGCTTGTGAGGTTAAGAAAGACTTGATAACACATAAGGAAATGAAACTTTCTTGTAATATTTTCATTGATGTCGTGACCCCATCAATATAGGTTTGCATTTGTCCAAATGAGGTCTGACATTTGATAGCATGCCCAGTCATGAGAGTAGTAAGGGGGATGATAACTTGTTGTACTTCTTGAACAATTATTGTATCTCTATTGAAGATAGGAGTTGGATGAACAACGGATGGTCCTGCTCTGACAACAAATGTAGGTAGGGTTATGATTTGCTATTTTTCTAGAGAAGGGATATTTGTTGGCATAAACTTGGGATGTATTGATGCTGAAGGTGCATTTGGTATTGTAGTATTAACAAGAGAATAATACATGGTGCCTTCTTATTGACCTATCACATGGAGATTAGTTAGGGGAGTTGATGGAGGGGGTTGAATCTCTATAGGACCCAGGCTTGATAATTTGCCCGATTTGCTTTAAGAACAATGTAATTATTATTCATTTTCTTGGAGGGATGTGCACTACTTTTTATTTGTAGAGGTTGGGATAGTGATTTTTTAAAATCTGACTCATGAAGGTCATGTATGCATTCTTCTTTATGCCATAATTATGACCTATCAAATGCAGAAGGCACTTCTCCCTAGTTAATCTTCATTCCTAGAACTATCACTCTTGTTAGATGTAGTTGTGATTTTGGAATTGCATCATGGACAAAAATATTGAACATCAATACTTTGTCCATAATATTTGCAAGAAACTGGTACTCTGCAGAAAAATCTTTTTTTTAAGTGAATTGGTATGTCCATTGAGAAGTTCATCTTTGTTAGCACCTCCTTGATCTCTGTACCTATAAGCTCTTATTCTTCCTCCCTAGAAGGAAGCTCAAAGGTTACCTATATCATATCTAAAATAATCGAAACCTCTAACCCTGTGATTTACCTGGTCATGGAGCCTTCTTCGTCAATTGTGATGGTGTTTAACAACTTAGTGAGTTCTGTATTATATATCAAACAGCTAGTTATAATGAGTTTATTCATAATAGCATTGGTGAAAAATTATAAAATTACTTTGAAAGTATCAGCCACAGCAGTAAAGTATTATAAGTTTATGCTTAACTCAGAGTTTGTCTTTGTCGTTTTTATGGTACCGACAAGAACACTCAAAACATAGGAGAGAGAAAGATTGGGAAGGTATAAAGCAGGGAAGATGAAGAGTTTTGAAGGTCTATTTAGTTATAAAAGACATTTGGTATGTGTATCGAGGAGATGTCGAGATTTAAGGCTGTTGGCATTGAAAGTGCAAGTTAGATCTGATATACTCAAGAGGGGGGTGAATAGAGTATAGTGCTTACTAAAAACTTTTTACAACTGTTGTTGTATACCTAAGTGAACAGGGAAACAAATAACATAAAGTAAACACAACAACTAACTAAACACAGAGCAATCACAGATCACAGCTAGAAAACAAAAGAAAATAAGCAAGCAGAAGACACAAGGAGCTATAGTGGTTCCCCAATCAATCTGGGTATATCCACTCTTCTACCACCCTAGGCAGGAATCCACTGCAGGATGAGTTGATCAGGTGTCCTGGGCACCAATGAGTTTTGATCAGGTCCCCAAAAACCAAACCTTCAAGTCTTTTGGAAGGAGACTTGCAACCAGAATAATTTTGAAGGGATTTAAAACCATGTACATGAGTTAGAGAGAGGGTGATAGAGTCTTCTCTGTCAACAGTCAGAGAGAAGACTTGTGGATTGATGTAGCAGCTCTTGCTCCCCCTGAGATCTTGAATTGGTCAGGAATGCTGGAGCACTGCTTCAGGGTGATAGGCCTTCAATGACCTAGAATGCTTGGACCAGAACTGCTTCAAGAACTTCTTTTGACTGATAAAATTTTGTTATCCTTTGAAGTTGTCCTGAGAATAGAAAGAAGAAGACTCTTGATCGAATTTGGTTGTTCTTCTTCTTCTCCAAAAGTCCTCTGGTCAAGGGTGATTGCAGTCAAGAACTTTAGATTTGAGATTGTTTTGTTCTTCTGCAATCTTCAGAAAATCTATCAGATTGTTTTCTGTACTGTGATTCTTGAACTCTATCACTACTTCACACTGTTCTCTTGCTGTGTCTCTATTTTCTATGTATGTGTATTTGTCTCTTACTGACTGAGTAAATCTTCAAACTTTTGAATGTCGAGCAGTAATTACAGTCGGCCTTGGAAAGAATCAGCAATCAATGACTTTCCTAACTGTCCCCTGGAAAAACGGCATGAGATTGTCCATAGTCAATGCACGTTCTAACGGTAACATTCCGAGAAGATCTGGCATTAAATGTTCAGGAACCAGCGCCAAGAAATGGGACGGGAACCTTGAAGAAAACCTAATCTGGATTCGTCGAACAAAGAACACAATTCGTCGAGCTGAACTTATGTTCGTCGAGCTGAGCTTGACTTCGTTGAGCTGAGCTTGAGAGAGTTTGTCGACCAGACAATCTTCATTCATCTAACAGACATTCCTCATTCGTAGAACTGAGAAACAAAATCGTCGACCTGAGAAAAGTTCTGGACTTAGACTAAATATCCTGCATCTGCTGAAATGCTTTGTCGACATAAGCTTGTGTCGACAGATTGATCTTGGTGTCGACACAAATCCTCTGGTGTCGACAGAAGCTGATGTCGATTGAAATCCTGGTGTCGACACAAGTTAGTGTCGACTGAAATCCTGGTGTTGACACAAGTTAGTGTCGACTGAAATCCTGGTGTCGACACAAGTTGACTGGTGTCGACACAAACCCTAAGTGTCGACACAGATTCTCTGAGTCCAGAAATCGTCGAGTAGAGAATATCATTCGTCGACCTGAGAAGCTGACTTCGTCGACCTGAGAAGCTGTGAACTTGAGGTCCAAGTCCGTCGAGCTCAGAATATAATTCGTCGACCGAAGCATGAAGCTGGACTTAGAAAAATTTGAAGTCCTTCTGACTTTGGCTTGATGTAGAACCTGAGTTTTCGTCGAACAGAGAACATAGATCGTCGAGCTCAGCACTAAGAATTGTCTCACGATCGTCGAGTGCAAAACTCCTTTCGTCGAGCTGAGTTCGATGAACGTCGAACTCACTTTACTTGGTCTTGAAAACTTGTGAGTCTAGAGTCTCTGAGGGTCTTGTTGAAAGCTGGTCCATCTGGAGTTGAGCCTAAGGACTTAACCTAGACTATAGGATACAAATTGACCCTGGCTATACATGATGGGTCACACACATCCTAAGTCAGTGAACCTAGCCCAAATCAACTAGGGATCCAACAATCTCCCCCTATTTGGGTGAGGTCACTAACAGAGACTCAAGACAGAAAAACAAAGCATGAAAAGAAATATATCTGGCAGAGAATTATAACACATGCAACAGATATATATATATACACACAACTTTGTTTAACAGATAGCACAGTTTAAAAACAAATAGCAAATAGAAATGAATCAATAAGAAAAATTACTTCTTTGGCTTCTTCTGCTGAGGTTTGTCTTCTGCTTCCTTTTCTCCTGGCATTTTGAAAATGATTTCTCTGTTAGGATTTTGAGCTTGAGCCACTGTCATGGTCATATCAGCTGCCCCAATAATTTTTAATGATGTAGCCCTGGGGACAACTGCTTCTGGGTGAAGTTTCATGTAATCATCAACATTAAACAATTTGTTACCTTTGTCAAATCTTTTCAGCTCTTACTTTCTATACTTTGACATAGTTGAAAGACCAGAAATATCATTTCCTTCTGCTTTGGCTTTATTTATCAAGGATAGACCAATCAGCTCTTGGTACCTAGCCATTCTTGCTGTATTAGCAGTCTCTGGATCTTCAAAAGGAATTGGAGGGGAGTCTAGCTTCTTTGGGCTTTCAGCTTTTTGTACTTCAGAACTTTGTTGTTGTTGCTGCTTATGCTGTTGACTACCTGAGGAGGATGGCCTCTACTGGCTTCTTCCAGAAGATCTCCCTGATTATCTCTGATAAGTTTGCATTGGGGCAGATATCTGGGAGCTAGAGCCACTGGCACCAGCTGCTAGAGGAGGAGGAGGATCCTTCCTGTATCTGTGCACTGGAGGAGGGGAATATCTCCTACTTCTCTTTCTATCTTTCTGCTGGTTTTTGGAGAGCCACATCCATGCTGGCATTCCCTTATATGGAGTCATATTGTGCAGAATATAGTAGGGAGTTTCTGTAGTGAGATTTGACTTGGGAGGAGGAGCAGCCTTTCTCTTCTTTGCCAATAATCTCTTTTTCTTACTAGCTGCATCCTCATCAGAATCAATATCATCATCATCAGATTCTGAATCCTGAGGGGTATCATACAATGCATCCAAAGCTTTTAAAGCTTTATCAGAAACAACAACTTTTGCTGGAGGAGGGGCAGAAGGTTTAGGAATAAGTGTTTCAGCAGCAAGAGAAGAATTATTTGTACAAGATTCAGAAAAAAGGAGACAGAGCTATCAGCTACTGCCTTATTCTCTTCTTCAATGTCTGCCTGAATAAGCTCATCTAGAGTAGGCATTGCAGATTCATCCATAATAAAGTCTGGTGCTGAAACTGGCACTGTTGTATCTTCTGGAATGACCTCTGGGCTGGAAGCTGAGATGGAGGCTGAAGCTGAGAGAGCAAAATTGTCACAGAGTTGCTTGGCAACTGTTGGACTAGCTGGAGAGGTATATGGTACTATGGCCAAATAGGTCTTAGAGAAGTCTGCTGGAGGGAATTGCATATGTACAGTATCAAAACTTCTCAACAAAACTGATAGATTCACCGTGGGATTTAAATAGAAATCAGCAATAGGAGTTATTTGAGCAACTGACTCATCCAAATCAATATCAGTATCCATAAATTGAATTAACTCAAACATCTCAGCATCAAAGTCTGTCAAAATTATGGTATCCTCATCTGAATCTGAATCTACTAGAGAGGGAACTGCTGTGACTACTGCTGCTGCTGCTGTATCTGCATCTGCTGCAACTTCATCACAGAGCATCTCCCCCTGCCTGGGTTCAGGAATACCTGGAGCCAGGCCCCTAGATGAAGAGGGGATAGCAGATAGAAGAGAGATCTGGGCAGATAAGGAATTGATGGAGGTCACAAGAGGTGTAATTGCCTCTTGGATCAAAGATTTTATGAGAGGGGTGAGTAAAGAAATGAGGGTAGATGGATCAAATGGGGAAGGTGATGGAATGGGAGGAGGAATAACAGATGGAGGGGAGGCATCTTGAATGAATGCATCTGATGGTATATCATAAGATGGGATGGTGGATATGTGTGGTGGAAGAGGAGACTGAGGAGGTGTAGGAATAGGAATGTCCTGAGGGGAATCTAGAGGAGTGGGTTGATGATCAACTTACAAGGGTGAAGATTGAGGTGGAGATGGAATGTTTGTCAGGTCAAGTGGTGGAGATGAAGGAGGGGTAGGTACATGAGGAGGCTTCTTTGGAGGAAGAGGTGTTGGAATAGATGGTTGAGATGGAGGAACCTATTCAACAGGGTGGGGAGCGGCCTTTACAGCCCTTGTGCTCTCAGAAGTTTGGAGGGAGGAGGAGGAAGCCTTTGAGGGCTTGGAGATGGTCCTCTCCCACCTGCCAAACAGAGCGCAAGTGAGGCGCTTACTGGAGTTTATGGAGATGGTCGGGGAGACCATACATTCAACAGCCTTCTCTTTAAGAAATATGCCCAAAATTCTGCCAAAGCAGACTTCCTTCTTGCTGTTCTTCTTCTTGATCAAGTCAAAGAACAACTTACTCCAATCAACCTATCGCTTATTCACTACTGCACACATTATCAGAAATTGGTGATGGGTAATATAGTCATGAGCAGAGTGCTTGGCCATCAGAATCTTTCCCGTAATATCTGCTAGAAATTGGTAGGCGGCAGATAATTACTTTTTCAACAACTTATTAGGGTTGTTCCCAGAGAAACCTATTAGTTTCAGCATATCATTGAATTCCTCAGAATCCATTTCTAGGTTGTCTTCTCTGTTCACTAATCCAAATATTTCAGTGAGAACTGCGGGAGAGAGGGAAACAACAGTGTTCCCTATATTGCCGGTCAAAGCATCTTCTTCAGACACTGTAGATGTATATACCCATTCTCGTATTTCCGTTCCATGAAGTTTAATGCGCCTGGTCATGAAATCCTTTAAAATGAGTTCTTCTAGTAGTTCTAAGATGTATAGAAAGATGGGGTCAGAATGTTGAAACGACTCAAAGTCCATGTCGAAACCGCTGTCAAACTTCATTGCAACCAAAGCACTTGAGGGAATCGCCATTGATGTACTGCAAGAAAAACACAGAGAAAAACGGCGATCAAGAGCAAAAGGAACTGAAAGCGTGCGACAGAGGTCGAAGAAAACCTAGATATAAGATTTTCAGAATATGAATCGACAAACTCCGTTCCACGAAAAAGAAAACTTCTTCGAACTGAGCTCGATGAAATAAATTATAGACAGATAATTCGTCGATCTCATCCTGAAGAATCAAAAAAAGTTCGTCGAACTCCGTCCGACAAAGCGTCTTCTGAAGCAAGGTTCGTCAATCTCTGGTCGACGAAAATTGTTCCCTTACACCGAGAATTCGTCGATCTCCGTTCGATGAGAATCTCTCAAAATTTCCCTAATTTGTCGAACTCCGTTCAACGAACTCTGGAAAATTCGTCGAATGCAGACCGAAACTAGGTTAACTCTTCTCCATCAATCATTCCCAGTTGATTTATAAAGAACAGATGGGTTTTCTCATCCAATGGCTTGGTGAAAATATCTGCTCTCTGTAGATCAGTAGGAATATGGATCAAGTTAATTTTCTTTTTGTCCACATTATCTCTAATGAAATAATGTCTTATTTCAATATGTTTTGTCCTATAATGGTGAAATGGATTCTGTACTATATCAATAACACTAGTATTATCACAAAATAAAGTTGAATTATTTAAGTTGATACCATAATCTAAGAGTTGGTTTTGTATCCATAGCATTTGTGAACAGCAACTATCAGCAGCCATGTATTCTGCTTCTGCAGTTGATGTAGACACAAATGTCTACTTTTTACAAAACCAGGAGACAAGTCTCATACCAAGGAACTGGCATGTTCCAGAGGTACTTTTCCTGTCCACTCTACATCCAGCATAGTCAGCATCTGAGTATCTAGTTAACTCAAACTCTGACTCTACAGGATACCAGAGTCCTAGATTAGGGCAACTCTTTATATATCTCAAAATTCTTTTTAGGAAAATATGGTGAGATTCTTTAGGGTTCACTTGGAACCTAGCGCAAAGGCATGTGGCAAACATTATATCAGGTCTGCTAGCTGTTAGGTATAATAAAGATCCAATAATTGCCCTATAATTTTTCTGATCCACTGGTTCCCTGCTGCATCAGAATCCACAACAACATTTGTAGCCATAGGGGTTTTCATCACTGAAGCATCACCCATCCAAAACTTTTTGATAAGCTCTTTAGCATACTTAGCTTGGGAGAGGAAGATACCATTTGGGATCTGCTTCACTTGGAGACCAAGGAAGTAGGAAAGCTCACCCATGCTACTCATCTCAAATTCTGAATGCATGAGGTCAGCAAACCTCTTGCACAATTTGGGATCAGTAGTCCCAAAAATAATGTCATCCATATATATTTGTACTAACAGTATTTGGTCCTTATGATGTCTAGTGAAAAGTGTTTTATCTATGGTTCCTCTTGTAAATTCATGCTCTAAAAGAAAGCTTGCTAGGGTCTCATACCAAGCTCTTGGAGCTTGCTTTAAACCATAGAGAGCTTTATGCAATTTAAAGACAAAAGAGAGTTGAGTTGGAGAGATAAAACCTGGAGGTTGCTCTACATAAACCTCTTCTTGAAGTATTCCATTTAGAAATGCACTTTTGACATCCATCTGGTAGACCTTGAATCTCTTGTAAGCTGCATAAGCAAGGAATATTCTAATGGCCTCTAACCTTGCAACAGGGATAAAGGTTTGGTCATAGTCTATTCCTTCCTCTTGTCTGTATCCTTGAGCAACAAGCCTAGCCTTGTTCCTCACTATGTTGCCTTGAGCATCCAACTTGTTCCTGTAGACCCATTTAATTCCAATAACTGGGTATTTATGGGGTCTTGGAACCAAATCCCAAACTCTACATCTCTCAAACTCATTAAGTTCCTCTTGTATTGCAATGATCCAGTGGGGATCTTGCTCTGCCTCATGTATGGTGAGAGGTTCAATTTGAGAGAGAAAACAAGCATGCATTAAGTCTTGGTTGAGTTGATGCCTTGTCTGTACACCTACTGAGATGTCTCCAATTACTTGAGATCTGGGGTGATCTCTAAGTGTGACAAGATCAGTTGGTGGAGTTGGTTGAGCAACAGCTTCAGTATTGAATTCCTCTTGGGGAATGATACTGACTGTTGGGGGAAGTTAGCCACTTCCTCTTGACTTTCCTCATCACTATCTTCAGCATCCTGTGGAGTGGGATGGTTTGCTACCTCTTGGGTAAGGTTCAGTCCATCCATAGACTCACACAGTGGTGGAACCTGCAAAGTGCTTATGGTAGAAATTTCTTTCTCCTTGTATGATATGTTAGTCTCATCAAACGATACATGAACAAATTCTTCAATTTTGAGAGTTGACTTATTATACACCATATAAGCCTTACTGATCATGGAGTATCCCAGAAACACTCCTTCATCAGCTTTAGCTTGAAATTTTGCTATGTATCTCTTGTCATTATTATGAATGTAACAAATACAACCAAAGATTTTAAAATAATCTACTTTAGGTTTCTTCCCTTTGAGTAATTCATAGGGAGTCTTGCCCTTCAGTTTATGTATTAAACTTCTATTCAACACATAGTTGGAGGTGTTCACTGCCTCTACCCAAAAGGATAGAGGAAGGTGAGTATCCGACAACAATGTAGTAGCAGATTCAATAAGGTTTCTATTTTTTCCTTTCAGCTACCCCATTTTGTTGAGGAGTTGTAGGAGCTGAGAAAGTATGCCTGATCCCTTCACTTTGACAGAACTCTTGTATAAGAAGAGAATCAAACTCTGTCCCATGATCACTTCGGATCAGGGCAATGTGAGTGTTGAACTCAATCTGTATGCATTTGAGAAACTCTGTCAAACACTTAAAGTTATCAAACTTCTTCCTCAGAAAGAACACCCATGTGAATCTAGAGAAGTCATCTACAACTACTAAAGTATAAGATTTCCCTCCTAAGCTTTGTACTGTAATGGGTCCAAAAAGATCCATGTCTAACAGATACAAAATCCTACGTGAATCACTCTTATTAAGTGACTTGAAACTATTTTTGGTTTGCTTGCCTAATTGACAAGCCCTGCAAAGTCCTTCCTTCTTGTAGGGGCCAGAAGGTAGTCCTCTAACAAGGTTATCCTTGGATAGCCTAGCAATGGTTCTAAGGTTTATATGCCCTAGTCTCTTATGCCATAATTCATTAGGTCTACAAATAGAATTAAACAGGCAAATATCTACCTTAGTTGAAAGGAAATCTACAAGATAGATGTTACCTTTCCTTTTACCTGTCAACACAGTTGTGTTGTCCTCTGATTTGATCTTGCATAAGGATTTGCTGAAAGTCACTTGGTAGCCTTCATCACACAGTTGACTGATGCTGATTAAATTGTGTTTCAGTCCTTCCACATAAGCTACTTTCTTGAATGTGATTGTGCCAATCTGGACTGCACCATATCCTTTTGTTAGTCCAAAGTTTGAATCACCAAAAATTACTTTGTGTCCAAGCTTGGCTTTGAAGGATGTGAAATTGTCCTTGTTTCCTGTGATGTGCTTTGAGCACCCACTATCCAGATACCATTGCTGGTTTGATGTTGGATATGTCTTCACCTGCACATAAAGCAATTTACTTGTTTTTGACACAGTTTACCTTGGGCCTAGGTTGATAACCTTTGAATTCAGAAATAAAAGACATCTCTCGCTGACTCTTATAGCCTTCAGGATGATATCTCCTAGGAGGTATTATCCATTCAGTATAGGGGTTAAACCATTGAGATGTAGGACCTCTAGGATTGAACTTTGATTTGCCTTTGAAAGAGTTTTCAAAACTCTGAGCTCTGTTCGACGATCTCTGAGCTGAGTTCGACGATCTTGGGTCAGATCGTCGAGCTCCGTTCGAAGATTGACTGTACCAGAGTTCAGGGTTCAGAGTTCGTCGACCTGAGTTCGACGATTTAGCCTTAGATCGTTGAGCTCCATTCGGCGATCGTCGAGCTCCGTTTGATGAATTCTGTTGAGCTTTGGTTTTCTTAGGTAGATCAGAATTCTTCCTAGCTACCTCTACAACTCCCTTACCTTTATCAGAGATAAACTTGATTGGGGTTGATAATACTACAGGTTGGCTAGATGAGGCACCCAAGCCCAGTGTACTATTGAATCTGGAGTTCACTGTGCTTGTGATGTCCATTAGTTTGATACTTCTCCCATTAAGGGATTCTTCAAACTTCTTGGCCTTTGATAGTTCACTTTTCAGTGAGGCTATCTGCTCCCTACAGCATTCCAACTCCTCAAAGAGTTTGAGGTTATCTGATTTTAAGGTGCTTTGTTCAGATAGTTGATTTCTGAGAGAAATAATTTCTTTTTCAGATTTCAATAGATCTAAACAAAGTGCCTTAAACTCACATTTAAAGTCCTCTGTATTGAAATCAAATGAGTCTATTACCTGGTCCTCTTCAGATTGAGTCTCTGATTCACATTCTGACTCTTCTGCATCAGAATTTTGTTGTGAGGCATTGATAGCCATCATGCAGAATTCTTTTTCTTCAGCATCATCTTCATCATCACTTGAGTTGGATGAAGCTTCAGATTCTTCTACTGTCTCACTCCAAGTTTCAGCAACAAACCCCTTCCTTGTATATTTGTTCTTGCTTGAGGAGGGTTTGTCATTACTGTTCTTCCTGTAGTCTTTGTCTTTTCTTCTTTCCTTCCTGTCCTTTTTGTCCTTGTACTGATTTTCTGGACAGTCAGACACCATGTGGCCTGGTTTCCTACATCCAAAACAAATAATCTCTTTGTTATTTGATTTGTCATACCTTGGCTTGTCATGCCCTCTGGCAGACTTTTTTCTGAAATCTTTCCTGGCCATTTTGTAAAATCTTTTGGCTAGTAGGCTTAGCAGCTCTTTATTGCCTGTGACTTTGTCTTCAGGCTGATCTTCAATGGCTTTGAAAGCTATTGATTTTTCTTTTCTGACTGCTGGTGAAACAGCCTTCTGCTCTTCTTCTCTATTCTTGATGAGCAGCTCATAAGACTTGAGCTTGCCCAAGAGAGCTTCAATTGTGATCTCATTTAGGCTTCTGGTATCCTTGATTGGCCAGATCCTTGAGTCCTAAGTGCTTGGGAAGCACATTAGGATTTTATCATTGAGCTCAGTCAATGAGATCTCCTTGTCCAAAGTCTTCAGTTCATTGACTATAAGACTGAGTCTATTATACATATCTGCTACTGACTCAGCTTCTCCTTTCATGAAGTTCTCATATTGGGTTATGAGATGAGATCTTCTGTCTTTTCTCTCATCAGCAGATCCTGAGACTATCTCTGATAGCTTGTCCCAGATGTCCTTTGCTGAGTTGCATTCAGCTACCTTTTGGAATATTTCATCAGACATAGTCTGGGCTAGAATGTTCATAGCCTTTACATCAGCCAATTTCAATTCCTTGATTTCTGCTTCTGTTCCTGAAGGAGGTGGAACAACACTTGTACTTGTATTTTCTGGAGGTCTTGGACACACTGTCAAAACAGAATTGAAAATGTCTTCATCAATAGAGTACATGTACAGTCTAACCCTTGCCTTCCAAAGTGCAAACTTAGATAGATTGCACACTGGAGGTCTGGTGCTACCATAATCTTTGTTATGGGCCATGTTCTGTGAAGAGATAAATCTAACAACAAACTTAAACAAGCAGATCTAACTAGAGGGATCTTTGGGTTCAGGTGTTAGCCTGTGCAACCATTGAGGTGTGGTATTTTAACCAACCTCCCTCTGATACCAATTGAAAGTGCAAGTTAGATCTGATATACTCTAGAGGGGGGTGGGGGGTGAATAGAGTATAGTGCTTACTAAAAACTTTTTACAACTGTTGTTGTATACCTAAGTGAACAAGGAAACAAATAACATAAAGTAAACACAACAACTTACTAAACACAGAGCAATCACAGATCACAACCAGAAAATAAAAGAAAATAAGCAACCAGAAGACACAAGGAGCTATAGTGGTTCCCCAATCAATCTGGGTACATCCACTCTTCTACCACCCTAGGTAGGAATCCACTGCAGGATGAGTTGATCAGGTGTCCTGGGCACCAATGGGTTTTGATCAGGTCCCCAAAAACCAAACCTTCAAGTCTTTTGGAAGGAGACTTGCAACCAGAATAATTTTGAAGGGATTTAAAAACCTGTACAGGAGTTAGAGAGAGGGTGATAGAGTCTTCTCTGTCAACAGTCAGAGAGAAGACTTGTGGATTGATGTAGCAGCTCTTGCTCCCCCTGAGATATTGAATTGGTCAGGAATGCTGGAGCACTACTTCAGGGTGATAGGCCTTCAATGACCTAGAATGCCTAGAGCAGAACTGCTTCAGGAACTTCTTTTGACTGATAAAATTTTATTGTCCTTTAAAGTTGTCCTGAGAATAGAAAGAAGAAGACTCTTGATCGAATTTGGTTGTTGTTCTTCTTCTCCAAAAGTCCTCTGGTCAAGGGTGATTGCAGTCAAGAACTTTAGATTTGAGATTGTTTTGTTCTTCTGCAATCTTCAGAAAATCTATCAGATTATTTTCTGTACTGTGATTCTTGAACTCTATCACTGCTTCACACTATTCTCTTGTTGTGTCTCTATTTTCTGTGTATGTGTATGTGTCTCTTACTGACTGAGAGAATCTTCAAACTTTTGAATGTCGAGCAGTAATTACAGTCGGTCTTGGAAAGAATCAGCAATCAATGACTTTCCTAACTGTCTCCTGGAAAAATGGCATGAGATCGTTCATAGTCAATGTACGTTCTAACGGTAACATTCCGAGAAGATCTGGCATTAAATGTTCAGGAATCAGCGCCAAGAAACGGGACGGGAACCTTGAAGAAAACCTAATCTGGATTCGTCGAACAAAGAATACAATTCGTCGAGCTGAACTTGTGTTCGTCGAGCTGAGCTTGAGTTCGTCGAGCTGAGCTTGAGAGAGTTCGTCGACCAGACAATCTTCATTCATCTAACAGACATTCTTCATTCGTCGAGCTGAGAAACAAAATCGTCGACCTGAGAGAAGTTCTGGACTTAGACAAAATATCCTGCATCTGCTGAAATGCTGTGTCGACATAAGCTGGTGTCGACAGATTGATCTTGGTGTCGACACAATTCCTCTGGTGTCGACAGAAGCTGGTGTCGACTGAAATCCTGGTGTCGACACAAGTTAGTGTCGACTGAAATCCTGGTGTCGACAAAAGTTAGTGTCGACTGAAATCCCAGTGTCGACACAAGTTGACTGGTGTCAACACAAACCCTAAGTGTCGACATAGATTCTCTGAGTCCAGAAATCGTCGAGTAGAGAATAGCATTCGTCGACCTGAGAAGCTGACTTCGTCGACCTGAGAAGCTGTGAACTTGAGGTCCAAGTTCGTCGAGCTCAGAATATAATTCGTCGACCGAAGCATGAAGCTGGACTTAGAAAAATTTGAAGTCCTTCTGACTTTGGCTTGATGTAGAACCTGAGTTTTAGTCGAACAAAGAACATAGATCGTCGAGCTCAGCACTAAGAATTGTCTCACGATCGTCGAGCGCAAAACTCCTTTCGTCAAGCTGAGTTCGACGAACATCGAACTCATTTTACTTGGTCTTGAAAACTTGTGAGTCTAGAGTCTTTGAGGGTCTTGTTGAAAGCTGGTCCATTTGGAGTTGAGCCTAAGGACTTAACCTAGACTCTAGGACACAAGATGACCCTGGATATACATGATGGGTCACACACATCCTAAGTAAGTGAACCTAGCCCAAATCAACTAGGGATCCAACAGGCATAGTTTAAAAAAGAAATAAACGTAGCGCGCTTATTGAGTCGATGTTACATCGATTAGAATTTGACGTACCTCCGATAATACCATATTAGACCTTCTGTCGACGCATTTGTCTATTTATATCGACATTGTGTCAAGTACATTCAAACTCTTTATAATCACTAGCTTTGAATATTGCATCAAAAAGAAGTCGATGTTTTGTCGACTTGTATATGACATCCCATCGATTATAAACTTTAAATTTAAGTCTTCTGTTGTTTTTTTCCCAGCAATGTATTATGATGAACAAATGCATTTTGTGCTTATTATAATGTGATTTATTGTGCTCCATCAAGTATACCTAATGCATTAAAGAAGTTCTTGTGCTTTATTTCATCAAGTGGCTTTGTGAATGTTAAAATTCAACAACCTGGCACTACTACCACGTTGAATTTAATCCAGGTGGTCAGCAGGATAGCCTAAAGCCAAATTAATATTCTCAGAACTATCCAGTTCACACCTTGATCACGCGGAAACTTCCCTGGACCTTGAAGTGAGCAGGAGTTAACTCAACTGAAGTCAATCAACCAGCAAACACATGCAACACAAGCGTCTTTATTGATTCACTGCTATCATCTTTACACAGCAAGACATACATGGCGAGACATGCTTCACCAACAAACACCCAAGGAAAGCAGATACTACAAAGACAAGATAAGAGAAACAAGCCGCGCGGACTCAACTACAAGCCGCTGGTCTACTGCTGTGGAGTCCGCTCAGTCCGCCAGGTCTCCAGACCACAACCCAAGCTGTGCAGACTACCCCTTATTCCAATGCTTGCTCTAGCCGCCGATCTGCAAGCCGCCTGAATACGAGGTCGCCTAGCCTCCAGACTGCACAAGCTGCGATGCCGAATAGAACAGTCCGCCTGAAGCAGGCAACTTCTTGAACCCCAAACCAAGTTGCCAAAGAGAAGACCGTCTGGTCGCTGTCCGCGACCTGCTGTTTTTTGCCTATTGCTTAACCGCAGAGTCCGCACTGTCCCTGACAGCAATCAGAGCCAAGTCCTGTCTTTCCAGTGCTCTTTGGACACCCTGCACAGCACACCCGGTCAACTCAATCAAACCGCACGGACATGAAAAGGCAGTCCGCAGCAACCTGTGCGGGCTCAAGTTACTGTTCACTTACGTATGGAGGTTCACACATCCTGATGTGACAAGGGTCCTATTTATAGGCACGATGATGAGTGTGGTCACTGCCCTAGCCGATAGGATTACCGCCACATCCGTCAGCAAGTCTTCTCCGCAGTCCGCGGATACATACCAGTCTGCCACACCTGTGCAAGATAGCCAGCCCGCCTAGCTTCTCTAAGGCCGGACTCCAATTTCCAGTCCGCCTTGTCGCCAAAGGCCAAGCTGCCAAGACATCACCAAGGCCGGACAGTAACATTAGTCTGCCTTATTGCCAAGGGCCAAACCAGGACCACCACAGCTAGACTCCGCAGTAACAGTCCGCTAATCCACGGACACAGCACTTCCGTCCGCCAATCCCGACCCCACGGCTTCGCCACCAAGGCAACTGCCGGACTCAGGCGGACATGCTGTTTCAGTCCACCCATACTATGGACAGCACTAGTCTGCATACCTTGCAGACAACTCCAGTCAGCATTCCGAGTCCATAGCCTTGTTACCAAGACACCTTCCGAACTCAGCAGACTCCAGCACCAGTCTACTTACACAGCAAACTTCCAGTCCGCATATACCACAGACTACTCCAGTCCGCATATCCCGTAGACTGCTCCAGTCCGCATATCCCGTAGACTGCTCCAGTCCGCATATCCCATGTCCACAGTGTAACAACCCCATCCGTTCATATGATATATTCTAGAAGGTCCGGCCGGGGCCCCACAGGATATACCACAAAACAGTCGGTGAAGGTACAGGATGATACCAGAGTAGCGCAATCGCACCTATCACAAGCATTCTAGCGGAAGCCTAAACTACTTGAACTCCTCATGAATGTCCAAACATAAAACTCCACATTTTATATACATATAGGAATGTCTTACATCATGTCAAAAGAGTTGGCCTTATGGCCTTACATGGCTTTCAAACAGTGGCCTAAACAGATTGGCGCGCAGGCCGGCCACAAGAAAAGAAAACACACAAAAGAACACACTTAGCCTTCGAGGGCTACCAGTAGCAGCAGCAACACCAGCAGGAACATCAACCTCGACGCGTCCCGCTCGGCTCTCCAGCACCTATGCAAGGACAATCCACCCACCAGTGGCAAACAAAAGCAACAGTCAGCGTTCAGCTGACCAAATTATAACGACCCTACCCCTTCTCTCGGGGCAGCGGTATTTTTCCTGCAGGCATATCATATCACAAGTATGGCAAGCTATATCATCATCAAAAGGTGATTTCACGCACACAAGCCATCACAACCGTTCGCCGCCCGGCCCAACGGTCCGTGCACTCAGGGCACATTCTTGGTGTTCTGGCAACCTCTTGCCCACCACCGTATCAGGGTTATCACCCAACGGTAATTCTCTTGAGCATTTACTCCATGGCGTGCAGCCGGAGTTAGTCCTCGGACAGATGGCCCGTAGCCCCCGTTGTGTCATGGCACGCAGGCCGAAGACTCTTGCTATGCGCTCCAACAGACCGCACTTTTTGGTCTCACGTCAGACGGACATAGCGCAGGTCGGATCCTCCACCCCCCCGTTGCTCAAATCGCCTTGCGTTTTCCGCGTACACCATACTCATGGCTATATCAAAGGCGCGGGTCGGTCTCACCAATCCTGTTCTTGGCATTCAAGCCTGGGTATGTCACTATACCCATTTCCTCACAGCAACAGCGGGTCTTTCCTGGGCACACCAGTACTTCCTGTGACTCCCGTCACAGGTGGACACCGCCAAGTACAAATGTCAGGGGTCTTTCCTAGGCACACCAGTACTTCCTGTTACTCGCTTCACAGGTGGACACCCTATGACATCAAGCATCACAAATAGGGCCTTTCCTGGTCCCACCAGTACTTCCTGTGCCTCATTCACAGGTTGGACCCAAAACCATCACAAGGCTATTTTCCTGGGCTACCACCCCAGTACTTCCTGCTACTCCTTTTCGCAGGCATAACCCGTAGACTCCTACACTACACGTTTATCACGGAGTCTTCTCCGGTTCGGATGCAACATCACACATCCAGACCAACCTGTCCAGATGGTCTTCACACAACATGCCTATTCCGTACTCCATTTCCGGATCGATATGCACAATAAAGGGGATTTCAAGAATCACCCAAACGACTCCCAAAAGCAGCCTGTGGATGGAGAGGGGTTGGGGTGCTTGGGCTGCAGCCCGGTAGCGTCGCCTAGAGCGGAGCCGTGACGCTGTCACGTTGGATCGGCTAGGGGCGCTACACACAGCCACGCCAGTAAGGCATCTATAGGACTCAGCGGACACCCTGCTTCAGTCCGCACATCCCGAGCCCACAGCTTTGCCACAAAATCTCCTGCTGGACTCAGTGGACACCTGTCATCAGTCCTCCCATAGTTGCGGACACAACCTCCAGTCTGCTCATCCCCAAACTCGCAACCATGACACATGCACTTCTGCCAAGCTTGGCAGACTGAGAAGCAGGCCGCACTCCACTGTGCGATCTCCCCGGACTGAGCCAAATATGGACTTGGTTCAGACCCAACCAAGTCCACACCATTGGCCACTAGGGCCAGTCCGCACTTACTGGTAGACATTGGATCCAGTCCGCCTTTCCCGGCGAACTCTAGTATCAGTCCGCACTGACTGGCCGTCTCCGCGGCTTCCACTTGCCACTACACCAGAGCAAGACCAAGGCAACTGCCAAACTAGTCTGCCGAGCTCCAGTTCTACAGTCCGCTTCATGCCGAACTCCGCGGATAGAATTTCTATCCGCATGGTTACTTCCTGGGATCCGTCTGCTGAGCAGAAGCCGACCTGGCTAACCGCCACTACTGTCCGTGTAGTCCGCACGAATAGACCACCTAGGTCGCTACAGAGCAAACCGTCTGTAACATCCTTGCAGACTTAGTAGTCCGCCAACCATGTCCGCGTAGACCGCGCGAATAGGTCCAAGTGCACCATTCACCCACTTTCACTTCACAAATTTCAACACTCCCCCTTGAAGTGAGAAGTGGTAAATAACTCCAGCAGCTCCCATAACCTTGCATCTGATCTTTCTGATAGCATCTACAAAGAAATATCCAAGACATAGTCCTCGCCCCGCATATCATGGACCATGAGGGAGCCCTCCAGCATCTCCCATAAGGATCCATGCTTCCCTCTGCCTTCTTCAGCTTCAACCTCCACTCATGCATCACAGGAGTATCACCAACTTCCTTGGGCACAAAATCCCAAGCCTCATTACCTCTGAGAGAAGTCACCTCTTCAGCCTTGGTGTCAACCACCTCCTTGATTCTAGTGGGGTCATCATAGCCAGAAGAAACTTGCTCGACTTTAGGGCTAACAAAGAAACACAGAATCAAGCCCGTCGTATTAGCTTCACTATATCGAGCTGGTGGCTTACTGATCCTCTTCGATCTCCGAAGAATCGGATCATGGCTAACCACCTACGCTGCTTCTGAATCAGCTCCATTCCCGGGCAAACGCAGAACAATGCTCCCCTTGCTCCCTGAACAAGACACCTCCTCACTGGAACCAGGAGCACCTGGAGCAATGCTCCCCCTGCTACCTGAACTAGAAGACTCCCCTCTTGAACAAGAACTGCATGGAACATCGCTCGCCCTACTTCCTGAACCAAAAGCCTCCGTCTTCGAGCCAGAAGTACCTGGAGCATCGCTACCCCTACTTCCTGACCCCGACGCCTTTTCCCCGGAGCTAGAATAACCTGGAGCTCCTGGTTACTCAGGCAGCTCCACATAAACCTTAGCAGTAGCCTCCTTCAGCCCACCATCTGACCTACTCATCTCTAACTCCACATGAGAGCTACCCCAATACGGTGTCAACTCATCGAAGTCAACGTCTCTCGACACGATGAGTCTCTTCGTCGTAGGATCAATACATCTCCATCTTCTCCTCTACTCATCATACCCAACAAAGACTAGCTTTGTCTTGAGAGCACTCGGAGAGTGTATGTAGCAGGTAGATCCAAACACCCATAGGTGCTTCACACTGGGCTTCACTCCGAACATCAAGTCATAAGGAGTCTTCACATAAAACGGACTAAGAGGCATCCGATTGATGACATGAGCAGCATATGCCATCCCTTTCGCCCAAAGAGCCTTAGGAATTCCTTTACTCTGAAGCCAACACTTGCAGTATCCGTTAACCAATGGATCATCCGAGCTGCAATACTGCATTACTGTGAAGTATATCCACAAGAAAGCTCCTTCCGGATCCCTTGCTTCCTGCAAAAGTTTGAGAACTCAGTTGAGCCAAACTCACTGTCGATGCTTGTCCTCAACTTCTTGATCCTCAAGCCAAGCTGGCCTTCCACAAGCTTATTGAACTCCACAAACAAGCGCATCATGTTGGACTTCTTATTCATGAAGTATACCCAAGTATACCTTGAATAGTCATCAAGAAATATCATCATGAACTTGCTTCCTCCAAGACTGGCGGTGACGGTCGGTCCAACCAGAGCACAATGGACAACCGCCAACGGTGCTTTACATCTGGATTGTGCCTTATCAACCGTGAAGCGATAAAATTAACTTTTCTGACATCCCGGACACCCCTGACCATCATGATAGGATGATAATCTAGGCAAGCCTCTTACGAGTCTTCTTTCCGTCATTGCTTTCAGCTTGTCCATCCTAACATGCCCTAGTCTTTCATGCCAGATAGCTGCACTATCACTGGACTTCATCCGATCAGCACCAAATCTTGTTAAAGACCCAATAAAGTTCTCCTCCTCGCCTCCAACATGAGCTACGTTAGCCGAGAGCAAGGTAACCTTACACTCTTTCCTGAGATGACCATGCTGCTTGCATTTATAGCACCTTGGTCCTTCCTTGCTCTTCCCATCACGCCAAGGAGAACCACTCCTCTCTTGCTGATATGAAGTAGAAGGACCATCCTCTACAGCAACCCTTACCTCTTTCCTGAACAACCCATCAAGGGAAGTCCAAACCTCCGCAGCTGACCGACATCCACTGATGTGGTCCAAGAGCTCCGATGAGATCACCTGCTTGAGAATAGACTCTGCTTTCGCATTTGTCTCCTTCCAAGCTCCCATCTCTTCAGCATTGCCAGCAGTAGCCTCTTGTCTTTCTACTCCGCATACAACCTCCCAAAGGTCCTCGCCAAGAAGAAAGCTCTCCATACAAGACTTACACCTATAAAAGTTCGTCTCTGTAAGGAGATCAATTCCAAGACAACTTGCATCCTCCACTGCCCTAGTTCTACCACTAGTTCCCTCTTCAAAGAGTCACAACCACTTCAGTTGATCACTGCTTATCCACTCCAATCCAGCTCCGAGACCAAGTTCACTCCTCAATCTACTGAACCTGGCTCTCATACCATGTTAAAATTCAATAACCTGGCACTACTACCACGTTGAATTTTCTCCAGGTGGTTAGCAGGATAGCCTAAAGCCAAATTAATATTCTCAGAACTATCCAATTCAAATCTTGATCACGTGGAAACTTCCGTGGACCTTGAAGTGAGCAGGAGTTAACTCAACTGAAGTCAATCAACCAGCAAACACATGCAACACAAGCGTCTTTATTGATTCGCAGCTATCTTCTTTACACAGCGAGACATACATGGAGAGACATGCTTCACCAACCAACACCCAAGGAAAAGCAGAGACTACAAAACAAGACAAGAGAAACAAGCCATGCGGACTCAACTACAAGCCGCCGGTCTACTACTGTGGAGTCCGCTCAGTCCACAAGGTCTCCAGACCGCAACCCAAGCCACGCGGACTACCCCTTATTCCAATGCTTGCTCTAGCCACCGATCTGCAAGCTGCCTGACTGCAAGGTCGCCTAGCCGCCAGACCGCACAAGCAGCGATGCCGAATAGAACAGTCTGCCTGAAGCAGGCGACTTCTTGAACCCCAAACCAAGTTGCCAAAGACAAGGCTGCCTGGTCGCAGTCCGCGACCTGCTGTTTTCCGCCTATTGCTTAACCACAGAGTCCGCACTGTCCCTGATAGCAATAAGAGCCAAGTCCATGCTTTCCAGCACTATCCGCACAACCTACATAGCACACCCGGTCAACTCAATCAAACCGCACGGACATCAAAAGACAGTACGCAGCAACCTGTGCGGGCTCAAGTTACTGTTCACTTACGCATGGAGGTTCACACATCCTGATGTGACATGGGTTCTATTTAAAGGCACGATGATGAGTGTGGTCACCGCCCTAGCTGATAGGATTACTGCCACATCCTGCAGCAAGACTTCTTCGCAGTCCGCGGATACATACCAGTCCGCCGCACGTGTGCAAGATAGCCAGCCCACCTAGCTTCTCCGAGGCCGAACTCCAATTTCCAGTCCGCCTTGTCGCCAAAGGCCAAGCCTCCAAGACATCACCAAGGCCGGACAGCAACATCAGTCCGCCTTGTCGCCAAGGGCCTAACTAGGACAACCATAGCCAGACTCCGCAGCAACAGTCTGCTAATCCACAGATACAACACTTCAGTCCGCCAATCCCGATCCCACGGCTTCGCCACCAAGGCAACTTCCGGACTCAGGCGGACATGCTGTTTCAGTCTGCCCATATTATGGACAACACTAGTCTACATACCCTGCAGACAACTCCAGTCTGCAAGCCAAGTCCATAGCCTTGTTACCAAGACACCTTCCGGACTCAGCGGACTCTAGCTCCAGTCTGCTTACACAGCAAACTTCCAGTCCGCATATACTGCAGACTACTCCAGTCCACATATCCCGCAAACTGCTCCAGTCCGCATATCCCAAGTCCACAGCCATGCCAACAAGACAGCTGTCAGACTCAGCAGATAGCCTGCTTCAGTCTGCACATCCCGAGCCCACAGCTTTGCCATAAAATCTCTTGCCGGACTCAGTGTACACATGGCATCAATCCGCCCACAGTTGCGAACATAACCTCCAGTCCGCTCATCCCCAAACTCGCAACCACGGCACATGCACTTCTACCGAGCTTGGCGGACTGAGAAGCAGGCCGCAGTCCACTGCGCGATCTCCCCGGACTGAGCTAAACATGGACTTGGTTCAGACCCAACCAAGTCCAACCACTGGCCACTAGGGCCAGTATGCACTTACTGGCGGAGACTGGATCCAGTCCGCCTTTCCCGACGAACTATAGTATCAGTCCGCACTGACTGGCGGTCTTCGCGACTTCCACTTGCCGCTGCACCAGAGCAAGACTAAGGCAATTGCCGAACCGTTTTGCCGAGCTCCAGTACTACAGTCCACGTCATGCCGTACTCCGCGGATAGAATTTCTATCCGCCCGGTTACTTCCTGGGATCCATCTGCTGAGCACAAGCCGACCTGGCTAACCTCCACTGCTGTCCGCACGAATAGACCGCCCAGGCCGCTACAGAGAAAAATGTCTGCAACATCCCTGCTGACTTAGCAGTCCGCCAACCCTGTCCGCGTAGTCCGCACGGATAGGTCCAAGTGCTCCATTCACCCACTTTCACTTCACAAATTTCAACTGTGAAGATATCAGCCCTTTGATCTTCAGTGAACACATATTCTAGGAAAAACCTTTTCTCTATATTATCCCTGAGAAAGTAATGTCTTATTTCTATGTGATTTATCATGATATGAAATACTGGATTTGGTCCAATTGAGATTGCACTTGAGCTATCAAAAAAAAGTATAGAGTTTGTGAAATTTATATTATAATCAAGTTGTTGATTCTGCATCCATAATATCTATTAACAAAAACTTCTAGCAACTATATATTTCGCCTCAGTTATGGAAGTAGAGATTGAGATTTGCTTTTTTCTAAACTAGGAGATCAATCTAGTACTTAGGAATTACAAGTCCCTGAAGTGTTTTCTCTACAAGTCTATATCAAAAATAATCTGCAGTTGAGCATCTATATAGCTCAAATTCAGATTTTGTTAGATACCATAGCCCTAGTTCAAGTGTACCCTTTAGATATCTTAAGATTCTTGTAAAAGAACTCAAGTGTGATTCTTTGGGTTCCACTTAAAATCTTGTACATACACCTGTGGCAAAAATTATGTCCAGCCAACTAGTCATAATGTAAAGAAGAGAGCCAATGATTGTTATATATCTTCTAATTAATATATTGACCATATGATTTTTTATTAATTATAGTATTATTAGTCATGAAGGTTTTCATGGTGGAGACATTTTCCATCCCAAACTTCTTGATTAATTTTTTGTGTACTTAGATTGGGTTATGAATATGCCTTTATCACAGTGTTTCATTTGGAGGACAAACAAATGATAACTCTCTCATGCTACTCATTGCAAACCTAAACTATATTAGATCAACAAACCTTTTTATAGTCTTGGTATCTTTAGATCCAAAGATAATATCATACATATATATTTTAATAATAAGTAATTATTGTTTATTTGTTCTAGTGGATAATATTTTATTCATATTTCCTCTTATGAATGAGTGTTATAGGAGGAAAGTTAAGAAGGTATCATGTCAAGATCTTAGAGCTTGTTTTAAACTATATCATGCTTTATTTAATTTGTAGACATATGAGGGGTAAGATGAATAGATAAAACTTGTGTTGGAACCCTACTTGTGATTTGGGATAGGTTCACTTTTAGGAATGATGACCCACCATATATAGTTTAGGGTCATATGTTAGTTTTAAGGTCTATCACATTAGGTTAGATTACTGAGACCTACCTTCAGAAGACTTCAGAGAACACATGACTTAAGAGACAAGGCAGTTTTGAAGATTGCATAAAAGTTATTCGACGATAGCTGAACTCAGCTTGACGATCATCGATCGCAGGTCAATGAACTCAGAGTTCCCTCTCTGAGTTGAGCTCGACGAAAGTCTAGCTCAAGTCGACGAACTGTAAGCTTATATCAGAATCTCAGCTCGACGAAGTGCCTTCTCAGCTCAACGAACTTGGATCTCAGATTGGCAAGCATATTTTCCATTCGACGATCTTGGAGCTCAGCTCGACGAAGGAGAATTATCAGCACAACGAACTTGGAGCTCAGGTCGACGAAAATTTACTGAGTTCGACTAACTCCTTCCAGGTTCTGTTCGACTATCTTCTCTGCAGTTTCTCTGATCGACTAAGGCAGTTTAATTTCAAGAATTAAGAAAGTAATACTCTGTTAAATAATGCTCAATATTCTCAAGAATATAGTTCCTCCTAGCAGCATTAATTAGGGATTTCACAGAGTTATTACTTAACATATTTACTGGGATAGTTGGGGAAACACATTGAAGACAAAATCAGCCGTTCCATTTCCCAGAAAATATGCAGAATACTTCAAGGATTTTGAATTTCAGATCAGAAATAAATATATAAAAGAAATTTTCAGAAGATTGCTAGGTACGAGTATAAAACTAATATAATGAATAAGCATAACAAGTCTGATACTCTTATAGAGAACAAGAAATAGAGACACAGAACATCTTGTTTATCATTCTTCTTCTTCAAACCTTTCTTCCAGCAACAAAATATTCAATCTGAGACCAAAAGATCAATCACTCAGAATCATTTACCGGAAGAAGAAGTTTTAAACTTGAAGGCCTACACCCTGAAGTAAAGTCTCCTCTCCTGATCATATCTATAATTCAAGGGGAGCTTTAACAACATCACAAATCCACTAAGTCTTCTCAGAGAATTGAGACAGAGAAGACAACATATTTATTTTCCTTCACTATGGACAAGGTTATAACTCCCTTCAAAAGTTAATCCTTTCATTATCAAGTCTCCAGATCAAAAGACTTGGTTTGGTTTTTGGGAACCTGATCAAAAGCTCAAAGGGTTACTAGATCTCCCTTAGAAAATAGATCTTATGGTGACATGACACTTGATCAAAAACCTGTGGTGACAAGGCACCTAAATAAAAACTTATGGTGGCAGGGCACCTGCTCAAAACCTGTAGTGGATTCCTAACAGGGTGGTAAAAGAGTGGATGTACCCAGGTTTATTGGGGAAGCACAATAAATTTTCTTGTGTCGTCTGGTTGTGCTCTACTTTTTATTTTGCTGTGTTGTGATATATTTTATTTTCTTATATATATATCACCTATTTTAATCTGCCATAAAAATAACTTTAAGTTTTCAAATACTCTATTAACCCCCCCCCCCCCTCGCCCTCTAGAGTTGGGTAGATTAATCCCTTACTTTCAAGTGATATCAGGGTATCACTTTCAATTAGTATCAGAGGTTATCTGATATCACTTTCAATTGGTATCAGAGGTATAGGTTAGTTGGTTGTACATGCTAACACCTGAACCAAAAGATCTTTATTTGATCTTATCTACTCTAATTATATTTCGTGTCATGACATAAAATAAGGAGTATTCAAGTACTAGATCTCCAGTATGCAATCTAAATAAGTTTGCTCTTTGGACGGTAAAGATTACGCTTTATAAGAATTCTATTGATGAAGATATATACAATTTTATCTTTACAGGTCCCCCTACACCAACTGCAATAACAAGCACAAGTGCAGATCCACCACCTGAGTGGACTGATGCTCAGAAGAATTTGAAAATTACAGATGCTAAAACCATTAAAATTTTGGCTTAAACAATGTCTGATGACATATTCCAGAAAGTTGCTGAATGCTCTTAAGTCAAGGATATCTGGGATTCCCTAAATGCTATGGTTGCCGGTTCAGCAGATGAAAGAAAGAACAGAAGGACCCATTTGATTTCTCAATATTAGAATTTCAAGAAGGGTGAATATGAATCAGTTGTTGAGATGTACACCAAACTCAGCCTCATCATCAATGAGCTGAAAACCCTAGAGAAGGACATCTCATTGACAAAAGTTAATGACAAGATCCTTATGTGTTTCCCTAGCACATGGGACTCTAGGATCTGGCCAATTAAGGAAGCCAGAAGCTTGAATGAGATCTCAACAGAGACCTTGTTGGGAAAGCTCAAGTGTTATGAGCAGCTTATTAAGACAAGGGAAGCTGAACAAGTGGCTTCACCTATAGTAAGGAAAGAGAAAAGCATAGCTTTTCAGGCTACAAATGAAGAAGAATCTACTCTAGATAATGAAGACCTACTGAGTCTTCTAGCCAAGAAATTCTATAAGATGGCAAGGAATAATTTCATAAGAAGGTCTTTCAGAAATAAAGACAAACCCAGGTATGACAAAACCCACACTAAAGAAATTGTTTGTTATGGGTGCGGGAAACCTGGACACATATTGCCAGAATATCCTGAGAAGAAGAAAGAAAATAAGAAGGAGATAGATTCCAAAAAGCACTCCAACAAATCCTCTTCCAACAAATACAATAAGAAAGAGAAAGGATTTATAGCTGAGACATGGAGTGACTCAGATTCAAAATCTTCATCCAGCTTCAGTGAGGATGAAGAAGAGGCCAAAGCCAGAGAGATATGCTTGATGGAAATCAATGCCTCTTGTAGCCACTCAGAAGCTGCTGATTCAAAAGCAGATAATTCAGATGATGAATTCATTTCAGAAGAAGATCAGGTAATCTCTTCTTTTGACTTTTCTTCTGATCAATTTAAAATTGACTTCAAATTATTATGTAATGATTTAATTAAATCTAAGAAGAAAATCAAACTTCTCAGAGAGAAATTAAGTGAATTTGAAAATGTTTCTTCAGAAAATTTAAAAGTTAATGAAGAATTAAAAAGCTGCTAATAATCAAATATCTTCTTTAGAAACCAAATTATCTGAGGCTATGCAATTTGAAGAATCCCTTAATGGGAGAAGCATCAAATTGATGGACATCACAAGCATAGTGAATGCCAGGCTTAATGATAAGCTGGGCTTGGGAGCTTCATCTAATCAGCCTCCTATTTTACAGAAAAAAATATTATCTACCCCCATAAAATTTGTTTCTGTAATGGGTAAAGAAAAGGTAGAAGTTATAAATAAAGAAACAAAAATTTCACGGAAGAATCAACCTAAGAAAAAGAAAAATGTTAACAAAAATAATGTTCAACATTTTGTCGAACCAAGCTTGACGAAATGAATGTAGTTTGTCGAACTCAGATCGATTAACTATGAACGCAGATTTTAGATATAATTATTCGTCTAACTGCGGTTGATGAACTCAATATGATTCGTCAAACCGCGATCGATGAACTTGGGGTTCAGAGAATGAACATTTTCATTCTATGAACGGAGTTCGACAAACTCATCCCAATTCGTCGAACGCAGGTCGACGAACCTATTATAATTCGTCGAACCCAGTTCATTATAACATAAACTTGAATTATTTTTAGAAATTTAAGAAAACTAAAACTTTTAACAATCCTTTTAACCAATGGATTATTCCTCCTAGGAGATATCATCCACTTGGTTACAAGGATCAACCTGAATTCTCTTTCATTTCAAGTTATAAATTTGAAAGAAATCAAGGACCAAAGGTCACCTGGGTCAAGAACAACTAATCTTGTTTTGTACAGGTGAAGAACTATCCTATTATAGAGCAACAGTGGTATCTGGATAGTGGCTATTCAAAATATATGACAGGACGTAAATGCAACCTGACTTACTTCAAAGCCAAGCATGGACCAAAGGTGATTTTTATAGACTCCAACTATGGACAGATAGAAGGTTATGGAAATGTCAAAGTTGGAGCTGTTACCTTCAGGAAGGTAGCATATGTCAGTGGTCTTAAGCATAACCTTATATCCATAAGTCAGTTATGTGATGAAAGTTATCAGGTATCATTTTATTAGTCTTCTTATGTTATTACTTCTGATAAAAATAAAATTGTTTTAACTGGTATTAGACAAGGAAACATGTACTTAGTTAATTTCAATTCAGCCAAATAAGAAATTTGTTTATTTAATCAGATTAGTAAAACTAGTGAACTTTGGCATAAGAGACTAGGCCAAGTAAACTTTAGGAATATTGCTAAACTATCTAGGGACAACCTTGTTAGTGGTCTGCCTTTAGATTCCTACAAGAAGGAAGAACTCTGCAGGGCTGTTCAATTAAGCAAACAAACTTAAAATAGTTTTAAATCTATTAATAAAAGTGATTCACCCAGAATTATATACTTGCTACATATGGACCTTTTTGGCCATATTTTTGTACAAAGTTTGGGAGGAAAGTCATACTTCAGTTATTGTTAATGACTTCTCTAGATTCCCTTGGGTGTTCTTTCTGAGAAACAAGTCAGATAACATTAAAGTTCTTACAGATTTTCTTAAGAGCATACAAATTGAGTACTCTACTCAGGTTGCATTGATCAGAAGTGATCATGGCACCGAGTTTGAATCTCTTCTCATGCAAGAATTCTATGAGAAGGAAGGTATTCGACATTGTTTTTTTGCTCCTAGAATTCCTCAACAAAATGGGGTAGTAGAAAGGAAAAATAGAACCCTTATTGAATCTACTGGGACATTGCTTGCAGATGCTTATTTGCCCCCATCCTTTTGGGTAGAGGTTGTAAGCACAACAAATTATGTTCTTAACAGAAGTTTAATTCATAAACTTAAGGGTAAGACTCCTCTATGAATTACTTAAAGGGAAGCAACCTAAAGTAGATTACTTTAAAGTTTTTGGATGTAAATGTTATGTTCATAATAATAATAATATGAAACACCGTAGAAAGTTTGAAGCAAAAGCTGTAGAGGGAATTTTCCTTAGATATTCCCAAATCAACAAAGATTATAGGGTATTTAATAAGTCAACATTAAAAATAGAAGAATTTGTACATATTTCTTTTGATGAAGCTAATATGTTTTACAAGGAGAAGGATTCTTCTACCATAAAAACTTTGCAGGTACCCTATCTGTGTGAGAAGTTGGATGATTTAAACCTTACCCAAGAGGTTACATTGCATCCTTCTCCACAGATTGATGAAAAAAGTGAAGAAGAACTAGTTAAAGTAGTTGAACCAACAATAACAACTATAATTCCACAAGATGAATTAATTTCACAAGTTGTTGATCTACCAACTCCTCCTGCTGATCTTGTAACACTTAGAGATCAACCCATATCTCAAGTGATTGGAGACATATAAGCTGGTGTGCAAATAATGCATCAACTCAATCAAGATTTGTTGCATGCTTGCTTCATTTCTCAATTTGAGCCTCAATCCATAAAAGATGTAGAGCAAGATCCCCACTGGATTATTACAATGCAAGAGCAACTCAATTAATTTGAGAGGTATAGAATTTGGGATTTGGCTCCAAGACCCAAAACTACCCAGTCATTGGAACTAAATGGGTCTACAGAAACAAATTGGATGCACAAGGATCAATTATAATGAACAAAGCAAGATTGGTAGCTCAACGATATTTACAGGAAGAAGGCATTGACCATGATCAAACCTTTGCTCCTGTTGCAAGACTTGAAGCAATCAGGATATTTCTTGTATATACTGCCTATCAAAAGTTCAAGGTTTATCAAATGGATGTCAAGAGTGCATTCCTTAATGGAGAATTAAAAGAGGAAGTTTATGTTGAACAACCTCCAGGTTTTATCTCCTCAACTCATCCAACTTATATTTTCAATCTGCATAAAGCTCTTTATGGTTTAAAGCAAGATCCAAGTCCTTGGTATGAGACCTTAGCTAGCTTTCTTTTAGAACATAAGTTCATTAGAAGCATTGTAGATAGAACATTATTCATTAAACATCATAAATCAAAAATCTTGTTAGTACAAATCTGTGTATATGATATAATATTTGGCTCTACTGATTCTAAACTTTGCAAAAGGTTTTCTGACCTGATGCATTCAAAGTTTGAAATAAGTAGCATGGGTAAACTATCCTACTTCCTTGGTCTCCAAGTGAAGCAATCCCCTGATGATATCTTTATATCCCAGTCAAAATATGCTAAAGAGCTACTCAAAAGATTTGGGATGACTGATGCCTCAGGCAAGAAAACACCCATGCCAGCCAATGTTGTAGTTAATTCTGATGAATAGGGCAAACTAGTTGATCAGAAAACATATAGGGCAATTGTTGGGTCCTTATTTTATCTTACAGCTAGTAGACCAGATATCATGTTTGCTACTTGCATTTGTGCTAGATTTTAGGTAAATCCTAAAGAATCTCATCTTATTTTACTAAAAACGATTTTAAGATATATAAAGAGTTGTCCTGATCTAGTACTCTGGTATCCTACTGAGTCAGAATTTGATTTATCTGGATTTTTAGATGCTAACTTTGCTGGATGTAGAGTGGATAGGAAAAGCACATCGGGAACTTATCAGTTCCTTGATGATAGGCTTGTGTTCTGGTCTTGAAAAAAGCAAACTTCTTTGTCAACATCAACTGCTGAAGTTGAATACATAGCAGCAGGTAGTTGCTGTTTACAAATTTTGTGGATTCAAAATCAGCTCCTGGATTATGGTTTCAACTTAAATAATTCAACTATCTATTGTGACAACACAAGTGCTATTTCAATTGCACAAAATCCAGTACATCATAGTAGAACAAAGCATATAGAAATAAGACATCATTTCAGTAGAGATTGTGCAGAAAAAATAAAATTAAACTTGTCTTTATCTCTACTGATTTACAAAGAGCAGATATTTTCACCAAACCCTTAGATGAAAAGAAACATATATTCCTCCTAAATCAGCTAGGTATGATCAATGGAGATGCTTTAATTTAAGTTTTGTCTGTGGTCAACGAACTGTTCATTTTTCGTCGAATGGAGATCGATGAACTCTGAATGCTTCGTGGAGTGTTCGTCGAACAGAGATCGACGAACTTTCCTTTGTGAAACTGTTCGTCGAACAGAGATCGACTAATCTACTTCAGAAAATTTTTTGTCGAGCAGAGATCGATGAAGCTAGTTTTACAAAATCTTTTTGTCGAACGGAGAACGACGAACTATTTTCCACCTCTTCTAACTTAGATCGACGTTTTTCTTTCCTTATAAGATTTTTCGTCGAACTGAGTTCAAAATTTTTTAAAGTTTTGTTGGATGGAGTTTGTCTTTTCATCTTCTGTAAACTTATAATGGGGTTTTCATCAAACTCCATCCCGCGCTTTCTAATTCTCGTGCACTTGATCTTTTATTTTTGCAGGCATGGCGATTTTGGCGGCGACCCTATCTTGCATGAAGTTTGATGCAGGATTCGACATTGACATCGACATTTTCAACCATTCCGATCAAGCCTTTAGGAACAAACTTCAGTTGTTCGAAGCACCACAGTGGAGACAGTTTATGACCCTAAGGATCAGACTCCCAGTGCAGGAGATCAAAGAATGGGTATTCACAAAAACATTTCTAGATCAGACCTCCATTACTAGAAGAATCTCTGCACACCAGGTTTCTCTTACCCCTACTGTTCTAACTGAAGTTTTTGGATTTATCAATGGAGAAGATGATTTTGATTTATCTAGCACTAAATTTGAGGATATGCTAGTTATAATGGATCACTCCCAGGGAAACCCTAATAAACTGCTAAAGAAAAATATGTCTGCTGAATATAATTTTTTGGCAGATATAGTTGGGAAGGTAATCTTGGGTAAACACTCAGCCCATGACTACATTACCAGACACCAATTCCTTCTGATGTATGCCCTGGTTAATCAAAAATCTGTGAACTGGGGAGAGATTGTATTTGATTTGATTAAGAAGAAAATTAGTAAGAAAGATATTTGTTTTGGAAGAATTCTGGGAATCTTCCTACAGGCTAAGGTTCCAAAATTGTTGGTCTCCCAGACCACTTTCATTTATGCTTCTAAGAGGCTTACCTTTGCCCTCTTTGGCAAATGAGAGAGGGTTATACCAAAGCCCTCCAGGGATTCCTCCTCCAGGATAGCTTCTGAGGACAGCAGAGCTGTAATAGCCACTTAACCAACCCCTAAAGAAGCTCCTGCTCCTCATATTTCCTTCACCAACTCCCCTCCATCTCCACATAATCCAATATTTCCTTCATCAAATCCACTTGATGATGGCTTTACACTTCAACAACCTTCTACTTCCATCCCTTCTATCTCTCCATCCAAACCACCCACACCAATCCGCATTCCTGAGGAAACACCATCTCCACCACCTCAATCTCCTATACCATCACATCTACCATCACAAATTGATGACACTATATATTGATCCACTATTGTCATCCCTCAATTTTGATTTATTATCATCTCTATCTCCAAAACCATCTTCATCATATTCCCCTATTCAGGAAGATATTATACTCCCTGATGTCACAACCTCCACAATTCCAACAGACATTCAAACATCTTCAATCCCACAAGCATTCACCATATGTCCAACATGCTCCATGAAATCCTCTTCTATATCAGCCCACATTCTTGAGCTTATTACTCCTACCCTCAAGAAGCTGATAGTAGAGGCCATTGCTCCACTTGCTGCTACCATCTCTACACTCTCTTCACAGCTTGCTTCTTTCTCCACTAGCCCTTCTTCTAGGGGCCTAGCTTCAGGACTCTTTGAAACCAGACAGGGGGAGATGTTACTGATGCGTGTAATTCGGCAAGCGCACCGGTCGCACAAGTAATAAAGTTTTGGGAATAAATCCCCAAGTGTCGGTCTCTTGAGGAATGCAATTAGCGTAGAACGGCAACAGTACCGAAAATATCGTTATGAGAGTTAAAAATAGAACAAAAAGGAAATAGCAGAATAGGGAGATTGTGGATGTTTGATCTACTGAACTAGTAAAAGCTATGCGGGTCGACGGCACCGCTTCGCAAGGTGAAGTGGGTTTGTCGGCCGCTATGCCGAACTTCAGTTGGGCGAGTGGAAGGGAAGCTAATGGATTGCAACGTTCTTGTGTGGATTGAAATCGGACAAGACACAGGAATGAAGTGGATGTGGGGTGAGCGAGGCGCATTCACAGACAGAACTCACAAGCATAAGAAGAAACTAACATTCCATTAACTAGAAAGTAAACTTGATGTTGAGGGATGGAAATGTTCGTTACACTGCTCAAAACATTCATAACACAGAGGAAGGGGAAGAGGAGTAAACCAAAAGAGAATGAAGATCCACCGCGGTCGTGGCCGGAGTAGCGAGTTGTCAATCCGCTTTCGGGCTCAGTACAAGGAGGCTTCCGGTACCAACGATCTGTCACCTCGAAGGACTTTAAGTCCGTTCTCTAGGTTATCTACTTCACCAACTCTGCAGGAAAGCTTGGAGTTGAAGTCATCAATGGACGAGGGCTTCGCCGGAGTGTTGAAAAGCTTCGGAGTAGTTGGAAATGGCTTCCTGACGAAGGTGGAAGTGATGGAACAGCTGGAGAGGTGAAAAGGCGATTCCCGCGCACTCTCCGATCACAGCAAATGACAGGCGTTGACCTAAAACGCGGAGCAGGGCCTTATATACGGAGGCAGCAGAAGAAGTGTGCACGATCAGTGACACACGACCAGTGGTCGTGCGTACTGTAGGTCGATGATCGTGCGGCTTTTCCAAATAAACCTGCAACCTGGACGAGAAGCATCAGCATATAAGCGCACGAGCAGTGGCGCACGACCAGTGGTCGTGCGCACTATGGCCAGTGCTCGTGCGATTACAGAGACAGGGTTATGAAAATGGGGGTGTAATGCGCACAAACAGTGGCGCACGACCAGTGGTCGTGCGCAGTAAGTCCAGTGGTGGTGCGCAGTATTCCAGCATCGTCGGAGTCTCCCGAGCAGTTCCGGAGCACGCACACGACCACTGTACCAGCAGAAGGGGCAGAAAGGCCACCAGAACGTGCACACCACATCCCCGAGATAGAGCTAAATAATAACAACAAAATGGAAACACAGAAAGCATACAGAAGCGGGCCTACAGTGCACTTAAGCGTGAAATAGGTACATAAACCCAAATAAGCAATAAAGGCTCTCAAGTGTAGTGCTAAGGCGATAAAACTAGCCCAGATGAGTCCAAAAATCAGTGTAAAATGTGGACTCATCACACCCCCAGACTTAACCATTTGCACTTCCCGAGCAAATCATCACTCCATGGACTCGAAGATAGCTAACTGGCTCAGAAATTTCAAAAAAACGTAAGACGAGTAATCAAATATATCATGAGTATAGAAGATATAATAGAAAAACATTTTAATTATACAACGTAGTTTAAACTATTCGACAGACGTAAATAAATATTGTAATTGCTCAAAATTAGAATTCTGGAGAATCGTGCGATCATGTGCAGGAAGAAAGTAGGCAGGCCACTAAGCTGAGCATTGCCAAAGTTCGAGACTCAGGATCACCTCCAAAGGAATCCACCAATGTCGGGGACCATACGCTTGCACGTTCACACTCTCTCCACGGCGCGGGTTAGACTCAAGCGTGAATCAGTAGGACTTGTAGGAGGAAATGGGGCTTAGGCAACGGCTTGGTGGTCAAAGATAAACATGAAGGCTCTATGGAACCAAAGCGAGCGAAAACAACCCAAACCAAAACAGCCACTTAGAAAAGAATGGGGCACACGCCCCCAGACTTAGCTTGAAATCCGGGTGTGAACACGGCTGAACCCGACCAAATTCAATAAAGAGGATGGGGATCGAAATCTCAAAGAAATTCTTTCATATATATATTTTTTTTCTATTACCAAATCAGCTTTTTATTTTCGTAAACTGTTGTTTTCTTTTCTGCGCTAGCAATCCCCAAACGAAGCAATCCAAACAGGAATAAAATCAGCACCCCCAAAAACAATGTCCACTAATCACAAGCTCGGCAAAAACAGTAAATACAAATCAGCTCAAGCATTTGATTGCGAAGGTGGGTTTAGCTTCAGGCCTTGGTGAAAGTGAGTGGAGCTGGATCAAAGGAAGGGTAGGCACAAATTTGGCATGCAATGGTTAACAGGTAGGAATGGCTAAACAAGGCTCAAACTAGCCAAAAAGAAGGCCTACGTCATGCTCACGCTTAACTAACCGCGCACCAATGCTTCGAGAGTAGCTTAGGGCAAGTTCTTAGCCACCGAGAAAGATGATCCTTCCCCACGACTCGAGCAATACGAGTCTAGTGGCAGCTACACACATTCCTACACTATCGTTTGATTATCCCAGATTCAGATTTTGAGCAGTACAAACAATATTTATGTGTGCAGAAAAGAATAAATCTACGAGCATAAAGAAAAATTAGTTCTATCCTAACTCTACACAAACCATGAGTATTCGATTAGGAGCACTGCATGAGTTTCGAACGACTCAATCCTGAAATCCTAAGCCTGTACCACTATTTTAAAGTTTACACAAAAGCAATAAATTTAACTCGGGTTGTGCGCGTGGGTAAGAGCGCACTCGTGTGGGTGATTCAGTGTGTGCAACAAAAAACAAGAAATAAGTAAATATGAAACTGGAATGCAACAGAAAGTGCGGTGTAGTGACCACATGCATACTTCCCCCCAGACTTAAAGTTGACAACGAGTAAAAATAAGCATTCCAAATAGGAAAAATAGCTAGGGTAGGAAGTACATATGCTCAAAATTGAGCATACCAGTCGGGGAACGAGATGTCCAAGTGCGGCTAAGTTGCTGCGCCTCAAATATTCCTGCACCTGCGATTAAAGGATGCAAGCCAAACAAAATCTGGACACATATATATATGAAGAAATAAACCAAACTCAAAATACAGCATAGGACCGAACAGTCCAACTTGGGTTGTCTCCCGAAAGCCCTTTTGTTTACCGTCCTTAAGGTGGACCAAATACCTGTATTAGCAGTTCAAATAGAGAGTTCTTGGCAGTAGCAAAAGGAAACAAAATTAAAAATAGAGCAACCAGCATTCAACAAGTAGCAAGAAAGAGGATGGCACAATCAGCTATACGCTGATTTATGGTAAGTCTCTCCGGTGGGATGCGAGAGAACAACAGAGTGTCTTTTTGCATTCAGGGTAGGCATTGTCCTATTACTGCGAGTGCACTCTTTCGTGGGCCGGAAGGCAGCGTAGCGCTCTTCGCGTAAACGCTTGGCCTCCTTCAGTTTCTCCACCATGGGAGACTTCCAATAAAGGTAGGTTATGGGGTTTCCTTGTGTCGTGGTTAGCGGCAGCCTATCCGACAACGTAACGGCAACCGGATCTGCCCATGTTACAGATCGTTTAACAGAATTATACAAATTATTATCTAGGGATTTCTCCCGAATAAAACTTAGTTCGCCATGCTCAACAACAGAGTTGGCTGCCAGTAAAAAGGCAGTCGTGGCTTTGGTGCAATTGATCCCTTCGTGGACCCGTAGCTCCTGCTTCTCATCGACTTCTGGAGGAAGTCCGTTCTTTGGCGTCTCCTCTAGATGTCCTTCCAATTCGAGGAGACCTGAATCCGGCTTGACATCTGTGACACTCAGAGAAATGTTATTTGGGATGGAAGAAAAATTTATGGATGTTTTATCGAGGGTGGACTCTTCGTTTGGCCAAGTGACACGGCCTTTGGAAAAGTCGAGGGATGCGCCACTGGCTGTTAGGAATGGGAATCCTAATATAGGAATGGAGTTATTGTCCTGTGGTCCCAAAACCTGAAAGTCAGTGGTGATATTGGTGTCGTTAACCTCGATTTCAACGTCCCACACACCGCCCTCCGTATCAACTAGATTGCCATTAGCTAAGATAAGCGATTTCCGATTTTCAATGTCAACTTGTAACTACATCTTTGTGGTATCTTGCAAAGTGAGTATGTTGCTGGACGCCCCGGAATCGCATAATGCTGGGGTGTCGATGTTATTGATTTTACAATTAATGACAAGTTCGTTGCGGTTTCCCGAAGTGTCCTCCCCAAGGAGCTTTCCCTGTTCATGGGGGTTCTTTTCAGTGTTGCTCGGTAAGGTGCCTTAGGTGCGCTCGGAAACCACTTGAGCCAATTGGCCCAATTGTGCCTCCAGTTTGCGCATCGAGGCGGCCTGATTTGTCATGTTGGTCTGGGAAATCTCAACAAACTTCTCGAACATCTCTTCCAAAGAATTTTTCTTAACAATGGGGGGCCCTTGGGAATAATTCGGTTGAGGCGGCCGCGGTTGGCTACTGGAAGCATACGCATCGTTTTGATGCTGCCTCGACTGCCATCTTTGGCCAGATGTGTTAGGATTCCAAGAAACGTTGGGGTGATTTCTCACCCCCGGGTTGTAAGTATTCCCGTATGGCACTCCCCTGTTTTGATTGGCAACAAAATTAACGGATTCATTCAAAAACAAAGATTCGTCTTGTACCTCAACTACTGAGCATTCGAAGCTGTGATGATCAGTGCTTCCGCACCGTTGACATGCGATTGCCATCACTGGGGCGGCAGGAGCAGGCTTGGGGATATCCAAGGCAAACACTCCACTGGTGCTTCGTGGGATGTTTCTTCCAGCGGTCCAGTACGCACTGTGGGTTGCGGTGTCTTGTAAGACTTTCAGAGCATCATCTGGAGCAAGATTCATGATGGTTCCTCCGGAGGCAGCATCGATCATGGCTCGGTGGTGGGGATCAATAACAAAGTAGAAACTTTCGACGAGATTCTACGTTTGGAATCCATGATTAGGGCACCTCCTCAGCAGCTCATTAAAACGCTCCCAAACTTCGGCTAAACTTTCTTGATCGGCTTGCCGGAAGTTGGCTATTGCGCGCCTCATGCTCACTATCCGATCCACCGGATGGAACTTAGCTAGAAATTTTGTAGTCAAAGCCTCCCAGGTGGGGGCTGTTCCAGGTGGAAGGGAGTGAAGCCATGTCTTGGCTTTGTCCCTTAATGAAAAAGGGAAGAGGCGGAGCTTGACTGTTTCATCTGGGATTCCAGCGTAGCGGAACGTGGCGCAGATTTCGGAGAATTCTATAAGGTGAAGTGGGCGTCTTCAGTGGCCATTCCGGAGAACTGCGCGTTGTTCCGAATAATATTCAGAATAGCTGGTTTAATCTCGAACTAGGGATTGGTGATAGCAGGTCCGAAACCGGGGTATATACTCCCAACAGTGGGTGTAGTATAATCCCTCATGGTGCTGACCTGGGGAGGATTCACTTCATTTTCGTCGTCATGAGGTATCCCTCCAACTCAGTTGCCTGCATAAATATTCAGCTGGTCTCCCATTGGGGCAAAAATGATGGCTGCGCCGCGTCTTCGTGCCAAGAGAGTACGTTCGATATCTGGGTCGTACGTGACAAAATCTCTTGTAGCTCGGCCTTGCATTCACTGTGGCAAACACTACACACTAGAAGAAACAGCAGTCAAAACAAAACAATACTAACTCTTATAACAATATTGGAAGTCATCCGAAGTCGCTCTACAGTTGCATTCCCCGGCAACGGCGCCAAAAACGTGATGCGTGTAATTCGGCAAGCGCACCGGTCGCACAAGTAATAAAGTTTTGGGAATAAATCCCCAAGTGTCGGTCTCTTGAGGAATGCAATTAGCGTAGAACGACAACAGTACCGAAAATATCGTTATGAGAGTTAAAAATAGAACAAAAAGGAAATAGCGGAATAGGGAGATTGTGGATGTTTGATCTACTGAACTAGTAAAAGCTATGCGGGTCGACGACACCGCTTCGCAAGGTGAAGTGGGTTTATCGGCCGCTATGCCGAACTTCAGTTGGGCGAGTGGAAGGGAAGCTAATGGATTACAGCGTTCTTGTGTGGATTGCAATCGGACAAGGCACATGAATGAAGTGGATGTGGGGTGAGCGAGGCGCATTCAAAGACAGAACTCACAAGCATAAGAAGAAATTAACATTCCATAAACTAGAAAGTAAACTTGATGTTCAGGGATGGAAATGTTTGTTACACTGCTCAAAATATTCATAACACAAAGGAAGGGGAAGAGGAGTAAACTAAAAGAGAATGAAGATCCACCGCGGGTCGTGGCCGGAGTAGCGAGTTGTCAATCCGCTTCCGGGCTCAGTCCAAGGAGGCTTCCGGTACCAACGATCTGTCACCTCGAAGGCCTTTAAGTCCGTTCTCTAGGTTATCTACTTCACCAACTCTGCAGGAAAGCTTGGAGTTGAAGTCATCAATGGCCGAGGGCTTCACCGGAGTGTTGAAAAGCTTCGGAGTAGTTGGAAATGGCTTCCCCACAAAGGTGGAAGTGATGGAGCAGCTGGAGAGGTGAAAAGGAGATTCCCGCGCACTCTCCGATCGCAGCAAATGACAGGCGTTGACCTAAAACACGGAGCAGGGCCTTATATACGGAGGCAGCAGAAGCAGCGCGCACGATCAGTGACACACGACCAGTGGTCGTGCGCACTGTAGGTCGATGATCGTGCGGCTTTTCCAAATAAACCTGCAACCTGGACGAGAAGCATCAGCATATAAGCGCACGAGTAGTGGCGCACGACCAGTGGTCGTGCGCACTATGGCCAGTGCTCGTGCGATTACCGAGACAGGGTTATGAAAACGGGGGTGTAATGCGCACGAACAGTGGCGCATGACCAGTGGTCGTGCGCAGTAAGTCCAGTGGTCGTGCGCAGTATTCCAGCATCGTCGGAGTCTCCCGAACAGTTTCGGAGCACGCACACGACCACTGTACTAGCAGAAGGGGCAGAAAGGCCACCAGAACGTGCACACCACATCCCCGAGATAGAGCTAAAGAATAACAACAAAATGGAAACACAGAAAGCACACAAAAGCGGGCCTACAGTGCACTTAAGCGTGAAATAGATACATAAACACAAATAAGCAATAAAGGCTCTCAAGTGTAGTGCTAAGGCGATAAAACTAGCCCAGATGAGTCCAAAAATCAGTGTAAATGTGGACTCATCAGTTACATGAAGAAGCTCCAGCAATTCAAAAGAAGCTCCTGCAGAAATTCCAGCAGCAGCAAATGCAGTTACAGAAACTAATACAAAAATGATTCCAGTTTGTATAGAAGATGAAGAAACAGATTTCTCCATTCCTGAAATAATCACTGTTGGTGATTTTATTCTTAATCCCATAGTTGATCTTCCCTCATTACTGTATTCTTTTGATACACTTTCCAGCAGCAGACTTCCAGTTTTTGACACTTATTCTAAAGCTATAGTTTGTTATACAGCACCAATAAGTCCTCTAGTATTGGAACAACTAAGGACTAGTTTTGCAGTTAAAGAAAATACTATAGAGCAAATAACTACTACAAAGCCAAAGTATTTCTCACCTCCACCATTTGGTTGGGTTGAATCCCCCATGCATAATCTTGATGATTTCTTATTTGAGGATATAGATGTAGATATTGAGCCAGAAGTTCAAGTACAGCCTCAGGCTGAAGATGAACATGTAGTTGAACAGCCATAGGCTGAGAAAATAGATACAAGCATACAACCACAGGCTCATCCAGTACTTTCTGAGGCAATACTTAAATAGATCAATGCTCTTTATGATAACCCTGCTGATGAATATGATGATGATGATGAATCTGATGAGTCAGATGACTCCAGTTCCAAGAAAAGGAAGTTTAAGAAGAGAAAGGCTCCAATAAAGGCTACTCCAAAACCAAATCCCACATTAGACACTCCCTACTACATTCTGCACAACATTACTCTCACTCCAAATACTCCATATTGGATGAGACTTTCTAAGAATGAACAAAAGAGAAGAAAGAAGATGAAGAGATATAATTCTCCTCTTAAGAAGTCTTGAAGAGGACCTCCTCCTCCTCCTGCAGTCGGATCACCAGGAAATACTTCTAAAGTTCAAAGGTCTACTTATTATGAATCAAGACAAACTCATAGTAGCAAAGAAAGATCTTCAAGGTCAGACACTCAATCTAGCACCCAACAGAGAAAATAGCAGTAACAACAGCATGATAGTCAAAGCAGTCAGCTAACAGAATAAGGTAGACAGGAAAAAGAAGAATCTAGTCCAGAGAGACCTCCTTCTCCATCTTATGATCCAGAATTGGATCCAAACTATAGAATGGTCAGGTTCAATGAGTTGATAGCTCTATCCCAAATAATGAAGGCCAAGGATGAAGGAAAGGATTTCTCTCAATTCTCTACTCTATCATCTTATAGGAAGAAAGAACTGGACAAATATCAGTTACAAAAAGTTTTAATGTTGATACCTATATGAATTTGCATCCAGAAGTTGTAGTGCCTAGAGATGCAACTATGAAGATTCTTGGTGCTTAAGACATGAAGATGACCCAAAGAGAAGCAGAGGATCCCATAAGAAAGTTGATTTTCAAAAAACCTACTTCCTCTTCAGATGCTTCAAAGAAACAGTCTTAATCTTCTGATTATGTATTTTGATTTTTATTTTTGCTATATGTAAACTCACAAGGCACATTTGTTCATAACTACTGCATGTTTTAAAATTTTGTCAGATATTTTTTATTGCTTTGTGATTTTGTTTATTTTTATTTTGCATAGTGACCTCACCGGAATAGGGGGAGATTGTTGGAACCCTACTTGTGATTTGGGCTAGGTTCACTATTAGGATTGATGACCCACCATGTATAATCTAGGGTCATATGTTAGTTCCAGGGTTAAGGCCTATCACATTAAGTTAGATTACTAAGACCTACCTTCAAAAGACTTCAGAGAACACAAGACTTAAGAGATAATATAGATTTGAAGATTGCAGAAAAGTCGTTCGACGATAGCTGAACTCAGCTCGACGATAGCTGAACTCAGCTCGACGATCGTCGATCACAGATCGACGAACTCAGAGTTTCTTCTCTGAGTTGAACTCGACAAAAGTCTAGCTCAGGTCGACGAACTGTGAGCTAATATCAGAATCTCAGCTCGACGAAGTGCCTTATCAGCTCGATAAACTTGGAGCTCAGATTGGCAAACATATTTCTCCATTCGACGATCTTGGAGCTCAGCTCGATGAAGGAGAATTATCAGCTCGACGAACTTGGAGCTCAGGTCGACGAAAACTTTACTGAGTTCGACTAAACTCCTTCCAGGTTCTGTTCGACTATCTTCTATGCAGTTTCTCTGAACGACTAAGGCAGTTTAATTTCAAGAATTAAGAAAGTAATACTCTGTTAACTAATGCTCAATATTCTCAAGAATATAGCCATTCCTGGCAGCATTAATTAGGGATTTCACACAGTTATTACTTAACATATTTACTGGGACAGTTAGAAAAACACATTGAAGATAAAATTAGCCGTTCCATTTCCCAAAAAATATGCAGAGGACTTCAAGGTTTTTGAATTTCAATTCAACAATCATTATATAAAAGAAATTTTCAAAAGATTGTTGGGTACGAGTATAATACTAAATCAGTGAACAAGTAGAACAAGTCTGATACTCTTACAAAGAACAAGAAACAGAGACATAGAACATCTTGTTTATCATTCTTCTTCTTGAAGCCTTTCTTCCAGCAACACAACATTCAATCTGAGATCAAAAGATTAATCACTCAGAATCATTTACTGGAAGAAGAAGAAGTTTTCAACTTGAAGGCCTACACCTTGAAGCAAAGTCTCCTCTCTTGATTAGATCTATAACTCAGGGGGGAGCTTTGACAACATCACAAATCCACTAATTCTTCTCACAGAATTGAGACAAAGAAGACAACATCTTTATTTTCCTTCACTATGTACTGGGTTATAACTCCCTTCAAAAGTTAATCCTTTGGTTGTCAAGTCTCATAATCAAATGACTTGGTTTGGTTTTTGGGCACTGATAAAAAGCTCAAAGGGTTGCTAGATCTCCCTTAGAAAATAGATCTTATGGTGATAGTGCACCTTATTAAAAACATGTGGTGACAGGGGACCTGAACAAAAACCTGTGGTGACAGGGCACCTGATCAAAAACCTGTAGTGGATTCCTACCAGGGTGGTAGAAGAGTGGATGTACCCAGGTTTATTGGGGAACCCCTATAAATTTCCTTATGTCATCTAGTTGTGCTCTACTTTTTATTTTGTTGTGCTGTGATATATTTTCTTTTCTTATATAAATATATCACCTATTTTAATATGCTGTAAAAATAACTTAAAGTTTTAAAATACTCTATTCACCCCCCCTCTAGAGTTAGGTATTCAATCCCTTACTTTCAAGTCGTATCAGGGTATCACTTTCAATTGATATCAGAGATTATCTGATATCACTTTTTACTTGGATGTTGTTCAACATAGACCTCTTTTTGGAGAGTTCCATTAAGAAAAACACTTTTGACATCCATCTGATATACTTTGATCGTCTTGTGAGTAGCATATATAAGGAATAACCTAACTGCATCCAGTCTGACAACTAGTATAAAGGTTTGGTTATAGTCTATCCCTTTGAAAGTTTATAGTTGCCTACCTAAATCACCTAGAGGGGGGTGAATAGGTGAATTATGCGTCTTTTTGCGGAATAAAAATTACAAACCAATGCACATATCTATCTACCAATCAAACACAGACGAGACAAGATTTATAGTGGTTCCCCAACCTTGGGTACATCCACTTTCCCTCACCGATCTAGCAATACACTAGACTCGGCTACTCCACTATCTCGGATTGAAAATCAATCCTATCCTCGGAATAATGTTCCTACAATCTCGATCCACAAAACAGATCTACACTTGGAAGATAAAGCTTCCTACAAACTCGGAGACAAAAGCTCCTACACTCAGAGAAATTTCTCCAATAATAATGAAATAAATTTTGTAAAGAAATACAAACAGTGATTCCTTGTTCAGATCTGCAACAGTCGATCAGAAATTTCTTCTTCTAGGCTTTGCGGCTTTATTAGAATGATGAAGAGAAATCTCAAGAATAATGGATCTGAACCTTCTTGGCTTCTCACGATCGATCTAGTCAGAGGATGAGGAGTTGAGCGAATCTCGATCTGGAGAGCCTTCTAGATCTGAATCCTCAAAAGATGAGACCCTAGCCGGTCGGGAATCAGCGACGGCGGCATATTTCATTTCTTGGAGAGAGAAAGAGGAAATAGAAATCCTTGAGAGAGTACGGCTGCAAAACTTCTTAAAAATAATCTTCTTAGAAATTAGGATTTGTCGGTTTAGACAAGACCTTTTATAGGATCAGAAAAGATTAGACATGATTAAGTCCTTATGAGAGACACGTGGACCAATCACGTCAAAGTTTATGAATAAGATTGTTATTCTGGAATAAATGAATTTTCGGAAAAGTCAAAGTAAAATACTCGAGATATACAAGATTACTTGAGTACATGCAACACTACTCGAGTAGGTATAAGATGACTACTCGAGTATATAAGAAAAACTACTCGAGAGAGTATGAGATGATTACTCGAGTACATGAAGTCAACTACTCAAGTAAATAAAAGGAAAAAGGAAATCAGCTACTCGAGTAACAAGAATAACATACTCGAGTACCTAAGTACTTACACGAGAGGTGGAGTAAATTACTCAAGTAAAAGAAATACTACTCGAGTATATAAGAATGAACTACTCGAGTATAAGAAATACTACTCGAGACAAAAACTTAGAAAATTTCTAGAACAGGAAAACTGTATTACTCGAGTATATTAGATGAACTACTCAAGACAAATCGAACTACTCGAGTATATAAGATGACTACTCGAGTAATTCACTTAGAGAAACTTTCTGGAATGGAATTCTGGATTACACGAGTATAAACACTGGACTACTCGAGTAGTAGATGAACTACTCGAGACAAATGGAACTACTCGAGTATATAAGATAAAACTACTCGAGACAGAAAATAAAAATACTCGAGTATTATACAGAGCTACTCGAGTATTTAACTTAGAAAACTTTGAGAAGAGAATTTCTGTAAAACCTGAGAGGAGAAAAGAAATTACTCGAGTAGTTATCTTAACTACTCGAGAGCCATAATTGACTACTCGGGATATATCTTAGCTACTGGAGTAGGAGTATTATTACTCGAGTATGAACCCAGTAACTTACTCGAGTAAGTAAAGAACTACTCGAGTACTTTACTTAGGAAAATTTTCTTGACAGATTTTTCTTCTTCTAAGGGATGACCAGCATCAAGTCTTTTCACATAGTCCTAGAGCTTGATTATGAAGTGTATCCCAATAGAGAGGCTACACATGAGTCAACACCTTGGATCACACAATGAGGGATTATATTGTATGGTCCTGTGTTTGGTGACCCATTGTAGACTGACATTGTTCTACAATTCCCATAAGATTCATGCAAACACATAACTCAAACCAAGCATCATATACAACTTAATTCATCTTAGTTCAAGGATGACTTCATCAAATCTGGGTTAGTGTGGATACAATACCCAACAATCTCCCCCTATTTGTAGAAGTCAGAACACTTTACACTAAGGTAAATTATGGACATAAAAAGAATGCTAAGTATATAAAGCAGTGTAAGCAAGCAAAAGACTATGAAAAGAATAATAAGATCAAAAACTTAGAATTATATAAGTGTGATTATCCAGAAATGTCATTAACAACAAAAATCATTTCCACAACTCATAAGTCCTTTTGGGCTAGTTCTGATGATGCTGTCTGTCCTGTTTCTCCTGTTGTATTTTTTGATAGTTGTAAGGCTTTGGATAATACTTGGGGTGGCTTGGAGGAGCAGCAGGATTGTTCTAAATACTCTTTCACCATTTTTTCCACTTTTTGACTTCAACAAATAGCTTAGAGATGACAACATCTTTGAAAGTGCCAACCTCTTCACAGATTTTCATCTTAGTAGCTTCAGCTCGTTTGTCCAATTCCATCGGATTATTAGCAAAAGTCAGACCTTGCTCCATGACTTGACCAACACTAGTGATAGTGTGGTCAAAGGCTTTGCAACTGATGGAGGAATGTGAAGAGGCAGACGGGTACTCGAGAGAGCGGAAATGATTTCGTGAAGGATATTTCTGGATTTTCGTATTTATATAACCCTAGTTTTAGGTCTAATTAAATGAAAATGAAGGAAATAAACCATAGAAGAGGCGGCATTAGCCTTGGTTTGTGCATAAGAAAATTTGAAAAGAGCGACTCGGCATATACACGAATGAGGGACTCGAGTAAGTGAAGTTGACTACTCGAGTATGTCAGTCTGCTACTCGAGTAGGTCAAGTCGACTACACGAGTATATCATTCCACAATTCGAGTAGGTCAAGTCGACTACTCGAGTAGATCATTCTACTACTCGAGTAGGTCATATGCTTACTCGAGTAGGTTTTGTCTTACTTGAGTCAAAGAGTTAGGATTTTGAAAAATTTCAGTATTTGACTAACCTTTGAGCCTTGAGCCTTCTTGAAAGTCCAGCTTCTCTAGTCTTCTTTGTTGAGCATCCCAAGTTCTGTTTTGAAGAATGAGAACTTGGTCTCGTCCAGCGGCTTCGTGAAAATGTCTGCAATTTGCCTATCTGTAGGGACATATTGAAGGTCTATGTCCCCATGCTCTACATGCTCCCGGATGAAGTGATACCTTAGCTCTATATGCTTTGTCCGACTGTGCGAGACTGGGTTGTTGGGTATTACTATTGCGCTGGAAGAGTCGCAAAATAATGGAATCTTGTTAAACTTCATGTTATAGTCCTCAAACTGATTCTTTATCCAGAGTAACTGTGCACAACAACTGCCTGCAGAGATGTACTCTGACTCAGCCGTTGAGATTGCCACATAGTTTTGCTTCTTGCTACTCCAGGAGATAAGTCTTCTTCCAAAGAATTGACATGTCCCGGAAGTGCTTTTCCTGTCGTCTTTGCTCCCTGCAAAATATGCATCTGAAAAACCTATTAGTTCGCTGTCATTACTTCTAGGGTACCATAAGCCAAGATTTGGTGTACCTTTATAGTATCTCAAAATCCGCTTTGCAGCAGCGTAGTGAGATTCCTTAGAGTTCACCTGAAATCTAGCACAGACACATGTTGAGAACATTATGTCAGGTCTACTTGCCGTAAGGTAGAGCAAGGATCCAATTATGCTTCTGTACTTGGTTTCATCAAAAGGTTTCCCTTTTTCATCCTTATCCAGAGACATAGTTGAACCCATTGGAGTCCTCATCGAGGTTGCGTTCTCCATTCCAAATTTCTTAATCAGTTCTTTGGTGAAATTGGTCTATGAGATGAAAATTCCATCTTCAGACTGTTTCACTTGAAGCCCTAAGAAATACTTCAGCTCGCCCATACTGCTCATTTCAAACTTCCCTTGCATAAGTTTTGAAAACTTCTTGCAGAGGTTGTCATCAGTAGAGCTAAAAATAATGTCATCGACATAGATTTGCACTAGCAAAATCTTGCCTTTAATTTCCCTAAAAAATAATGTCTTGTCTATCTTTCCCCGTGTGAACTTGTTCTCAAGTGGAAAGCTAGACATCGTCTCATACCAAGCTCGAGAAGCTTGTTTTAGGCCATATAACGCTTTATGCAGTAAAAAAACGTAATCAGGAAAGTTAGAATCAATGAAACCTGGAGGTTGTTCCACATATACCTCTTCCTTTATGTCTTCATTAAGGAAGGCAGACTTCACATCCATTTGATAGATAGTGAACCCTTTGAATGCAACATATGCTAGAAATAGCCTTATTGCCTCCAGCCTTGCCACTGGAGCGTATGTCTGGTCGAAGTTGATTCCTTCTTCTTGACGATAGCCTTTTGTGACAAGTCTGGCCTAGTTCTTTACTATCGTTCCATCCTCGTACATCTTGTTCCTGTAGACCCATTTTATCCCAATGGCGTTCTTACCTTTGGGTCTTGGAACAATCTTCCATACTTTGCAGCGCTTGAACTGGTTTAGTTCTTCCTCCATCGCCATTATCCATGATGCGTCTGAGTTTGCTACCTCAAACATCTTTGGTTCAACCTGCGAGAGAATACTTAGATATAGATTCTCATTAGTTGCACCTCTACGAGTTCTAACACCATCCCGAGGATCTCCTATGATCTGGTCCATGGGGTGATCCTTCAGATGTCTGAGCTCTAGAGTCCTTGCATTTAGATTGTCTTCTATCACCGGAGTGATTTCTTCATCTTGGATGACTTCTTCATTTTGATCATCAGCCTCTCCAATAGGGGTTGGAGTGGTGATCTTGATGAACTTTTCACCTTTATCTTCGGACGGTCCATCCAAGCTAATTTCTTTCAGCTTTGCACCTGCATCTTCAATGAGCACACTAGAGGATTTACTTTGCAGCAAGCTCGTCTCATCAAATACAACATGTATTGATTCTTCTACAACCAGGGTTTTCTATTAAATATCCTATATGCCTTACTATGGCTACTATAACCTACAAAAATACCTTCAAAACTCTTTTCGCTAAACTTAGTAGTATGATACTTGCCATTGTTGAGCACGAAATATTTACAGCCAAAGATTCTAAAATATGAGACTGTCGGTTTCCTGCCCTTCAGAAGTTCGTAAGGTGTCTTATCGTGGTTTTTGTTTATGAGGGCTCGATTTTGTACGTGGCATGCAGTGTTGACGGCTTCAGCCCAAAAGTACTCCGGAAGTGAAGCATCACTCAACATGGTCCTGCAGGCCTCTATGAGTGTTCTATTCCTTCTCTCGGCCAATCCATTCTATTGTGGAGTACGAGGAGAGGAAAACTCATGAAAGATACCTAAGCTTTCATAAAATTCTATCATGGCACCAGACTTAAATTCTGTTCCATTGTCATTTCCGATTTTGACTATGGAGCAGTCATATTTATTCTGGATTTGCCTGACAAAATTAGTAAAGATGTCGAATGTTGGTGCACAAAAACGGCACCGGGGGCACAACTAATACGGAGGGGGTGTTTGGTATCTTAGGCTAGGAGAGGAGGAAGGAGAAGGTTGCGGGGTTAGAGGAGAAGGAAGCTTCTGAATGCTCGAGAGTGGAGCAAACAGCTTATTCAAGGAGGGCTACGGGGGTAGAGGAGAGGCTGCTGAGAGCAGAGGAGAGGCTTGATCAACAGAGAGGGATGATCAACAGAGGAAGAAGAGGCTGATCAGGAGCTGTCGAGCAGACAGTTACTGCGACGGTTGCACTTGCAAGTTCGTTGCCGAGAATAACTGAGCTGAGCTTAGGGCAAGGCTTGCTGAGCAGAGAGCAAGGCTTGCTGAGCAGAGAGCAGGGCTTGCTGAGCAGAGTGCAAGGCTTGCTGAGCAGAGAGCAAGGCTTGCTGAGCAGAGGGGCAAGGCTTGCTGAGCAGAGAGCAAGGCTTGCTGAGCAGAGAGCAAGGCTTGCTGAGCAGAGGAGCAAGACTTGCTGAGCAGAGAGAAAGACTTGCTGAGCAGAGAGCAAGGCTTGCTGAGCAGAGGAGCAAGACTTGCTGAGTAGAGAGCAAGGCTTGCTGAGCAGAGGAGCAAGGCTTGCTGAGCAGAGAGCAGAAGAGGGGGCCACTAGCAGCGGCAACATCACACTTCGCCCGTCGTGATGATTTTTCTTGCTAACAAGTAATAACTCAATGCGATTTCATTCTACATTCTAATATAATTATGTAGATGGACTTAAACTAGATTGAATTAGCATTCAGGCAAGCGCACCTATCAATCGTAATATATGAGAAATCTACATCTCGTGTCGTATTCCACAGGGTCGTTTCAACTATTCGTACTCACCCTCCCTTTATTATCATACCTCTAAACAAAAGTGATATTTAAATTACATTAACCTAACTATGACCAATTGGATAATTCAGTATTGGAGAAATAAAAATGATAAAAACATAAAGCTTTTAAATAATTACATGAACAATTTCATTTACTAGTTCAATTCTAAGCGATCATGACATGAAAATACTGTTAAATTTGTGCAATGTAAAGGTTAATTTTTCATCAAAATTCTCTCTCGAGCAATTCTAATTCTAAACCTAAGATAGTGAATTTTCTCTCGAACAATTCACAACACTCAAGTTCGCGTTAAGCAAAATACCTTTATTACTACATAAATTCATGAATGTTATCGCTAAATTAACATGAATCCTTTTATTCGTGTTCTAATTTTCCAAACAAAATATCTCTCAATCATAAAGTTTGAATTACAAAGGGAATTATCATCACAATATGAACATACCAAAAGCATTGCAAAGAACCAATTTCTCAATCTAGCCAATTGCAAATTGTGTAAAACAAATAAGTAATTCATAAGGATGATTAAACTCTTTGTTTGATTGCATAAACACAAATAAAATACTACAAATGTAACATAAACAAGGTGATACATGATTACTAGAATGTTCAAAGAGAAATTCATGCAATTTAAAACATAAATTGAAGATGAATCATCAAGATAAGGGAAGGATTCAAAGGGGTTAATGATTAAATGAAAATACATAGGAATACCCTTCAATCCTCCTTGTCTTGGATGCTCCCCTTCGGCCTCCAGCAGTTCTCCAATCCAGAAATGATCCAAAAGTTCTAAACAAATTTTTCTACAGGAAATTTATAGTTCCCTTGCAAACAGGTCGGACACGGGGTCGCACACGGCCGTGTGGCAGGCCGTGTGGACGGTTCCTAGGCGGTTCCTGGACGGTTCCCCACGAGCAGGCGTGTCTGGTAGTGGGCCGTGTCAGATGACACGGGTATGGACACGGCCGTGTGTGCGGCCGTGTTCTTCAGACACGGGTTGGTTGTCGGCCGTGTGCAAAGCTGACACGGGTAGGCACACGGGCGTGTGTCTGGCCGTGTGAGGTTCCATCGTCTGGGCCCAAACTCTTCAGCTCCAGGTGCATAGGACACGGGTAGGCACACGGCCGTGTGTCTGGCCGTGTGCACCAAATTTTCGTCCTGTCATCAGCCATGTAGACTCCGTGAACTCCTCTGTTTGCTCCGAGACTTTTAGGTCCATTGGTTGGCATTACCTGCAATAGAAAAATGATAGACTCAGTAAATGGTTTATTATAAGAACTGCCAAAGACTTCTAAATACGCTCTTCTATCTATAATACGACAGTTTCTTTGCTATTATCATGAAATCAACACAAAAAGGGGTAGGAAATGGTAGACATGATTACAATTATGATAGTAAAAAGCCTATCATAATCGTACTCATCAAATACCCCCAGACTTAGATGTTTGCTTGTCCCTAAGCAAACTAATTCAAACACCTGGGTTACCATCAAATAATTTTGCCTCCGCACACTGGTTGCTATGAATTTAAGAGAACTTTGATGATGTAATCGCATAGGAAATAATTTAGCAGACTTTTCTAAATATAGATTTATCTTAAAATTCCTCTAATATATCATTTTAACTATCTCTCACTCGCTTTTAGAAATAAAAGTATAGTCATCTTTAACAAATATGAGGAGAAAATAACAATCTCTATAAGATACGTATTAGTGTTTCAAAACTTATAAGTACTCTTACTGATAATCATGAGCTTACCCTTTTTACACCCTCATCACAGCACAATTTAGAATTAGTAAGGTTGGATCCTTAGGACTTGAATTTTGGTGTAGCCTTTTTGGCTTAGGATAGAAGATTAAAGGTGAGGTAATCAAGGATAAGTTCGATGAATTTTTCACACCTAAATCTTGATTGAGCCTTATGTTGGAGGATACCTTAACATATTTCAATTTTTTGTAAACACCCCCAGGCTTTGCAATTTGTATATTTCCCATATTTTGAAGGATACTCTATTTATATTTATATATATATATATATATATTTTAACCAAGGGACCATAGTAGGGATCATTCCAAGTGGGTGCACGTATACACGCACTCAGGCCACATATCACTATGTTCTTTTTTTTTGGGTTCAAAGTAGGGATCATTCCAAGTGGGTGCAAGGATACACGCACTCAGGCCACATATCACAATGAACAAATCATTCCAAGCAGACATCAATGATAGGTGTGCTAATAGGTTGGGATTTGGCCTTGGTGAATTTTAATAGTAGAGCATCAAAAGGATGGGGATTAGGTTCAAATTGGATGTGCAAGGGTATCATGTTAAAGGTGTTGGGATAACAAGGCTCAAGCTATCCAATAGGAGGCCTAAGTCATTTCCGCCCTTACTAATTAACCTATGTAATGTTTTGAGGAATGCTAGAGGGTGAGTCCTAGCCATCAATAGAGAGTAATTTTTTTAATTTTAAAACCCTAATACCAAATTATAAAAATGTTACACTCATCGACTCACTTTATTATAGATAAATATATTTTCTAAAATAGAGTGTTGGATAGTTACTAATATAGAGGAGTAATCTTAAAATTAGATTATATAGAGAAAATTAAGCTAAAAAATTTCTATGCTTAATTACAAAATCAACAAAGTTGAATACTCTATGAGTCTACATCAATTCATTTTAATCAGTGTGCGAAGGTAAATTAAATATTTATAATCCCAAATGAAAGAAAAATGAGGGCTTAAAAGATCAACAAAATTTGTAGGGGGACAAACTTGAGTATTATGATAGGCAGATTAGAATCAATTGTAACCACATGAATAACCATTCTACCCCCAGACTTAAATTTTGCAATGTCCTCAGTGCAATGTAAAAAGCGAACATAGATTGATTTCATGATGATATAAAAAAAACTGCTAGTATAATAAGTAGGAGAGCACAGTAAAGAAACAGGAGTTGTAATAGAATGCACTGATATATAAGTGCTGCCAGAACTGAATACACTGATATAAAAAAAATACAAGATACGATACATGAAGATAGAACTACATCGATACATATCATAAGTAAGCCTGGTGGTCTGTCGAATCGTCCGGGAAGGAAGGCGGTGCTGGAGCTGGCGGCTGGCGAGGGGCGAGCCCGAGGTGGTCTCTGATCTGTACGAGGAGGTCCTCGGTCCGCTTCTGTGCCTCCTTAATGTCCTGTAAGCGCGGCGAGAGCTCGGTCTCGAAAAATTGTCTGAACTCGCGCGAGTACCGTGAACGAGGTGGAGGAGGTGTAGTAGACGACTCGCCATGAGCGTAGGTAGAATGGGGTGGGGGCACCAATGGCTCGTCGAGGTCAGGATCTACCTCATAATCACTATCATCCTGTACATGGGGTCCACGTCGAGCAATAGAATATATAACCCCTCCCCGGCCCTGACGGGCGGTGATGAGGCGGAGGGCGCGAAGACTAGCCATCGTGATAGGCGCGGTCTTTGCGACCACTGTCATCTGGGGGAGGGCTAAAAAGATGCCCATATTCTTCACGAGGCGAGTAATATAGGGTGCTACGCAAATAGACCCTATACGAGGGGTGTCAGCCTGATGGAGAATGAACTGGGCTAGAAGATAACCGAGATGTAGAGGATATCGTGATGTCATGCTGTAGAGGTATAACAGATCCTGCCTACTGACAACTCCGGAGCTTTCGCCCCGACCGCTCAACGTGTGGCTGAGTAGATGGTGGATGTAATGGAGGGCGGGGGAAATCAATTTAGATGCCTTAGATCTCTTGGCCTCGTATGCGCCAGTGTCAATTGAAATTTGGCGCCAGATACCACCGGCCATATCGCGGTTGGGGAGATCGAAGTGGAGTTCGGGGTAGGCAGCACTAAAAAGGAACGACTCCTCATACACCCCTAAATATTGGGTGAATTGGAGCATGGTGAGTGTATAAAATGTGCCACCCACTCGAAATGAAACTATCCCCTCGGGCGCGTGCGGTGCGTCGATGAAATTAGGCCTAAAGCTGGAATAAAATGAAGATAGGAACTCTAAGGTGAGTTCCCTAAAGCCTAACTCCTCTATGGCAAAAAATTGATCCCACCCCGTTACAGAAATTAGCCCCCGGACATCTCCAGCTAAGTTTATCTCTTCAAGTACGCTCCAATCAATCATATGTATGCCTTGAAATTTTTTTTGATTGCAAGCGGTTGAAGCGGGCGGTGTGCGACGCATCTGTGAAAATTTGCGGAGTAGCGGCATCCCGCCTCTCCGTTGAGACTTGTAATTCCGGTCGGCGACGGCGACCTCCACTTCTTCCGGAAGACATGATGTAGAAGGGGGAAAAATGCGAGTGAAGGGGGACGAGAATTTGAGAAAATATGGTGCCTTGGGGTTCAGGCCACGGGATGACTAAAGCTGGGAGAGGATTTGGAGTGAGCAAGGAAGAAATCCACACGGCCCTATTTATATATGTTGAACACGGGTTCGCACACGGGCGTGTGTGAACCCGTGTTAGCGAATCAACAGCCTCGTGGAACACGGGGTGCGTCGGTCCGTGTAAAATAATGGAACACGGGTGCGCACACGGCCGTGTGTGCACCCATGTTAGGGGATCCGAGGCCTCGTGGAACACGGGCCTGCCTCGGTCCGTGTGGTCAAACTGGCTGGGGACAGCGCGTCAGGTGGACACGGGCGACAACACGGCCGTGTGTTGCCCCATGTCGCAACTGGCACGGTACATAAACACGGGTAGGTGGGTGACACGGCCGTGTGGAATCCGACACGCCCGTGTTCGTTGTCTCGACACATCGGTCTCGACGATCGTCGAGACCGATGAACACGGCTACGAACACGGGTTGGTGCGAACCCGTGTTGTGCTCGGGATGAAATTGCCTTTTTGCGGAATTAATTCCACACGGCTGGGCCTGAGCCTGTGTCACGTACACGGCTACGCACACGGCCGTGTGGTGAGCCGTGTACCTCTCATTTTGAAAATATTTTTACAGAAATTTTTTTTTCTTCTCTCATTAAAATTTGATAGAAATTTCTTTTCATAAAAAAAAATTTTTCTTTAATTTTTTCTTTGCAACTAATTAGATTTATACTAAAACAAGAATACTTAGAAACACCTACTATACTTAAAATTAAATTAATCTAGACGGAGGCAAGTTTCTAGACGAGCGAAGTCCATAGGGATTTCACCATAATAAGGCTTAAGTCGGTGACCATTAACCTTAAAATCTCCCTTCTCTGGGTGAGTTAACTCGACGGTGCCGTAGGGAAAGACTTCTTTAACTTTAAAGGGTCCGGACCACTTAGACCTTAACTTCCCTGGGAATAATCGTAATCTGGAGTTATAAAGGAGGACTTGGTCACCTTTTTGGAATATCTTGGGTTTGCGAAGGTGACGGTCTTGAAATAGTTTGGTTTTCTCCTTATAAATCTGGGAGTTCTCATAGGCCATAGTTCTCCACTCATCTAATTCGTTAAGTTGAAGTTTACGCTTCTCTCCTATAGAACTAGCGTCAAAATTTAAGGAGCGTATTGCCCAATATGATTTGTGTTCTAATTCTATAGGTAGGTGGCAAGATTTACCGTAGACTAATCTAAAGGGGGTGGTCCCTATAGGCGTTTTGTAGGCGGTCCTATAAGCCCACAAACAGTCGTTAAGTTTCCTAGACCACTGCTTCCTATTCCCTTCTATAGATTTTTCTAAGATTCTCTTAAGCTCTCTATTGGAAACTTCAACTTGCCCACTAGTTTGAGGATGATACGGAGTGGCTATCCTATGTGTAACTCCATATTTTTCTAATACTTTGTCTAGTTGTAGATTACAAAAGTGTGAACCCCTATCGCTAATAAGTGCACGTGGTGTGCCAAATCGTGCGAATAAGGATTTCAAAAATCTAATTACAATCCTACTATCATTAGTAGGCAAAGCTTGCGCTTCAACCCACTTTGATACATAATCTGCAGCTACCAAAATGTATTTATTCCCAAAAGAAACTGGGAATGGTCCCATAAAATCTACACCCCACACATCGAATACTTCACATTCAAGGATAAATTTTTGAGGCATTTCATGTAATTTAGAAATATTACCTGCTTTTTGGCAAGAATCACATGAAAGCACATACCTTTGGGCATCCCTGAATAGAAGGGGCCAATAAAAACCGGAATCAAGAACCTTTTTAGCGGAGCGATTCGCTCCATAGTGACCACCAGCAGGACCTGAATGACACTGCTCCAAAATCTTCCAACCTTCCTCCGCTGATACACACCTTCTTATAACAGAATCTGCACGTATCCGAAAAAGAAAAGGGTCCTCCCAAAAGTAATATTTCAAGTCAGAGAAAAATTTCTTTTTCTGCTGATATGAAAAGTCTTTTGGAAGGACCTTAGCCACAAGATAGTTTGCATAATCTGCAAACCATGGATAATCTAGATGTATATTGGTAGATATGGCAAATAATGATTCCTCAGGAAATGTATCAGAAATTTCAGACTCATCTAACATTGATCGTAGTAGGTTTTCTAAACGTGAAAGTTGATCTGCCGCTAAGTTTTCCGCTCCTCTTTTATCCCTAATTTCTAGATCAAATTCTTGTAGAACAAGAACCCAGCGAATTAAACGAGGCTTTGCTTCCGCTTTGGCTAGCAAATATCTAAGTGCAGAGTGATCCGTATAAACTACCACTTTGGACAATGTTAAATATGTTCTAAATTTATCAAAGGCGAATACCACTGCTAGGAGTTCTTTTTCAGTAGTTGTATAATTCTCCCGTGCATTATTAAGTGTTTTACTAGCATAATATATTGGGTGAAAATGTTTGTTTCGGCGTTGTCCTAAAACAACTCCTACCGTAAAACTACTAGCGTCACACATGATCTCAAATGGTTGACTAAAGTCAGGTGCGATCATTATAGGAGAATTAATTAATTTTTCTTTTAAGAACTCAAAGGCATGTAGACACTCTTGTTCAAAAATAAAAGGTGTTTCTTTTTCTAAAAGCCTTGTAAGTGGTTTAGCTATTTTAGAGAAGTCTTTAATAAAACGGCGGTAAAATCCCGCGTGTCCTAAGAAACTTCTCACTGCCTTTACGGAGGTTGGTGGTGGTAATTTTTCTATGGTCTCTATTTTTGCTCTATCTACTTGAATTCCTTGGCTTGAAATTTTATGGCCAAGTACTAACCCTTCTTGTACCATGAAATGACACTTCTCCCAACTAAGCGCTAGGTTCGTCTCCTCACACCTCCTAAGAACTTTCTCTAAATTATTCAAACACAACTCAAAAGAGTCGCCAAAAACCGAAAAATCATCCATGAACACTTCCATAATATCTTCAACATACTCGTTAAAGATGGCTAGCATGCACCTTTGAAATGTGGCGGGCGCATTACATAACCCGAAAGGCATACGTCTATAGGCAAAGGTACCAAATGGGCAAGTAAATGTTGTTTTCTCTTGGTCTTCTGGTGCTATGGGAATTTGAAAGTATCCAGAAAGTCCATCTAGAAAACAATAATAAGAGTGTCCTGATAAGAGTTCTAATATCTGGTCAATGAAAGGAAGAGGGAAATGGTCTTTCCTAGTGGTATCGTTTAATTTCCTATAGTCTATACAGACACGCCAACCTGTTACTATTCGCATTGGAATTGATTCATTTCTATCATTTGCTACTACGGTCAGGCCACCCTTCTTAGGAACTACTTGGACAGGACTAACCCATGAACTATCCGAAATAGGATATATAATACCAGCATCTAATAACTTTACAATCTCAGCCTTAACTACCTCTTTCATATTAGGATTTAGCCTACGTTGCGGTTGAATAGACGACTTATAGTTTTCTTCCAAAAGAATTTTATGAGTCCAAAAACTAGGATTAATACCCTTTATATCAGATATTTGCCACGCTATTGCACCTTTACATTTCTTCAATACGGTTATCAATTTTTCTTTTTCAAGTTTGGAAAGATTTGAAGATATGATAACTGGGTACGAAGAATTTGCTCCTAAGAATGCATACTCAAGATGATCCGGTAATTTTTTTAATTCTACTATTGGTGGATCCTTAGTATTATTCTTAAGAATTTCATGATCTCCTTCAGTAATTAAACTATATTCCGTTGTTCTATTCATAGCAACACAATTTTCTAGAAAAAATAAATGTTCAATAATGTCATCATTTTTATCATCTTCTAGATAATTGTTAGTTATGCAAATTTCTAAAGGATCTTTATAATAAAAATTAGAATTTATAGATGATATAAAATCATCAATACCATGAGAAAAATAGCAATAATCATCGTTATCTAAGGATTGTTTCATAGTTTTGCCAATTTGAAAAGTGACTTCATCTTCTCCTACTCGCAATACTAATTTACCATCAAAAACATCAATAAGTGCTCTAGATGTAGCTAGAAATGGACGACCTAGTATGAGTGGTACTTCGATATTTTCATCCATATCTAAAATAACAAAATCAGCAGGAAATATAAATTTATCTACCTTAACTAATACATCTTCTACTATTCCTTTAGGATACTTAACCGATCGATCTGCTAATTGAATACTCATTCTTGTTGGGCTAAGTTCTCCTAGGCCTAGTTTCAGATACAGTTTATAAGGCATTAAATTTATACTTGCTCCTAGATCTGCTAAAGCCTTATTTACTTGTAAATCACCGATTAAGCATGGAATTGAAAATGAACCGGGATCCTTAAGTTTTTGTGGCAATTTATTTTGCAAAATAGCAGAACATTCTTCACTTAATGTTACTAATGATAATTCTTCTATTTTCTTTTTATTAGAAATCAAATCCTTAAGAAATTTTGCATATTTAGGCATTTGAATAATTTCAGAAAAAGGTAAATTAACATGTAATTGATTAAACATAGATAAAAATATACCATACTGCGCATCCATGCGCTCCTTGTTATGCTTTGCTGGGTATGGTAATGCTGGTTGGTACTCCATTGGTTGTACGTTCATCTCGCTTGGTCCTTCGCCGCTAGACTCCATTTTGGGTGCTTCTTTTGCAGGCCTTGGGTCTTGTAACTCCTTTCCGCTCCTCAATTGAATGGCTTTTGCATGCTCCCTTGGATTTATCTCTGTATTCCCTGGAAGTGTTCCTTGCTGCCTTTCAGAAACCATCATTGCAAGCTGACCAATCTGATTTTCCAAGTTCCGAATTGAACCCTCTTGATTTCGGAAGGCTACATCGGTAGTTTGCATGAATTTGGTAAGCACATCTTCCAATGTAAGCTTCCTTGGTTCCAACTGTGGTTGTTGTCCAAACATGGGCTGCTTCCCTTGATTTCCTTGTCCTCCCCAAGAGAAATTGGGGTGGTTTCGCCATCCAGGATTATATGTAGAGCTATATGGGTTGTTGGCTTGATTGAAAGGTGGCCTAGTATTGTTACCCATATAGTCAACATGCTCTTGAACTTGCGGTTCACAACTAGGCATTCCAGTGCATGAAGGGTCCCATTGTTGAGGTGCCATGGAAGGTGATGCTAAGGCAAGGTTGTCCATCTTTTGGTGAAGTTTCTCCACTTGAATTGCTAAGGCGGTGACAGCATCTACTTCATAAATTCCTGCAGGCTTGCTAGGCTTTTGTCTTACTGTAGTCCATTGGTAATTGTTCATTGCCATATCCTCTATCAACTGCTGAGCCGCTTCAGGTGTCTTGTTGTTCAAAGTTCCTCCACTAGCCACATCAATCATTTGTTTGGTGGCTGGATTTAGACCATTATAGAAGGTCTGAATCTGAAGCCATGAAGGTAGAGCATGGTGGGGACATCTCCTTAACAACTCCTTGAATCGTTCCCATGTGTCGTACAACGATTCAGACTCCAATTGAATGTACGTAGAGATGTCATTCCTTAACTTCGCAGTCTTTGCAGGTGGAAAATACTTCATCAGAAACTTCTCAACCATCATGTCCCAAGTAGTGATCGATCCTCTAGGTAAAGAATTCAACCACTGCTTCGCCTTATGCCTTAAAGAAAATGGAAACAATCTCAATCGAATGGCGTCGTTGGAAACACCATTGATCTTTAATGTGTCACATATCTCTAAGAATCCGGCCAAGTGGGTGTTAGGATCCTCATCTTGCAAGCCATTCATACTGAACATACTGTTGAACCATCTGTATCACACTAGGCTTCAATTCAAAATTATTGGTAGCTATCAGTGGTCTAACGATGCTCGACCCGGTTCCTTGGAGATTAGGTCTAGCAAAGTCAGACATGGTTTGCTCATTTTGGTTGGCCATGATATCTAAGTTTTCAAGATGATTCTCTCCTTGGTTTACTGTCTCCTCTTCTGATAGTCCATTTGAAATATCTGTGGTATTAATTCCCACGTCCCTTAAGTTAGTATTAATTCCCACGTCCCCGGCAACGGCGCCAAAAACTTGATGATTTTTCTTGCTAACAAGTAATAACTCAATGCGATTTCATTCTACATTCTAATCCAATTATGTAGATGGACTTAAACTAGATTGAATTAGCATTCAGGAAAGCGCACCTATCAATCGTAATATATGAGAAATCTACATCTCGTGTCGTATTCCACAGGGTCGTTTCAACTATTCGTACTCACCCTCCCTTTATTATCATACCTCTAAACAAAAGTGATATTTAAATTACATTAACCTAACTATGACCAATTGGATAATTCAGTATTGGAGAAATAAAAACGATAAAAACATGAAGCTTTTAAATAATTACATGAACAATTTCATTTACTAGTTCAATTCTAAGCGATCATGACATGAAAATACTGTTAAATTTGTGTAATGTAAAAGGTTAATTTTTCATCAAAATTCTCTCTCGAGCAATTCCAATTCTAAACCTAAGATAGTGAATTTTCTCTCGAACAATTCACAACACTCAAGTTCGCGTTAAGCAAAATACCTTTATTACTACATAAATTCATGAATGTTATCGCTAAATTAACATGAATCCTTTTATTCGTGTTCTAATTTTCCAAACAAAATATCTCTCGATCATAAAGTTTGAATTACAAAGGGAATTATCATCACAATATGAACATACCAAAAGCATTGCAAAGAACCAATTTCTCAATCTAGCCAATTGCAAATTGTGTAAAACAAATAAGTAATTCATAAGGATGATTAAACTCTTTGTTTGATTGCATAAACACAAATAAAATACTACAAATGTAACATAAACAAGATGATACATCATTACTAGAATGTTCAAAGAGAAATTCATGCAATTTAAAACATAAATTGAAGATGAATCATCAAGATAAGGGAAGGATTCAAAGGGGTTAATGATTAAATGAAAATACATAGGAATACCCTTCAATCCTCCTTGTCTTGGATGCTCCCCTTCGGCCTCCAGCAGTTCTCCAATCCAGAAATGATCCAAAAGTTCTAAACAAATTTTTCTACAGGAAATTTATAGTTCCCTTGCAAACAGGTCGGACACGGGGTCGCACACGGCCGTGTGGCAGGCCGTGTAGACGGTTCCTAGGCGGTTCCTGGACGGTTCCCCACGAGTAGGCGTGTCTGGTAGTGGGCCGTGTCAGATGACATGGGTATGGACACGGCCGTGTGTGCGACCGTGTTCTTCAGACACGGGTTGGTTGTCGGCCGTGTGCAAAGCTGACACGGGTAGGCACACAGGCGTGTGTCTGGCCGTGTGAGGTTCCATCGTCTGCGCCCAAACTCTTCAGCTCCAGGTGCATAGGACACGGGTAGGCACACGACCGTGTGTCTGGCCGTATGCACCAAATTTTGTCCTGTAATCAGCCATATAGACTCCGTGAACTCCTCTGTTTGCTCCGAGACTTTTAGGTCCATTGGTTGGCATTACCTGCAATAGAAAAATGATAGACTCAGTAAATGGTTTATTATAAGAACTGCCAAAGACTTCTAAATACGCTCTTATATCTATGATACGATAGTTTCTTTGCTATTATCATGAAATCAACACAAAAAGGGGCAGGAAATGGTAGACATGATTACAATTATGATAGTAAAAAGCCTATCATAATCGTACTCATCACGCCACGGCCTAAATGCCACTCTTGCGACGGGCTTTCCCTTGATTAATAGCGAGAGATTACAAGCTTACATGCACACCTTCACAACAAAATCATTAAAGGGGTATAAAGAGAAGCTGGCGGCTAAGGGAGAAGAAATTGCCAGAGTGCAGAGAAAAGAAGCCGTCAGAGATTAAGTAAAAGAGGCTGCTAGCTGCTGGAGAACTGGAAAACTGAGTTGCGGAGTCTGCTGGCAAGCTGCAGGTAAGATGTGGAGGACTGCGCGGACAGGAAAACTGAGTCCGCAGGGTCTGCTGGCAGGCTGATGGAGGTCTACGCGGAGAGGAAAACTGAGTCCGCAGAGTCTGTTGGCAAGCTGGTGGAGGACTGCGCGGATAGGAAAACGGAGTCCGTAGGGTCTGCTGTCAAGACTTGCCTCCACCTCTGGAACTCTGGATCCCCCCTGAATGAGAAGCATCAGGAGCTATTTATAGGCCCGGGGCAGATCTTCAAACAGCGGGGCCCAGTGACGTCAGCATGACGACCTGCTCGGACTCCGTGGACTGGAAATTGGAGTCCGCCAGGTTGGCGATGCAAGCTATAGGAAGTTGAGAACGGAGGCCGCCCCCTTACGGGCGGCCTGGGCGGACTCCGGGGGGAGTCCGTCCGGCAGGCCGGGCCGCCCCCGAGCGGGCAGCCTGGTGGAGTCCGCCCGGCAGGCCGGGCCACCCCCTAGCGGGCGGCCTGGGCGGACTCTAGGTGGAGTCCGCCCGGCAGGCCGGGCCGCCCCCGAGCGGGTGGCCTGGGCGGACTCCGGGTGGAGTCCGCTCGGCTGGCCGGGCCGCCCCCGAGCGGGAGGCCTGGGCGGACTCCGAGTGGAGTCCGCCCGGCAGGCCGGGCCGCCCCCTAGCCGGCGGACTGGGCGGACTCCGGGTGGAGTCCGCCCGGCAGGCCGGGCCGCCCCCTAGCGGGCGGCCTGGGCGGACTCCGGGTGGAGTCCGCCCGGCTGTCCGGGCCGCCCCCGAGCGGGCGGCCTGGGCGGACTCCGGGTGGAGTCCGCACGACAGGCCGAGCCGCACCCTAGCGGGCGGCCTGGGCGGACTCCGGGTGGAGTCCGCCCGGCAGGCCGGGCCGCCCCCTAGCGGGCGGCTTGGGCGGACTCCGGGTGGAGTCCGCCCGGCAGGCTGGGCCGCCCCCGAGCGGGCGGCCTGGGCGTACTCCGGGTGGAGTCCGCCAGGCAGGCCGGGCCGCCCCCTAGCGGGCGGCCCGGGTGGACTCCGGGTGGAGTCCGCCCGGTCGGCGGGCAGAGGCTGCCCCGGGTGGGCGGCCTGGCAGGCGGAGGCCGCCCCTGGTGGGCGGCCTTGGCGGATGGCGGCAGGAGGCCGCCACCCCTCGAGCGGCAGGGAGGCCGTAGCCCCTGGGGCGGACTGGGAGGCCGTCCCTTGTGGTGCTGTTGGCTGACTCCTGCAAGGAAAAGCATTGCACGGTTAGCGGGCCTAACCGCATGGCCTGCGAGGGTGAGCTATGGGAACAGCCCGCCATCCCGCAGGTCACGCGGTTGCATGGGGACCTAGATGGACAGGGAAAACTGTCCGCCTATGCTGGGGCTTGTCGCGATCAAAAGGGAGAATCTAAGGAGCGCGACTAGCCAGCTGGCTACCTTGGGAAGGATCGCCGATTTCTGGGTTAATATAATCCCCACACTTTTTTAAGTTCCGAAGGGAACTTCGAAAAAGTTGGAGATCCACGAAAATCGTGATCCACCCCAAAGGAAAGAGAAGGGGGGGGGGCAAGGAGAGATAGAACCTGAAGACTCTCCTTACAAGCTTGGAGCTTCCTGTCTATTTTCCTGCAAGAGGAAAGTTAGGGTAAGCATGTATGGGTGGTACATTGAGTGTGTACCTGAATTTGCTTTTGCAAAACGAAGGAAGGTGTGTCTTCCGTTAAGTTCTGCAAAACAAAAGTGAGGAAAACAAGAAGGAATAACAACTCGCAAGTACCTGATAGAGGCTTGCAAGCACCTGTTATCCTCTGCAAAAAGGGAATGAAGAAGAGTATACAAGAAAGAAAGAAAAATGAGTTGCAAGTACCTGGAAGGAACTTGCAAATCTTTGGTGGTTTCTGCAAAAGAAAAGTTAAAAGTGCGCACAGTGCATGAAAGTAACTTGCAAGTACTTGAATGGAGCTTGCAAGCGTCGGTGATCTCTGCAAGAAGAGAGTTAGAGGCAGGTATTGTATACAAAGATAAGCTGCAAGTACCTGAATTTGACTTGCAGACGTCTGCTAACCACTGCAAAGTGAAGAGTGAGCAGCAGATATAAAGTAACGATTTAAACTGCAAGTACCTGGATGAGGTTTGCAGGTGTCTGTTGTCCTCTACAAAGAGAAAAGTTAGAAGCAGATAATATGCATATGAAAGGAGCTTGCAAGTACCTGTGGAGAAGGCTTGCAAGGGTTTGCTAATCTCTGGGAGTAGAGGAATTAGAAGCAAACAAGACATGAAGATAACCGCACCAAAATTGTTGAGATAACCCATGAAGGTTGATGAGATAAGGTTGACATGACCAAGTAGCAGGAAAAATGCCCGATGAACATTATCATGAAGCCCAGATTAATGAATCGAGCGTTAGCTGTCGATATGGCTAGATGGACATGATCAAAATGAATGCCGGAATCCTTTTGGTAGGTTGGATTAACCTGTTCACCTGTGAAATGAGGGAATAGACAAAAAGAGGTCTATACTCGGAATGACTAAAGAAGGTTGAATGCTGCCACAGGTGTTCCCCGTGGGCCTTATGCATCACTTGCCTGAAAAATAATCCCGATTATAGTCCTACTCAAAGCGGGCTGGCCGCGCATCCTCAAGGAGGGCACAAAAGAGAAAAGCAAGGGGAAGATACTGAGAAGGATTGCTAGAAGCAACGCTCTCTTGCCTTGGGCACAAGCATCACTGATCAACGAGACTGGTTGCGCCAAGAGGCCTAGCTTGTTTGTGGATTGATCAGTGGAGTTGTGAGAACCCGAGAAGGCACAGATCAAGGATACCGGAGTGTTCAACTATTACAGTTAGGTGATGATCGAAGAGATAAGGATACGCTTGGTCGCCATTGCTTGTCAAGCAAAGATCATCATAACTGTAATGTATCCTAAGCAGAGCACATCAGAGCTAACACGTGGGGCTCCCCTAGCACACACTCTGTTCCAGATGCCGGCTAGGATCCGAAATCTGAAGCCCATTCCCGCGATTGAACTGCTCCCACTACCCACATGGGTATAATCCCGCCATATGTGGTCATAGCGGTGGTGCGAGAACAATCTACGGAGGGAACGTTTCAGACTCGGTGATATCTCATTGGCGTACTGATCCCTCAGAGAGAGAGAGAGGAAGCAGCAACACAAGAAGGGAACTGTGTCAGTATAAGATCCCTGATAAAAATCTTTGCTGAAAAGCAAGGAAAGAACACTAAGAAGTGTTTGATGACATGAAAATGATTGAAGAGAGAGAGCAAGGGTTGAGATAATCCATGAAGCTTTCCAGGAGCTTTGGAGGATTGTGAAGTCCATCGCTTGCTCAGAATAGCCTTCCAAGCACACCCTCGTCATCGGCATCGAAGCATTCGACGGCTTGGTTAACAACGAGGAGAGGAGGCTCTTCGACTTGGTTCACTCCTCTTGAGGAGCAAGGAACGCCTGTAACTTCTTTACCCTTTGAAGTTACTGGATCAGGGTGTTCTTCTTTAGGAAGCAGGTCATACATCTTTCCCTGCCGGAGCATCCTTTGCACAAGTTGCCGGAATGCTCGGCTGTCTTCAGTTAGGTGACCTGGTTCTTTGTGAAATTCGCAGTAAGGTTCTGAACCCCTGGATCTTTGATCAGCTGGTCGATAGGGCTTCTTGAAGTTTGCCCTGTCTTTCTTGATCTGGATTACTTCTTGCATGGCATTGTCGAGATCAGACTCATGCAAGTCGTTGTCTTGCTACTGATGAACTGCTGCTGTTTGAGAAGAAGGAGCTAGAGGCATCAATGGATCTTGAGCACGATCACGGCTCGGGAAGGAGTATCGATGGCGATGAATCCTTCTCTCCTTCTATGAATGAATTGGGAAGTGATTGTGAGGAGACCTTGGAGGATGCTTGCGAGAGAGATCCTCCTCGGATAAAAGCTTGGAGACGAGGCCCGGGTTGCTCTTTTCACCTCAGATATATGAGTTGGCTAGTGCAATCAACTCTTGATATGTCCTCGGAGCATGGACATTGGCTTCAAATTTGAGAGGCCCTTCACGAAGACCGTGGATAATAGCCACTCTGTACATTTCTTGATCAGTAACTTCGATGTCCAAAATCTCTCTTTGGAATCGATCAACAAACTGAGACCAAGTCTCATTTCTGAGCTGCTTGATCTCAAAGAGGGCTTCAGGACCGCCCTTTCTCTTGGTTGATGTAGAGAATCTGAGAAGAAACTCCCTTCGAAGATCAAGGAAGGAAGTGATGGAGTGAGGATGGTGGCCATAGAACCAGTCCCTCACTTGCCCATCAAAGGTGGTGACAAGGAACTTGCACTTGGTTGCATCTGAAAGGGTTTTGAGAGCAACGACTGACTCAAAAGCTTGGAGGTGCTTTACTGGATCTATCTCTCCAATGTAGATTGGCAGTCGAGGCTCTCTGAAGTTTGCTGGAGTAGGCTCATGGCGAACATTCTCCGCGAATGGTGAAGGTTCTTCTTGCTCTCCTACAGCATATGGATAAAAAGGAGCATAAGCTGTAGCTGCAAAAGGAGCATGAGGATAAAAAAGAAAAGTTGCTGCAGGAGGAGCAGAGGCAGGAGCTGAAGGGTAGGGATGACTTCCCTGAAAATTGAGAACTCTAGCAGGACTTCCCCGGGCTGCTTCTCGGAAGAAGTTGTGGCGAGCAGCGAACTCTTCATCTTGAGTTCGCAAAGGAGCTGCAGGCCCTTGCGGAAAGGTTGGGGTGTACGGAGGATAGAATAGCGGGCAAGCTTGAGAGTAAGCTTGCTGATGCTCTGATGTTGTTGTTGGGTTGATTGGAGCAGCTGAAGCAGCTGGAGCTATTGCTGGATGAGCGTCCAATCGCTGCGTGATTGCAGCAAGAACTTTATTGATCGCCTGGAACTGTTGAGCATTCTTACGGCGCGTCTGCTCTAGGGCTTCCCAGAGAGGATCTTCACTGGGACTTGCAGCAAGTTTCTCAGCTGATTGATGGTCTGATATGGTTAACTGTCACTTTCACTGCCTGTTCAGATATGAAGGATCGCGCGTGAGCTGATGGTCCACGCTCACCGCACCAAAACTGTTGGTGCGCGGAAACGGCATCGGGGGCACAACTAATACGGAGGGGGTGTTTGGTCTCTCAGGCTAGGAGAGGAGGAAGGAGAAGGTTGTGGGGGTAGAGGAGAAGGAAGCTTTTGAATGCTCGAGAGTGGAGCAAATAGCTTATTCAAGGAGGGTTGCGGGGGAAGAGGAGAGGCTGCTAAGAGCAGAGGAGAGGCTTGATCAATAGAGAGGGATGATCAAGAGAGGAAGAGGAGGCTGATCAGGAGCTGTCGAGCAGACAGTTACTGCGACGGTTGCACTTGCAGGTTGGTTGCCGAGAAGAACTGAGTTGAGCTGAGGGTAAGGTTTGCTGAGCTGAGAGCAAGGCTTGCTGAGGAGACAGCAGGGCTTGCTGAGCAGAGAGCAAGGCTTGCAGAGCAGAGAGCAAGGCTTCCTGAGCAGAGGGGCAAGACTTGCTGAGCAGAGAGCAAGGCTTGCTGAGCAGAGAGCAATGCTTGCTGAGCAGAGAAGCAAGACTTGGTGAGCAGAGAGCAAGGCTTACTAAGTAGGGAGCAAGGCTTGCTGAGTAGAGGAGCAAGACTTGCTGAGCAGAGAGCAAGGCTTGCTGAGCAGAGGAGCAAGGCTTGCTGAGAAGAGAGCAGAAGAGGGGACCGCTAGCAGCGGCAACATCACACTTCGCCCGCCGCGGCCTAAATGCCACTCTTGCGACGGGCTTTCCCTTGATTAATAACGAGAGATTACAAGCTTACATGCATACCTTCACAACAAAATCATTAAAGGGGTACAAAGAGAAGCTGGCGGCTAAGGGAGAAGAAATTGCCAGAGAGCAGAGAAAAGAAGCTGCCAGAGACTAAGTAAAAGAGGCTGCTAGCTGCTGGAGAACTGTAAAACTGAGTCTGCAGAGTCTGCTGGCAAGCTGCAGGTAAGGTGTGGAGGACTGCGCAGACAGGAAAACTGAGTCCGCAGGGTCTGCTGGCAGGCTAATGGAGGACTGCGCGGAGAGGAAAACTGATTCCGCAAAGTCTATTCGCAAGCTGGTGGAGGACTACACAGACAGGAAAACGGAGTCCGTAGGGTCTGCTGTCAAGACTTGCCTCCACCTCTGGAACTCTGGATCCCCCCTGAATGAGAAGCATCAGAGGCTATTTATAGGCCCGGGGAAGATCTTCAAAGAGCAGGGCCCAGTGACGTCAGCATGACGAGCTGTGCGGACTCCGCGGACTGGAAATTGAAGTCCGCCAGGTTGGCGAAGCAAGTTGTAGGAAGTTGAGAACGGAGGCCGCCCCCTTGCGGGCGGCCTAGGCGGACTCCGGAAGGAGTCCGCCCGGTAGGCCGGGCTGCCCCCGAGCGGGCAGCCTGGGCGGACTCCGGGTGGTGTCCGCCCGGCTGGCCGGGCCGCCCCCGAGCGGGCGGCCTGGGCGGACTCCGGGTGGAGTCTGCCCGGCAGGCCGGGCCGCCTCCTAGTGGGCGGCCTAGGCTGACTCCGGGTGGAGTCCGCCCCGGCCGGGCCGCCCGCGAGCGGGCGGCCTGGGCGGACTCCGGGTAGAGTCCGCCCGGTAGGCCGGGCCGCCCCCTAACGGGAGGCCTGGGCGGACTCTGGGTAGAGTCGCCCGGCTGGCCGGGCCGCCCCCGAGCGGGCGGCCTGGGCGGACTCCGGGTCGAGTACGCCCGGTAAGCCGGGCCACCCCCTAGCGGGCAGCCTGGGCGGACTCCGGGTGGAATCCGCCCGGCAGGCCGGGCCGCCCCCTAGCGGGCGGCCTGGGCGGACTCGGGGTGGAGTCCGCCCGGCAGGCCGGGCTGCCCCCGAGCGGGCGGACTCCAGGTGGAGTCCGCCCGGCAGGCCGGGCCGCCCCCTAGCGGGCGGCCTGGGCAAACTCCGGGTGGAGTCCGCCCGGTCGGCCGGCAGAGGCCGCCCCGGGTGGGCGGCCTGGCAGGCGGAGGCCGCCCCTAGTGGGCGGCCTCGGCATACGGCGGCAGGAGGCCGCCGCCCCTCGAGCGGCAGGGAGGCCGGAGCCCCTTGGGCAGACTGGGAGGCCGCCCCATGTGGTGCTGTTGGCTGACTCCTGTAAGGAAAAGCATTGCACAGTTAGCGGGCCTAACCGCATGGCCTGCGAGGGTGAGCTATGGTAATAGCCCGCCGTCCCGCAGGTCACGCGGTTGCAAGGGAACCTAGACGGACAGGCAAAACTGTCCGCCTACGCTAGGGCTTGTCGCGATCAAAAGGGAGAATCTAAGCAGCACGACTAGCCAGCTGGCTACCTTGGGAAGGATCGCCGATTTCTGGGTTAACATCGAAGGTATCTGACTTGTGTTTCAGAAAGAACACCCACGCAAAGCGCGAGTAATCATCAATAATTACTAACATATAATCCTTACCTCCCAAACTTCTGATTTGCAGTGGATCGAACAAGTCCATATGCAGTAGATGAAGACATCTATTGGAATCCTTGCCAATAACGCTTTTAAAGGTAGCCCTTGTTTGCTTGCCTTTTACACATGCATGACAAGGTCTATCTTTGACGTACTTGACATTTGAGACATCACGTACTAAGTTCATTGAAAATAATTTATTAATAGTTGTGAAATTAATATGTGCTAGTCTCTTGTGTCATTGGTCACCAAGCGACGCACTATCTTTTGCTAAAAGACACACTGGTGTCGAAGAATCTATACAAATGAAATTCAAGCAACATATGTTTCTGCTTCGAGTGTCGGATAGAATCGTTTCCATATTATCGACAGATTTTATCGAGAACTTATCAGCGCAAAACTCAACTATGCATCCTTTATCATAGAGTTGGGTTATGCTTATAAGGTTATGTTCCAAACCTTCAACGTAAGCCACATCTGATAATGATACATTACCGTTCATAATCATACCGTAGGCTTTAGTGATACCACGGTCTGAACCTCCAAAGATGACCTTCGGTCTGTTCACGACTGGAGTAAAGTTCTAGATTAAGCTTCTTGTCCCGGTCATATGCCCAGTGCATCCACTGTCCAAATACCAGATTGGCATTTTGGTGGCCTTTGGACATACCTGCAATCACAATCAGTTTGCCTTAGGAACCCAAATACATTTGGGTCCTTGGTCTCGGGTTAGAACACTCCCCCTACGAATATTAGCATTAGGAGTGGTCTTCCTCATATTGCCAACATGTGGGGTTGCAGCATTTCTGGGATTAAACCAGCAATCAATGGCAAAGTGACCAATTCTGCCACAACACCAACAATCAAATCTGTTATATCTTTGCCTTATGTTCTCTTACTTGACCTTTTGGAATTGTGGTCTAGCAGGGGCAGCATTCTTGGAGGAAGAAGCTTCATGATGATGGCAATCACATGTTTTCTTCTCCTTCATTGGCTTTTCTACAACAGGCTTTGCCTTTGGTGCCTTCTTGAAGTTATGACCATGATTGAAAGGGCCATAGCTCTGAAGAATCACTTCTTCATAAGGTGCCTTAAAACACTTTCGCCAAAGTTTCTGGGGCGAGTCCATCCTTGATAACGGGACTTTGGCTCTACATAGGTAGGCCTAGCAAAGTGTTCGTAGTATGAGTTAAGATCAAACTCATTTGAGGGAAATATGACATTTTTGAAAGAGGTCTGATCTTGAGGGGCTTTCCCCTTCTCTTTGGCTAAGGCCTTTTTGGCGGCCTTATTCTTCCGTTGAGCCTTGTTTCTCCTAGAAGACTTACTAGGAGCTTCTTCATGATCTAGTCCAGCACCCTTGGACTTAACTAAGAATTCAGCAACGAATGGAAGAACAGTCTTAGGATTCGAGAAACTTTCAACAAGTTTCCTTTCAGCGGCGAGTTGTTCTTCCAACTCTTTGATGATTTTCTCTTTAAGATCAAGATGCTCTAGAGCTTTCTTATATTCTTTAATAGCATTATTAAAGTTCTTTTCGAGCGAGTCAGTCTTTGAGACTTTCTCTCTCAAGGCGCTCTCTTCAGCTTTGATAGACTTTATCTCTTTAGCTTGAGTTTTCACGACTCGACAATATTTATCGTAAGCCATGATTAACTCCTTATATTGGGTCATGAGTTCGGAATCATCGTCAGAAGATCTATCCTCACAATCATGTTCAGAAACTTCAAAATCAGAAAGAGGAGTGTGAGAGTTTACCTTCCCAGTGAACTAGGGCTCTTATTCATCATCAGTTTGAGCCATGAGCCCAAAATAGGCTTCTTCTTCTTCACTCGACTCAAATGAGTCAGAGTCACTAAGAGTCTTGCCCTTTTTGGCCATCAAGCTCTTCTCTGTCCTCTTCTTATTGTACGAGGACTTCTTTTTCTCTCTTCTACCACCCTCCTTCTTCTTGTGAGGGTAGTTAGTGATGACGTGTCCTGGCTTATTACAATAATAACAAATAATGTCAGTAGAAACATGTTTGTTCTGTTTAGAATTATACCTGTCATGGCTGCTTGAGCCTTTTCATTGACGATCACCATCGCATCGTGATCTTCTATAGGAGGCATCCTTGCCTTTCCATTGCTTCTTCTTGTTCAAGAATTTCTTGAACTGTCGAGAGAGTAGTGAGAACTCTCCTTCTGATAGTTCAGATCCTGAGGTGCTTAGCTCTGAGGTTTCTTCTTCACTAACTTCTTGTGCTGGAGTAGGAGGAACAACCTTTGTCTTCTTAGAGGTGTCTGCCTTTAATGCAACAGACATCTCTTTGAATGCAGACCTGCTCTTCTCTCCTTCAGCCTTTCTGGTGTTGAGTTGAAGTTCATATGACATAAGCTTCCCGAAGAGATTCTGAGGATCTGTCTCGGCCAGTTTTCCAAACTCCCTTATGGCACAGACCTTGTTATCCCATTCCTTAGTTAGGGATCTCACGAACTTATCATTTAATTCTCCATTAGTGAAGACTCTGTCATAGACCCTTAGCCCATTCACTATCTTGAAGAAATTCTCAAAGGTGTCAGCAATGGTATCTTTGTTTCCTTGTCGGAAAGCTTCATAATTCTGATTTAGAAGGGATCTTTTATCATCCCTCACTTCTTCGGTACCTTCCATTAAGGTAACTAGTGACTGCCACATCTCCTTCGCAGACTGGCAGTGAATCAGGTTTTACAGTATTGAATCATCGACTGCACTTGCTATAATGTTTTTGCCTTTTTGTCCAATGAAACAAGTGCAATCTCATCCTTATCTAGATCCATAAGCTTCTTTGGGACTTTCTTAGTTGGATCTATAGTGGAGATGGTCATGGGAATGTAAGGACCTTCTTTAACTATCATAAAGATCCTTGGATCCACAGCTTCCATAAATAACTTGATTCTCTCTTTCCACATGTGAAAATTATTCTTGGTGCACAAAGGAATCTTGGCAAAATCTTTAGCCTTGTCCATCTTTGGTAGATCTCAAAGGACAGCTATTGAAGGATCTGATCAAGGTGTTAACCTTTTAACGATCAACCTCCCTCTGATACCAATTGAAAGTTTATAGTTGCCTACCTAAATCACCTAGAGGGAGGTGAATAGGTGAATTGTGCGTCTTTTTGCGGAATAAAAATTACCAACCAATGCACAGATCTATCTACCAATCAAACACAGATGAGACAAGATTTATAGTGGTTCCCCAACCTTGGGTACATCCACTTTACCTCACCGATCTAGCAATACACTAGACTCAGCTACTCCACTATCTCGGATTGAAAATCAATCCTACCCTCGGAACAACGTTCCTACAATCTCGATCCACAAAACGGATCTACACTCGGAAGATAAAGCTTCCTACAAACTCGAAGACAAAAGCTCCTACACTCGGAGAAATTTCTCCTACAATAATGAAATAAATTTTGTAAAGAAATACAAACCGTGATTCCTTATTCAGATCTGCAACAGTCAACCAGAAATTTCTTCTTCTTGGCTTTGCGGCTTTATCAGAATGATGAAGAGAAATCTCGAGAAGAATGGATCTGAACCTTCTTGGCTTCTCACGATCGATCTAGTCAGAGGATGAGGAGTTCAGCGAATCTCGATCTGGAGAGCCTTCTGATCTGAATCCTCAAAATATGAAACCCTAGCCGGTCGGGAATCAACGACGGAGGCGGCGGCGGCAGCGGATTTCATTTCTTGGAGAGAGAAAGAGGAAATAGGAAATTCTTGAGAGAGTACAGCTGCAAAACTTCTTAAAAATAATCTTCTTAGAAATTAGGGTTTGTCGGTTTAGACAAGACCTTTTATAGGATCAAAAAAGATTAGACATGATTAAGTCATTATGAGAGACACGTAGACCAATCACGTCAAAGTTTATGAATAAGACAGTTATTCTGGACTAAATGAATTTTCGGAAAAGTCAAAGTAAAATACTCGAGATATATAAGATTACTCGAGTACATGCAACACTACTCGAGTAGGTAGAAGATGACTACTCAAGTATATAAGAAAAACTACTCGAGAGAGTATGAGATGATTACTCAAGTACATGGAGTCAACTACTCAAGTAAATAAAAGGAAAAAGGAAATAACCTACTCGAATAACAAGAATAACATACTCGAGTACCTAAGTACTTACACGAGAGGTGGAGTAAATTACTCGAGTATATAAGAATGAACTACTCGAGTATAAGAAATAATACTCGAGACAAAGACTTAGAAAATTTCTGGAATAGGAAAACTGTATTACTCGAGTATAAAAGATGAACTACTCGATACAAATAGAACTACTCGAGTATATAAGATGACTACTCGAGTAATTCACTTAGAGAAACTTTCTGGAATGGAATTCTGATTACACGAGTATAAACACTGGACTACTCGAGTAGTAGATGAACTACTCGAGACAAATGGAACTACTCGAGTATATAAGATAAAAATACTCGAGATAGAAAATAAAACTACTCGAGTATTATACAGAGCTACTCGAGTATTTAACTTAGAAAACTTTGAGAAGAGAATTTCTGTAAAACCCGAGAGGAGAAAAGAAACTACTCTAGTAGTTGTCTTAACTACTCGAGAGCCATAATTGACTACTCGGGATATATCTTAGATACTCGAGTAGGAGTATTATTACTCGAGTATGAACCCAGTAACTTACTCGAGTAAGTAAAGAACTACTCGAGTACTTAGGAAAATTTTCTTGACAGATTTTTCTTCTTCTAAGGGATGACCAACATCAAGTCTTTTCACATAGTCCTAGAGCTTGAATGTGAAGTGTATCCCAATAGAGAGGCTACACATGAGTCAACACCTTGGAGCACACAATCAGGGATTACATTGTATGGTACCGTGTCTGGTGACCCATTGTAGACTGACATTGGTCTACACTTCCTATAAGATTCCTGCAAACACATAACTCAAACCAAGCATCAAATACAACTTAATTCATCTTAGTTCAAGGATGACTTCAACAAATCTGGGTTAGTGTGGATACAATACCCAACACCCTTCCTCTTATCTATATCCTTGAGTAACTAGCATGGCCTTATTTCTAACTATTATTTCATTGGAATCCAACTTATTTCTAGATACCTATTTTGTTATAATGATTAGATAATTTTTAGGCCTTTCCACTAGGGTCCATAACTTATTCCTTTCAAACTGAGTTAGATCTTCCTACATTGCATCAATCTAATAGAGATCATTATGTACTTCCTCAAAATTCTTGGGTTCCTATTGAGAAATGAAGCATTGCAGCATAGCCTCAGTTGATAATTAATTATAGCAAGAGGGTCTTCTTCTCATAAGGTGTTCTTGGTGGAAGTCCCCCCTGGAACATAGATTAGTTTCATTAAACAATGCATGCATAGAATCTTCTATTTTAAGAGTCCTTTTTTTGTAACCCTTATAAACCTTGCTCGATGATGAATATCCTAAGAATATACCACCATCAACCATCCTATCAAATTTGGCAAGATGGTTCTCTCAATTATTCAGAATATAACAAATATAACCAAATATCCCCAATTATGATACTATAGGTGGCTTTCCATTTAATAGCTCACAGGGAGTCTTCAGCTTAGTTTTATGGATGAGACTCCTATTCAGAACATAGTTGGTAATGTTAATTGCTTCATCTCAGAAGGACTTAGTCAAGTTTGACTCGGTCAGTGATGTCCATGATTCAATTAGGGTTCTATTTTTTTTCCTTTCAGCTACCCTATTTTGTTGAGGAGTTCTAGAAGTTGAAAAGATTTGTCTTATTCCTTCATCCTAATAGAATCTAGAGATTAACTTGTTTTCAAACTCAATATCATGGTCAATTCTGATCATAGACATTTGAGTGTTCAATTCAGATTGAATCTGTTTAATGAATCTTGAGAAAATACAAAAGGTGTAAGGCTTAGCTCTCAAAAAGAACACCCAACTGAATTTAGAAAAATCATCCACAATTATTAAGGTATAAAATTTCCCCCCTAAGCTTTAAGTAAAGATTGGACCAAACAGGTCCATATGTAATAAATGGAGTATTCTAGGTGAATCATTCTTACCAATTGGAATGAATGATGGTTTAGTTTGTTTACCTAGTTGGCATGTTCTACATGTATTCAATTTCTTACACTTAACTTTTTGTAAGCCCCTAACCATATTATTCTTTACTAGTTTGGCTATGATTTATGGTTAAGATGACTAAGCCTCTTATATCAAATCTCAATTTTATTTATATCAACATTGAATAGACAGATTAATTTTTCACTTGAACTGAAGTCAACTGCATATACATTCACTTTCCTAAGACCAGATAACACAATTACATCATTTTAGTGTTGACTATTTGAAACATGTTTTGAGTGATTATAACTTTGTATTTACCATCACAAAATTGACTAATTCTTATTTGGTTGTGTTGAAGCCCTTTACCTTAAGTTACTTGGTAGAAACAGATGTCTCTAATTTTGATCATACCATAGCCTTGGGTTTGACCATAATTAGAGGCACCAAATATTACCTTAGATCCATCCTTGGCCTTATAATGTTCCACCAATTTTTTGTGTCTAATCATATACCTGGAGAAGGCACAGTCCAAGTATCACAGCTAGTTTGTGGAAGGACAGTCCTTCACTTGCACAAACAGTTAAACATTAGTTGGTACTCATGTTACCTTGGTCCCATTTCTTCTTTTTCTAGTATAGGGTGTGATGAAAGTATAAGATGGTCTTTCATGATACCCTTTTGGATGAAAGACTGTTGGTCTATTAAATCAATAACTTTTATCATTATGCTCATATCTTAAACAATTACTGCATTCATATTTAAATGAGTAGTAATTAAAAAACCTGTTAAAATGATTCACTGCGAAGTTTCTTTGACTAGAATTTGACGCAACTTTCTTGTTGCATCAATATGGAGTCGAGGTATAAGTGAAGTTGTATTGATATGAGGTCGATAAAGCTCTATGCCTGTGTTGAGTAGAACTCGATGCATTTATTGATTTGTGTTGATATGAAGTAACCGTAATTTTCTTGTGTACAAAATTTCTATGTTTTGATGCTTTGATTTTCAATGGTTTCTTCCCCATAATGCTCTTATCATTATTAGGTGATGTAATCTTACTAAAAATACTGGTCTTCTCATGGTAATCTTATATTATGATTGTACTTGGATCATCATCTGGGATTTTAATGTATTTTTTATCCTTAGCTCTGATAAATTATATAAGATTCTTTCAAGTTAGTGTGCTGGAAGCTTTTCTTGAGCTTGTTGACTCAGCTCTTAATCACAGGTGATTAAATCTCATAGTGATATTCTTAGTTATATTCTTGAGTTGTTGACTCCTTCTATTCAAGGAATCCTCAAAGACACTTGTTTTTGATGGCTCATCTTGTAAAGTTTTTTTCATTAGTTAAGTTAGTTATTTGTTGCTTCAAATTTTCTACTCCAATTTTAAATAGATTATCCTGATGAATTTGTTCCTTACCAAGTATGAAACTTTTTCTCTTATTATTTCTTTTTAAGTTGTTTGATTTGCTTTTCAGCTTTTAATTGATCTGTATATAATTCTTTAAAACATTCTTTAAAATCAGTTGAGAAAAAAATCTAAATTATCAAAACGTGATACATGATCTTCCTCATCTTTTGAATAAGCTTCCAATGCCATCAAACATGCTTATTTAACAACAGCTTCTGTAAGCCCCCCCCCCGGAACACAAACACGGTTGAGGGGAGTCTTATGTCTAGAACAACCGCCTTGCGGTATCGTTAGTGCACGGGCTAACCTGTACTACAAGGCGCCCATCCTATCGGTTAAACATATCATCCGTGCCAACCCAACATAAAGAATATAAATAGAAGTCAAAATTGCACACTAGTATAATAGTCTAGAAACAAGTACATCAAATAAAAGAATTAACCATGGCTTCCATAATATCAGAGTACGTAAATGCCAAATGGCTACAAAATGAGTCTCTCTACGACTCACATCAGTCACTGAATGCAGCGACAACACCGTAACTTTAGGCCTTGTTCCCCTGGCCTGCTGGTCTCCTGCAAAACCTGCTGCTACTCTGTCTACAGGGTTCCCTCCTAAAAAGGAAGACTTAGCAACTGTTAGTAATAAAGACTAAGTGGCTATCACATCTGCTCCCCTAACGACTCCTCGGCACCGGGCGGAGAAAGGAACAAGGATACTATATAAATATGTAACAGTAGTACAATTAGGTGAAGAGCATATATATATCAAGCGATTAGAAACAACAGTGAAGTATAGCAAGTCTATAAACATTTTAATCTAGCAGTTATAGTCATTTGTATCAATCCAATAAGCAGTTAAAGCACAACAGGAAAGTAACTTAACTTATATGAATGCCCATACAAACATATAAGTTAAGGATCGGCTCAACAGTAAAGTAACTCACCAAATAAGAGTGCCCGTACAAACTTATATGATGAGGATCCCGTGTATGCAATGAAATGTGTTGCTATGAATACAATGCAATGACTCACCCATGTTCGCACACATGCAATTGCTATGTCGACACAGAATTGAAGTTCCCTCTTTCTGAGTAGGTAGCTAGCCTCTCAGGTGTCATCTATCGTCTCCAGACGGTGATAGTAGAGCGGGATTCTCCACTACTAAGCGGGCATCCACACTACCAAGCCCAGGCCTCTGTATGCCTCAACGGTAAGAACATAACAACGGAGCTCCCTGCGTACTATGGCTCAGAAGGAGCCTCGGGTATGTGTACACCGAGGACCAAGCCTAACTGCCTATCATTGCGGCACAGAAGGAGCCTATGGGAGCGTATCACCAAAGGATCAAGCCCAACCATCCACTTGGCATGGAAGGAGGCTCAGGAGTAAGCACTAAGGACCAAGCCCAACCGCCCAAAGTCTATCTGTCAACTCTCATCGGTGTGATAACTGGCGAGCCCGTAAACCTGCCACACTATCATTAACCTAGGATTATAACACCGCGTGTCAACTCACACCGCATACAATTTCATGTAGGCATTCCATTAACATACAAGGGCTCCAACTGAGTCCCTTATCATCGTTACAAAACTAGTGCTCAACAACACTCAAGGATTCTGCGATGAGTCACTTATCAACATTCCATCATGTGCTCAGTAGAACTCAAGGGCTCCACACCAAGACCCTTATCAGCATAATATTCTAGTGCGGCAAACACACGCGCACTACCAACCCTTCCACACTTTCATGCATCCAAGCACTCTAGGGTTCCTTGAAACCTAGGTGGCAAGCCACATGTACAACATAACAACACACACTACTACCCGTAGGGAGACACGACTCTAAGCAGTGGACCACTATACACATTCCATTAATCATATATCCCACGAGCATGCATTAACCTTATTCAATTTTGTTCCACATAATATTCATCACATTACTAGTATCAAGCGCATCCTTACCGGTTCACATGATTAGTTTGTTTATACAATCCTACTCGTTATACCACTAGTTCACTTAAGCATCTATCAACCAAATCACATCAATCCTTCACTTATTAAATTTCCCAAACCATTTGTTCATGGAATTCCTCCATACTGTTTATACCATCGTGTTTCACCAAATCATCATTTACTTAAGGGTATATCAACTGAATCCCATCACCCCTTTATTTATCACGATTACGTATAGACTAAGTTAACCAAAACCACAACATTTATTCTTACAATTTCTTTACTCAAACCAAGCCCAATACTACCCTAACCCGAGAGTATTAAGTACACGGGACTTGACTGTACAACCACTTTGACCGGATATTCCCAAGCCTACATGACTCATTTGAAGATGTGTAACCATCCATTGGAAAGGTATTTCCAAGAAATACAACTTTTGTATTTGGTCGATCACCCAGATCAGACTCTAAGGTACTTGAAATCAGCCTCAAAGTCTATTGCGTACAAAATACATATTTCTGCATGTATAACATAACAACCCAGTAAGTTTGATTGGACTTTCCCATGAATATAGACCTTATATGAAAATGTGTACCACTCGTTGGAAAGGTCTTTCTAAGGGCTACGAATTTTGTGTTTAGCTGAAAGCCCAAATCTTGTTGTATCATACACGAAAATGGCCTTGAAGTTCGCTGCGCACAAAAAACAGATTTTTGTACGCATCTTAAAGCAAGATGAACGACATTGTTTTGTCTTCTTCCTTTAGATATTCCTTCCGAACAAAATACAAATTTTTATCCTCCCTTATTCACCCCCATAGGACCATTCTCTTTCACGAAACCAAGTCCACCGTCTTCACATAGAATAGAGGAGAGGTTGAAGACAACTAATCTCTAGGGCAAGGCCCTAGTGTGATCCCTTCCTAGGAGATCCTCATCTCGTAAGTCAAAATCATTTGAGTCGAAATCTCTCCAAGAAATAACTAAAGATCTAACACCAAGGGAGAGGGTAGGAAGCTCACCTCGTTTCTGGCGGTTCCGGCCATAGACCTCGTTATCTTCCTTGGTGGCATACTTCTTCTTCACTAGCGCTATTCTTTGCGGGAAAACAGAGAAGTCTTCCTCCAGAAATCTGACTTAGGTGATATTTTCCTCTCCCGACGGTTTCACATGGTTATGAAAAGATGGTAAGAGACAGCTAGGGTTTTGGTTTACTTCTTTTTATATCAGTGTATTAGGTTAAGTTCACTCGCCGCTTATCATTTCCTCATTTGACCGTCCATATTAGGTCTTATTGAAAGGACCAGTCCAAGGTAGTCAGGCCGCACACATTCCGAACCCATTTCAGCCCGCCTGTACAAAACAGCGATTCTGCCTGAAACGAAAATCGCACAAATTAAATTCGACGAGTATCAACTTCCATACTCGACGATTCGTTGAATCAATCTGGGTATACTCGATGAATTCCCCCTGCTCTCACCGAATCGCCAAAGTGATATTCGACGAATTCGTCTGATATAAACAATGATATCCAATGAATTTCCTTAATCATTTTCTCCAAATCCTGGCATTCAATGCGTCGAGTATCAACTAGCTGTACTCCACGACTAGTTGAATCAATCTAAGCATACATGACGAATTCCTGCTACTCTCGCCGAATTGCCTAAGTAATATTCGATGAATTCGTCGGATATCAACAATGATATCTAACGAATTTCCTTAACCATTTTCTCCAAATCCTGGCATTGAATGCGTCGATATCAACCAGCAATACTCGACGAATAAGGATCGAACACGACGAATTTGTCAGATATCCTTGATGATATCCGAAGAATTTCCCTTAGGTCGTTCCCCTTCGATTCATTAGGTATCACCCAACCCTAACCCTTCGACCAATGCACCCAGAGTCTGAGTCAAGTCTCTTGACTCAGGATGCGTGCGAGGCACCTAGTGTGAAATGGGACGTTACAGCTTCAACTTCACTCTCAGAAGATTAACATGACTCTGAGTCAGAGTCACTCAAGTTTTTTGTAATGAAACCTCTTCCTTTCTACTTGTCCTTCTGCTTGAAGGACTACTTCTTGTGCTCTTTATTGCTTCACTTTTCCTCTTTTTATCTTCTGGACAATCAATAACAATGTGGTTTGGCTTTCTACAGGCAAAGCACATGACCTCCTTGCTAGGGTCTTGTCAAATATTGGTTTACTTGAGTTCCTTTCTCTTTTTTGCAGTCTTCATATTCGATTCAACATCTGAATCTGAAAGTCCTCTGATACCAATTGAAAGTCCTTTGATACCAATTGAAAGTACTCTAATACCAATTGAAAGTTAGGGGGATAGATCTTAACTTAACTAATTAGAGTTATATACTAAGTGAAGTAAATCACAGCACAAAAATAAAGCAAGATGAGCAAGCACAAAAGACACAAGGATATATAGTGGTTCCCCAACCTGGGTACATCCACTCTTCTACCACCCTTGTAGGAATACACTCAGGTTTTTGATCAGGTGCCTGACACCAATGAGCTTTTGATCAGGTGCTCAAAAACCAAACCTCAAGTCTTTTGGAAGGAGACTTGTGAACCAGGAATCACTTTTGAAGGGAGATGACAACCCTTTATACAGAGGGGGGAAGAGATGATGGTGTCTTCTTTGTCCACAATCAGAGAGAAGACTAGTGGATATTGATGTTAGCAAAGGGCTCCCCCTGAGATGTTGAATGGTTCAGGGAATGAGAAGTTTTGCTTCAGGGTGATAGGCCTTCAAGCTTGCAGCCTTGACTAACAGAGATTCAGGAATTTCTTCATTGATATGTTATTTGTTGTCCTTAAAGTATCGTGGAGAGTATAAGGAAGAAGAAGACTCTTGATATTTAATGGATGTTCTTCTTCTTCTGATTGATGTCACTTCTCTATTCTAGGGCTTCTAGTTGCTTTGATGATATTGCCCTGAGTGTTCTACTTGTTGATCATTGTCTGTCACTATTATCAGTTTCCTGTCATTGTGTCCTTTTGTTTTTACTGTGTCCTGTTGTTTTTACTTCTCTGTCTCTGTATATATCAGACATTCAAATTCCTTGGCATTGATGACGGAAGAAACATTCCCGAGAGTAGAAGATGCATTGGGAATTGATCCATAATTAATCCAACGGTAACTGTCCATTTGAACGACTATTATTATTGACTGTAATTAATCCTCAATTAATACTGCCAACTATAACTGATTATGCATAGAACGTCGACCTGAACTTGGAGTTCGTCAAGTTGTCTTGAGTGTATCGACACAAGTCCTGTGTGTCGACACAGTTGGATTCAGGTGTCGACACAGTTGGTGTCGATAGTTATTCTGTGTATCGACATAATTATTCTGTGTATCGACACAGCTAACTTCTGGTGTCGACAGTTATTTTATGTGTCAACACAATTCCTCTGTGTGTCGACACAACCTGGTTCCTTTGTTGATCTTGAGTTTAGCGATTGTCGACCTGAGCTCGGAGTTCATCGAGATCTGCTGGAATTCGTCAAGCTGAACTTCTTGCTTGAGACTAGAGTTTGTCGACCTGAGTTCAGAGAAGGAACTCATAATTCGTCGACCTGAGTTCGACGTTCGTCGAACTGAGTTTTACTATCGTCGAACTAATTTTCTGACTGATAGTATTTCTTGGAATTCTTCAAAGGCAAATCTGGATATGAACTTATGACCCATGACTATACATTTTGGGTCAATCTAAGAAAACCTAATAGTGATCCTTGCCCAAATCATAACTGGGTTCTAACAAACTCCCCCTATTTGGGTAAATAAATAAAATATAAAGCCAAAACAATCTTCCTAAATTATAAAGTTTTTCAGCAGAAGTACATGGTTGCTTTAAAAGAAAATAAACAATCTCCCTTTTTGTAAAACAAACAATCTCCCTTAATTACTTTTCCTTGTCCAAATTCCTTGCCCCAAATCTGAGTAGACTTTATAATCTGTTAGAATAATTAGTCTCTCTACTGCTGTAGCCTTTTTTCAAACAATTTCTCAGTATACAGCCACTGATATATCCTTGATATTGGCTGAGATTATTGATTTTGAGTACTGTCAAATTTCACTGCTTCAATGGGGTAAAGTATGACTTGTCCTGCAAAGAGAGGTTAAAAGTTCTGGACCCAGATTACCTTGGGTCCTGGTTCTCTTTTATGATAATTAGAAATAAAGGAGCATTTAGGTTGATCCTTGTATCCAAGTGGATGATATTTCCTAGGAGGGATTATCCACTCAGTGAAAGGATTTTTAAAATGCTGACTTTGATTATAATTTAGAAAAGAACAAAAGTTTCTGTTCTGAAATCTTGAGTTCGACAAATTAACGTACTTTTGTCGAGCTGACTTCGATGAATGGTATTGAGTTTGTCGAGCTCTGTTCACAGAATGACTTTCTGTATTCCATTTTCGTCGATCTCTGTTCGACGAATTATATCTATTTTGTCGAGCATAGATTCCTGAACAATTGAAATCAAAATCTCTGTTCATAGTTCGTCGAGCTGAGTTCGACGAATAGTATTGATTTCATCGAGCTCCGTTCGACGAATTATTTTGAGCTAAGATTTTCTGAAGATTTTTATATTGATTTGATTTATTCTTTGGCAATTCTTCAGTAGTTTTATTTATCACCTCTAATTTTTCTTTTAGTTTACATGATTCTAAAAGACTTATCTTTTCAAAAGCATTTTGTAAATCTTGTTCAAGTTTTAAATTTTCTGAAGATACAATATTTAATTTCTCTATGAGAAGTTTTATTTCCTTCTCAGTTTGAATTAAATCTTTACATAATAACTTAAATTCTTCTGATGAAAGATCAAGGGTAGAGATTACCTGATCTTCTTTTTCTGATTCACACTCTGATTCTTCTTCAGAGTCTTTTTCTGCATCAGTGTTGCTGCAAGAAGAATTTATTGCCATTAGGCAGAATTCTCTTGCTCTTGCTTCTTCTTCATCTTCAGTTGTGCAGGATGAAGCATCAGAATCACTCCAGGTTTCAGCTTTAAGGTTTCCTTCTTTAGCTGATCCTGCAGCCAATACTGTGAGAGAGTCCCACATCTCTTTTGCAGATGAACATTCAGCAAGTTCCTCAAAGATGTCACCAGACATTGATTGTGCCAGGATGTTCATTGCTTGTGCATCAGCAATCTTCAGCTTTTTCTGGGCATTTGTCCATTGAGATGATGGAACAGCATTGATGCTTGATGTTGCCTGAGATTGAGTTGGTCCTGACAAAATAGATTTAAAGATTTTTTCATCAATAGAGTTCATATAAAAACTTATCCTTGTTTTCCACAGTGCAAACTTATCAGGATTGCACATAGGTAGTGTGGTGCTTGAAAAGGCTTCAATTTGTGCCATGATAAACTCTAAAGATATTTAAGATCTATCAGATCATTTTGGTTCAGGTGTTAGCATGTACAACCAAAGTAACCTGCTCTGATACCAATTGAAAGTCCTCTGATACCAATTGAAAGTCCTCCGATACCAATTGAAAGTCCTCTAATACAAATTGAAAGTTAGGGGGATAGATCTTAACTTAACTAATTAGAGTTATATACTAAGTGAAGCAAATCACAACATAAAAATAAAGTAAGATGAGCAAGCACAGAAGACACAAGGATATATAGTGGTTCCCCAACCTGGGTACATCCACTCTTCTACCACCCTGGTAGGAATCCACTCAAGTTTTTGATCAGGTGCCTGACACCAATGAGTTTTTGAACAGGTGCTCAAAAACCAAACCTCAAGTCTTTTAGAAGGAGACTTGTGAACCAGGAATCACTTTTGAAGGGAGATGACAACCCTTTATACAGGGGGGGAAGAGATGATGGTGTCTTCTCTATCAACAATCAAAGAGAAGACTAGTGGATATTGATGTTAGCAAAGGGCTCCCCCTGAGATGTTGAATGGTTCAGGGAATGAGGAGCTTTGCTTCAGGGTGATAGGCCTTCAAGCTTGCAGCCTTGACTAACAGAGATTCAGGAAGTTCTTGACTGATATGTTGTTTGTTGTCGTTGAAGTATCCTGGAGAGTATAAGGAAGAAGAAGACTCTTGGTATTGAATGGATGTTCTTCTTCTTCTGATTGATGTCACTTCTCTGTTCTAGGGCTTCTAGTTGCTTTGATGATATTTCCCTGAGTGTTCTACTTGTTGATCACTGCTTGTCACTGTTATCACTTTTCTATCACTGTGTCCTTTTGTTTTTACTGTGTCCTGTTGTTTTTTACTTCTCTGTCTCTGTATATATCAGACATTCAAATTCCTTGGCCTTGATGGCGGAAGAAACATTCCCGAGAGTAGAAGATGCATTGGGAATTGATCCATAATTAATCCAACTATAACTGTCCGTTTTAATGGATATTATTATTGACTGTAATTAATCCTCAATTAATACTGCCAACTGTAACTGATTGCGCATAAATCATAGACCTGAACATGGAGTTCGTCGAGCTATCTTGAGTATGTCGACACAAGTCCTGTGTGTCGACACAGTTGGCTTCAGGTGTCGACATAGTTGGTGTCGACAGTTATTCTGTGTGTCGACACAATTGTTCTGTGTGTCGATACAGCTAACTTCTGGTGTCGACAGTTATTCTGTCTGTCAACACAATTCCTCTGTGGGTCGACACAACCTGGTTCCTTTGTTGATCTTGAGTTTAGCGATTGTCGACCTGAGCTCGGAGTTCGTCGAGCTGTACTAGAATTCGTCGAGCTGAACTTCTTGCTTGAGACCAGAGTTCGTCGACCTGAGTTTAGTGAAGGAACTCATAATTCGTCGACCTGAGTTCGACGTTCGTCGAACTGAGTTCGACTATCGTCGAACTGATTTTCTGACTGACTGCATTTCTTGGAATTCTTCTAAGGCAAATCAGGAAATGAACCTATGACCCATGACTATACATTTTGGGTCAATCTAAGAAAACCTAATAGTGATCCTATCCCAAATCATAACTGGGGTTCCAACAGAATCTTCTGACCAGGAGATTAAACATCACCTCTTCAAAAGTTGAAGGTTCTCCATCGGCTGTCTTCAAGGCAATGTACTTCTCTCTAGGGGTAGAGAGTTTGTCCTTCACCTCAGACTCATCCTTCCTCTTCAGGAGAAGTTCACAAGACCTGAGTTTGCTTAACAAGGCATCAATTGTGATCTCCTTGTGGTATCTGGACTCTCTACTGGCCTAGATCCTTGAGTATCATGTGTTTGGGAAGCACATGAGAAGCTTGTCATTTATCTCTGTGAGTGAAATTTCCTTATCCAATCTTTTAAGTTCACTCACAATAATATTGAATCTCTCATACATTTCAGCAACAATCTCTTTAGCTTTCTTCTAAAAGTTCTCATATAAGGAAATGAGAAGGTATCTTTTGTCCTTTCTATCATTAAAACTTCCATCCATAATCTTGGATAGGGATTCCCAGATTTCTTTGATTGGTTGATGATGTACAACTTGACACGCCACTATAGGATGGAGTAAGACAGCGATCTAGATGGAAATGAACTGGTCATTGCCAAGTAATAAAAAATGAGAATAGATCCCCGAGTATTGAATCTCGCATAGAACATAATGGGGTAAAGTATTCTATTGAAGTGTGACTTGAAATATAAGTCTCTTTAGGTCGGTATTTTAATTTGGTTCCAACAACTAATTACAATAAAATAAAACTAACTAACTATGTGGGTAGCCGTCACCATTTTGCTTCTCCATGAGTCACCGGCCTCAGGATCGCATTCCGTAGGTCGCCTTCCCCCTCTTGAACTTTCGCGGGTCGCAAACCACCACTTCGCACCTCCACGGGTTGCAAGACTCTGCTTTTCACCTCCTCGGGTCTCAAACCTCCACTTCGCACTTATGTGGGCCGCAAGATTCCTCTTCGTACTTTCATGGGACACAAGCCTCTGCTTCGCTCGTTGTACCATGCCAATGCAATGACCAAAAACAACCACAAATAATCACAATCACAACAACACAACCTCCAAGCCAAGACACATTAACATAACAATAATGATTTTTAATTAAGAGCAAACACAAATAAATAATTATAAGTGCATGTTAAGTTCAACACAAATCCACCATCACCATATATAAAGAAATCGACAAAGAAACAAACCTAATCATGAAGAAAAAAAGGAAAGTGATACAAATGCTGCCCGAGTCTATTCCTCAGAAGTGAAGGAGGGATCAAGTCTCCTAGCACGATCCTTAGTTGTTGTCTGGGGTCAAAGAAGCTGTCACTACCTCTCGTCTGTCTTCTCGGTGGTTTTGTAGCGATAACGTCGAAATCCACAAAGAAAACTTTAATAGAGCTTGAATCCTTGGAGTAAATCTTGATCCTTGAAGCTTGGATAATGGGGAGTAACCTAGGGGAGAACCCTAGCTTGGAGAGGTGAACAATGGTGGAACTTGGCACTGAAAAAATAGTGTGGATGATAGAAATCACGAACTTTTCTATTTACAGACGAAACCGAAAATTAGCATGTGCATAAGTAAGTGCATGACCGGTGCTCGTGCGAGAAGGAATGGCCACTATTCGTGTGCAGAGGGGAACCTGAACTGGCAGGGCAAAATGAGATTTTGCGGGGAAATGGTTTTGCCTCGCACAACTAGTGATTGTGTTATTAGTACTCGTGCATACACTCGTGCATTTCCAACGGGGCTCTCAGGTTGGATTTCCCAATAAACAGCACACGTCTAGTGGTCATATGCATAGAGGGGGGCAGTGATTGTGCGAGACAAAAGCCATATGAAGTCTGGCCTCACACAAATATCGATGCGATGTGTAATGACCACACATAATTAATAGTCGTGCACAGAGAAGGATAGTGACAATATATTTCTTATTTCTTTTTAGGAAGTTTGTTCTTCCAAGTTTTATGTAGATCCATGTTGATGGATCGAGTGTAGGAGAGGATGTTCTCCTAGACTATAGGAGTTGTATTCTCTGAGTGTAAGATTGTTTAATCTGAGTTTTTAGTGAAGTAGCCGAGTCTAGCCTGAAGTGCTAGATAGGCAAGGCGGGAAAGTGGACGTACCCATCTTTGGAGAACCACTGTAAATCTTTGTGTATGTGCTATGATCTCTTATTTTGTGTGCTTTATTTTGATAAATTTTTAAATTCTACTAAAAGCAGCAAGATTAACCTATTCACCCTCCTCTAGGTGATTTAGGTTGACAACTAGATACTTTCACTGCCAACCCATCAATAAAATAAAATTAAGTCCAATATCCATAATCAGTATATAAAAGTCCATAATAATATAATACAATATAATATAATAGGACATCAAACGATCCTGTAATAACATCCGAGTACCACAAAGTGTTGCCTATAGGCTACATCACAACTTCGTCACTCACATCTATCACAAAGTGTAATGAAGGCAACATAGCATCAGGCCCTGTCTCCTAGGCCTAACTGCCCTCCTGCATGGGGTGTTGCTGCTACTCCTCCTGTGGGGTGTCCTCCTAAAAAAGTGTGTGTAACAACCGTTAGTCATAAAGACTAAGTGGCTTCACATTCTCTCACCCCAACGACTCTTAGGCACCAGGCAGAAGAAAAGAAAGAGAAAGACACAATATAATCAGTAAGTACAAGTATAGTAGATGATAAACCCTAGACTAGCAATTAATTATGACTTCAATAGTAATGGAAGCACATATAAGAATAAGTACCAACAACATGTAAGTAAGAGCAAAAAAAGACTAGCAGTATAATATCATAAGTACAAAATTGAACTTAACTTATAAAAACGCCCATACAAATTTATAATTTAAGGAATGGGTCCAATAGAAAGTAACTCATCATATAAAAGTGTCCATACAAATTTATATGATGAGGATCTTATGCAGTGCTATGCAATGCAATGAATATGATATGATGACTCACCCATGCTTACTAACGCATTCTGAATCTCTATGTTGATATAGACCTTTAGTTCCCAATTTTCAATAGTAGCAAACCACTCAGGCACCATTCATCGTGGCCAAACAGTGGTAGTGGAATGAGCTCCTCCACTACTAATGGGTATATACACTACCTGATATAGGCCTCATGTATGCCTCAATGCTAAGTACCAAATAGCGGAACCCCTACATACTATAATACAGAAGGGGTCTTTGAGAGGTAAGCACTAAAAAGCCTAGCCCAACTGTCCTAAACAGCATAGAAGTAGCCATTGGGAAGAAAACACCAAAGAGCCCCGCCCAACTGACTTAATAGTTATGGAAGGGATCTTTGGGAAGAAAGCACCAAAGAACCCAGCCAAACCGGCCATGGTCTATCTGTCAGCTTTCGTCAGTGTGACAATCGGCAAGCCCGTAGAACTACTACAAGTAATCCACAACTCAGGATCATTTAAAAACCATGTATTAACATACACTCCCATGTAATTTCCATAATTCCACTGCAGCGCTATAAAGTGCCCAAGGACATCCATCGAGTCCTTTCACACATCATTAACTGTAAGTTTAATCGGTGCTATTTAGCACCCATGTACCATTATCTGGGTACTTAATATAACATCTTAGGATATCATCATATCCTACAAGTCACACTCACTGTTACCCATAGTGAGTTGTCGTAACTCTAACGAAGTGGAAGGTATATGTCATGAGATTACATAACTCAATTTAGAGCACATATGCTCAATATCCAAAATCTAATCCAAATCCTAGCTTCTAGGGCATCTTGTAAGTGATTGAGTTACTTTAATTGAGTCATCTATGGGCCTAATGTCCCAGTACAAGTCAGGATGTTACAATCTAATAAAAATAAGATGATTTTTGTCCATAAAACTTTCTTATAGTAGGGGGCTTGAAGAGGTGACATACTTTGGGAAAAGTTCTGTGTGCCATTCTCAGACGAGAGTCTCTAGCTCCCATATGTACTTGTCGCATCTGTAATCTGACCATAAAATTTTAACCGTCGTGATGGTCTTGTTCTGCAAGTTCTTGACTTTGGAACCAATGATTCGCATCGGTTCTAGCTTATAGACTTGTCAGATAGGAGGTGTAGGAATATGTTATTATTATTATTGAAGGACACATCTTAGTGAAGACACATGTAAAATGTCATGCTGATTTTGCAGTTCTGGTGGCAAAGCTAGTCGATATGCGACTGAGCCAATCTGCTCAATAATCAGATAAGGGCATAAATATCAAGGTCTAGTTTTTTTTTATTTCTTTATCTGGGAGATACCATGTATGGGTTTGATTTTCAAGAATACCATATCTCTAACGCTAAACTCTACGGGTCGATGTCAAGCATCATAATATTTATCTTATATACTCTGTGCTTCTAGCATCTGATCTCGGATCAAACTTATCATTATAGTGGTGTCATCAATATAATTGACACCTATGGCTTTAGGATCCTCATCCGGAGACTAAGATATAGGTATCTGGTAGTGTCTCCCATAAAGAGCTTCTTATGGTGTCATATTGATGCTAGCTTGGAAGTTATTGTAATAAGAGAATTCTACATGTGGTAAAAGTTACTCTCAGGGCTCATTATGCCCCACTATGCATAGTCAAAGAAGGTCCTCCATGGTTCGTCCTTTCAGTTTACAATCAATTTAGGGGTAGATTATGTTGCTGAAAGTTAGCTTAATACCTAGATAATCCTACACTCTTCTCCATTCTTCTGAAGTAATACGCACATCAAGGTCAGAGACTATCATTTTGGGCACTCCATGGAAACAACCTACCTGCTAAATGAAGAGTCTAGCCAGAATGTCGACACCACCACTTTACCGATTTGCTAAAAATCAGGCTACTTTCTTGAATTAATTTACCACGACCCATATGGAGTCATTTCCTACACATGATCAAGGTAGACCGTGGACAAAGTCCATCGGGATGTCTTCAAACTTTCACTCTGCTATTGACAATGGTTGCAATAACCCTCCAGGATATTGGCACTCAGCCTTGACCATCTGATAGGTTTGGTAGTATGCCACATAGTCTGTGATATCTTTCTTCATACCGAGCCAATACAAAGTACGGCGTATATCAATATAAATTTTAACTACATCGGGATAAATAGAGTGCCTGGGTTGGTGTGCTTTTGGAATAATCTCCTCTCGGATTCCCCTGATTATGGGGATAAATATTCGGTGCTTGAACTACATAATGTCATCATACATGTTATAATCCTTCTGCGCACCTTTTCGTAGTGTTTGAATGATCATAACTACTTTTGGATAGAACTTTTGGGCTTCATGGATCTGATCTCAGATATCGTACTGGATCTCCATCCAGTATAGCTGAGCTTAGTACTCTACTAGATCTCTTCAAGTAATAGAGGTAATGTACAACTCTACTAAAGATTGTATCAACTTCTCTAGTATCACTTCCATCGAACTCCCTTCTACTGAAGTTTGATGACTCAAAGCATTGGCAACCTTATTGGCCTTGTTGGGGTGGTATTAGAGGGAGAAGTTATAATCGTAAATGAACTCCAACCACCGACACCGATGAAAGTGGCCTCTGATACTATTTGTAAGAGAGGGATAGATCTACTTTACACTAGGGGGGTGAATAGGGTATTTTAAAATCTTGATTTAGTTTTATAGTGGATTTAAAACTAGTGATAGATATATAAAGAGAAGCAATCATAGAACACAAATAAAGAGAATAACAATCACAAATGACACAAGGAAATTTATAGTGGTTCCCCAATAAATCTGGGTACATCCACTCTTCTATCACCCTGGTAGGAATCCACTATAGGTTTTTGATCTGGTGCCCTGCCACCATAGGTTTTTGCTCAGGTGCCCTGCCACCACAAGATCTATTTTCTAAGGGAGATCTAGCAACTCTTTGAGCTTTTGATCAGGTGCCCAAAAACCAATCTAAGTCTTTTGATCATGTGACTTAAAACCAAGGGGTTTAACTTTTAAAGGGAGTTATAACCCTGTACACTGTTTATGAAAATAAAATAAAAGTTGATGATGTATTCTCTTTCAAGATTCTCTGAGAAGATTAGTGGATTGATGTTGAAGCAAAATCTCCCCCTGTGTTGAGTAGAATTTGTGATCAAGGGAGAAGCTTTTCTTCAGGGTGCAGGCCATCAAGAATATTGTTTCTTAGAGATGAAGACTTTGCAAAAGCAGAGACTGAAGATCTAATTCTGTAAGACTATATCTTGATCTGAATGTCTCTAAGTTAGTATATCTAAGTCTGTGACCTTGAGGCAGCAATCTTCTGTACATATATATAGAATGCTGAGAGGAATTCAAACATTTGAATTAATCTATTCTGAAACATCTGAGGAATTCTTGAGAATGGTAACTACCTTGGAAATTGATTACCTTTAAACTCTGTGATATATCCATATTTAATGCTGCCTCTAAATGACTATATTCGTTAGGATATTTTGCATTAAATATCAGATTCATAACTGTCTAAAATTAAGCCTTTAAATTAGTCTGCCATCAAAATATATAACTGCCTGAAATTAAGCCTAAAATTATTCCGCCTTCTGTAAATAAAACTGTTTAAAACATTGAAAAGAATTAGTCGAACTCAGCAAGCATTTCGTCGACTTGAGCCCAGAGTTCGTCGAACTGAGTCTTCTTATTTGTCGACCTGAGCTCAGAGTTCGTCGAGCTGAGTTTGGCTATCGTCGAGCTGAGCTGTAGAATTGAGGTCAGAGTTCGTCGAGCAGAACTCAGATTTCGTCTAGCTGAGCTCAATAGTAGAACCCTGAGTTCATCGAGCTGAGAATGACGTTCATCAAACACAGCTCTGCTTTCATCGACCGCAACTTTGCTTTTGTCGAACAAGTTTTCTGCATTTGTTGAACTGATTTTTTTCTAGAGTTCTTCAAGGCAATAACCCTGGAAATATCCTATGACCCAAGACAATACATGGTGTGTCAAACTAATCATCCTAAATGATAATGATCCTAGCCCAAATCAGTAGTATAGTTCCAACAATCTCCCAGTATTTGGGTGAGGATATTATTTACAAAGGAAAGCAGCACAAAGCAGAAAAAATATATAGTAGAAAAAGAATTTTCAGCAGATATAAGGTAAAGAGCTTTGAGAGTTCACAAGCAATAAACATAGTTTAAAGAATATAAAATAATCAAAGAATAAGAGTCTTTCTTAGAATCTTTAGAGGATGATTTAGTGAAGACCAACTTCCTGTTGGGATCTGCAGCTTCCTGTTGACTCATTTTCAGATCTTGAGAGCCAATAATTTTCAAAGAGATAGTCCTAGGCACTACTGCCTCTAGATGTAAGCTCATGTATTTGACCACATTGAATAAGTTTTTCTTAGCATACCTGTCAGGCTCTTTTTGTTTGTAAGAAGACATAGTTAAGAACTGAGAAGTGTCCTTCCCTTCAGCTTTAGCTTTCTTGATTTGAGATAGAGTAATAAGTTCATTGAACCTTGTCATTCTGAAGTTTGGGTCCAACTCTGGATCACAAGCTGGAGATGGTGGCCTCTTTGGGCATGACTGCTGTTGTTCCTGTCTTCTTTGACCTAGATGTTGCTGGTTGTTGCTCTGAGATTCTGACCTTGAAGGTTTGTCTTTGTTGTACTGATAAACTTTCGGATAATGAGAAGAAGTATTACCTGCTGCTCCTGCTACTGGAGGAGGAGGAGGAGGAGGTCCTCTCCTAGATCTTGGAGGTGAAGAATACCCCTTCATCTTCTTCCTGTTATTCATTTCATTTTTTGAGAACCACATCTAGTGGGGGAGGTCTGTACTAAGGGGTATTCCATGAAGAACATAGTAAGGAATATCAGGTGTGGCTGAAGGTTTAGGAGCAACCTTTGTTGGAACCTTCTTCTTCAATTTTCTCTTTTTAGAACTTTGAGTCCTCCGACTCATCAGATTCTTCATCGTCAAATTCATCTTCAGGCAGATCATATAAACCATTAAGCTATTTAATTAACTCAGAATAATCAATAGCTTGAGCTTCTGGTTGTACAATTACAATCTTTATTGTATCAACTGGTATATATATACTGTCATCTTGTTCCATATCTTGAAAAAGAGTATCATCAAAATCTGGCATAGGAGTTTCATCCCAAGCAAAAGTTGGAGGGGAATAAACTTGCTCTTTGACATTTATTGTATCATTAATAACTATAGGCTGAGAAGAGACAACTGTAAGGCTAGCCCTTAGTTGCTCTAACACTAATGGACTAACAGGAGCAGTGTAACATACTATAGCTTTAGAAAAATTGATCTTAAAAATTGGAAAACAAGTATGCATAGTATCAAAACAAGATAGTAAAGAATCCAAGTTGACTATGGGATGAATAGAGACATCACCAATAATGACAACTTCTGGAATATCTGCTGCTAACTCTTCTTTAACTGAACTAATCATCTCTGAGTCCTGAATAGTGTCAAAAACTAGTGCTACAAGAACTATTGGGGCTTCTTCATTAAGCATCTCCCCCTGCCTAGATCCATGGATACCTGAATCTAGGCCCCCAGAAGAAGGGTCAACGGAGGAGGAGGCAGGCTGAGAAGAGAGGGAAGAAATAGAAGCAACAATAGGAGATACTGCTTCAGGTATCAGCTTCTTGAGGGTTAGAGTAATGAATTCAAGGAGGTTAGAAGCAATAAAAGAGATGTCCAAATACATAAACTTAGGATTCTGAGTAGATGTTGATGGTGGATTTGGAGTATAATAAGATGGAGCAGAACAAGTTGGGTAAATGGTGAAAGCCTGGGGAATGGATGGAGGAGGGATGGTAGAGGAAATATCATCGGGAATGATTTGGATAGGTGAATGTGGTGGAGTTGATGAGTTTGAGTTGGTGGAGATGAAGGTAGTAGAGAGAAGTGAGGAGGAGATGATGGAAGAGGAGATGAGGGTAGGGACAGATGAGTGGGTTATTCTGGATTAGATGAGGTGGATGGAATATCTCCAGAGAGATGAGGTGGTAGAGGTGATTGAAAAGGATGGGAATCATCATGTGGAGGTGATGATGGAATTGGAGAATGAGGTGGAGATGGTAGAGGAGAACAAGTGGGAGGAGCATAAACTTCTGCTGGGGTTGGAAGAGTGGCTGTAATAGCCCTTGTGCTCTCAGAAGCTATCCTAAAGGATTCAGCCCTGGATGGCTTTTGAATCACTCTATCCCACCTTCAAAACAAGACAGAAGTGAGCCTCTTGGATGCATTGATGTGTACACTTTGATAAATCAGAACTTCTGGACATTTAGTTTGGAGGAAAATGCCCAGAATTCTGCCATAACTGACATCCTTCTTATTGATCTTCTTCTTAATTGAGTCAAATAAAACTGTTCCCCATTGCACAGATTTCTAATTAACCAAAGCACTCATCAAGTGAAATTGATGCTTGGTTATATAGTCATGTGCAGAGTGTTTTCCTAACAGAACTTTTCCAACAATGTCGGCTAAGAATTTGTATTCAAAAGAAAAGTTCCTTTTTAGGAAGTGGTTGGGGTTTCCCTGGTTATGACCCATTCTATCTAGCATTTCATCAAATTCACTACTAGACATTTCTATGTCATCTTCACCGTTGACAAAACCAAAAATTTCAGATAAGATATCAGGTGTTAGAGAAACCTGATTTCCTGCGACTGATCCAGTAACAGTTATAGTGTCTTAAATCCTTACAGTATATACGCAATCCTTGCAGTATATACGTATTCCTTGATTTCTAAGACAGGGAGTTCGATTCTTGTATACATAAAATTTCGCAGATGTTGTACCTCAAACAGCTGCAATATATCCTTGAAAATCTGATCTGAATGGCTGAAAGAGTCCATATCTATGTCAAAACCTGCGTCAAATTTCATTCCAGAGAGTCGCTTGCAACACCTCCATTTTCCTGCAAAACCGACAAGATCAAGCTCAAGAGACGGGAAATGGAGAAAGCGTGGTCTAGAGTGTGATGAAAATCTAATTATAAGTTTTCAGAAGTTGAAACGGTGAACTCTGTCTGACAAAAAATAAAGCATTGAACCCTGTTCAATGAAAAATTCTCAAAAGAAATATGTTTCGTCGATCTCCGGTCGAAGAACGTTTTGCGAAAGAAATATATTTCATCGAGCTCTGTTCGACGAAAAATACTTGAAACTAATTCGTCAATCTCCGTTCGACGAAATGGTTTATAAATACAGTTCATCAATCTCCATTCGAAGAAAAATTTCACGAAGAGTTCACAGTTTGTCGAGCTCTGTTCAACGAAAGGTGGACAATTCATCGATCTCAGAATTAAAAGTTAATTTAGTGATTCTTCATTTACCATTCCTAACTGATTTAAGAATAAAATGTGTTTCTATGCATCTAAAGGTTTAGTAAATATATCTGCCTTTTGAAAATCAGTAGGAATAAATTCTAGTTTAATTTTATTCTTGTCTACATTATCTTTTAGAAAGTGATATCTTATTTCAACATGTTTAGTTCTACTATGATGGATTGGATTTTGTGCAACAGAAATTGCATTGGTATTGTCATAAAATATTATTGAATTAGTTAAGTTGAGATCAAAATCTAGTAGCTGATTTTGAATCCACAAAATCTGTGAACAACAGCTACCAGCTGCAATGTATTCAGCTTCAGTAGTTGAAGTAGACACGGAGGTGTGCTTCCTACAAAACAATGAAACAAGCCTATCACCAAGGAACCTGCAAGTTCCTGATGTGCTTTTTCTGTCAACTCTACATCCAGCATAGTCAACATTTGAGAATCCAGTTAATTCAAATTCTAACTTTGTTGGATACCAAAGTCTTAGATTTGAGCAACCTTTTATATATCTTAAAATTCTTTTTACCAAAATTAGATGAGATTCTTTAGGATTTACTTGAAACCTAGCACAAATATAGGTACTAAATATTATGTCTGGTCTACTAGCTGTTAAGTATAATAAGAACCCAATGATAGTCCTATATACTTTCTAATCAACAAGCTTGCCATGTTCATCAGTATCAATAACAACATTTGTAGGCATAGGTGTTTTCATTGCTGAGACATCTGACATCCCAAATTTTTAATAAGCTCTTTAGCACACTTGGATTGGGATATGGAAATGTCATCAGGTGTTTGCTTCACTTGTAAACCAAGGAAGTAGGATGACTCACCCATGCTACTCATTTCAAACTTTGAATGCATTAGGTTAGAAAACCTTTTGCATAGTTTGGAATCTGTAGAGCCAAATATTATATCATCTATATATATTTGAACTAGAAAAATTTTATTTTTATGATGTCTAACAAATAATGTTTATCTATAATGCCTCTACTAAATTTATTTTATAAAAGAAAACTAGCAAGAGTCTTATACCAAACTCTTGGAGCTTGTTTAAGACCATAAAGAGCTTTGTTGAGTCTAAAAACATAATCAGAATGACTAGGAGAGATAAAACCTGGAGGTTGTTCCACAAAAACTTCCTCTTTGAGCTCTCCATTCAGAAAGGCACTCTTCACATCCATCTAATATACTGTGAATTTCTTGAATGCTGCATATGCAAGAAAGATCCTGATAGCCTCTAATCTTGAAACAGGAGCAAATGTATGGTCATAGTCTATGCTTTCCTCCTGTGAGTACACTTGAGCTACCAGTCTTGCTTTGTTTCTTACAATGATTCCTTGAGCATCCAACTTATTCCTAAAGAATCACTTGGTTACAATGACTGGATAATCTTTTTATCTAGAAATCAAGTCCCAAACTCTATATCTCTCAAATTGATTGAGTTCCTCTTGCATAACAATGATCCAGTGGGAATCTTATTTTGCATCTTTTATGGATTGAGGTTTAATCTGAGAAATAAAATAAGCATGCATCTGATCTTGATTCAATTGATGCCTTGTTTGAACACCGGCTGATATGTCTACAATCACTTGAGATCTAGGGTGATCTCTTAGTGTGACAAGATCAATAGGTAGAGTTGGTTCTTCAACTGTTTGTGGTGCTAATTCCTGTGTTGCAATTTCATTTGCCAAAATATTTTCAGCATAAATCTCATGATTTTCTTCATCACTATCATCATCAGCAATTTGTTGAGAAGTATGTACTGTATCCTCTTGTGTTAGGATTAATTCATCCATTTTATCACACAAATTTGGTACCTGAAAAGATTCTATGGTAGAGATATTTCTCTCCTTATAAAACATATTAGTCTCATCAAATGAAACATGTACTGATTCTTCCATTTTAAAGGTTGATTTATTAAATACTCCATAAGCCTTGCTGATTTGAGAATATCAAAGGAAAATTCCTTCAGCAGCTTTGGCTTCAAATTTCCTTAAATGTTTCTTATCATTATTATGTATATAACATTTGCAACCAAAAACATTGAAATAATCAACTTTAGGTTTCTTATTCTTAAGTAATTCATAAGGAGTTTTACCCTTTAGTTTATGAATCAAACTCCTGTTAAGAACATAGTTTGTTGTGCTTACTGCCTCTGCCCAAAGGATAGGGGTAAGTGAGCATCTGCAAATAATGTTCCAGTAGATTCAATTAAGGTTCTATTTTTCCTTTCAGCTACCCCATTTTGTTGAGAAGTTCTAGGAGCAGAAAAATAATGTTTGATACCTTCCTTCTCACAGAATTCTTTCATCAAAAGTGATTCAAACTCAGTACCGTGATCACTTCTGATCAATGCAATCTGAGTAGAGTACTCAATCTTGATGTTCCTAAGAAAGTCTATAAGAACTTTAAAGTTATCTCACATGTTTTTCAGAAAGAACACCCAAGTGAATCTAGAGAAATCATCAATAATTACTAAATTATAAGACTTTCCTCCCAAAATTTGTACTGCAATAGGTCCAAAAATGTCTATATGTAGCAAATACAAAATCCTAGGTGAATCACTTTTAGAGATTGACTTAAAGCTATTTTTGGTTTGTTTGCCTAATTGACAAGCCCTACAAAGTCCTTCCTTCTTGTAAGAATCAGAAGGCAGTCCTCTGATAAGGTTGTCTGTAGATAATTTAGCAATTGTCCTAAGGTTTATATGTCCTAATCTCTTATGTCATAGATCCCTAGTTTTACTAAACTGATTAAATAAACAGAGTTCAATTTTTGCAGAGTTAAAATTTACTAAGTAGATATTACCTTGTCTAACTCCAGTTAAAACTATTTTATAAGAACTAGATGTGATAGAACATAATGACTTATTAAAAGTTACCAAATAACCTTCATCACATAATTGACTTATGGATATAAGGTTATGCTTAAGAACTTTCATATATGATACCTCCCTGAAGGTAACATCTCCAAGTTTGACATTCCCATATCCCTTTGTCTGGCCACAATTGGAGTCTCCAAAAATAACTTTAGGTCCAAACTTAGCTTTATAGTCACTTAAGTTCTCTTTTGTGCCTGTTATATGTTTTGAGCAACCACTATCCAAATACCACTGTTCCTTTGTGGTACGATAGATCTTTTCCTGCATTAAAACAAATTAGATATTTTTGACTCAGGTTACCTTGGGTCCTATTTTCTTGACATAATGATAATTAGAAATATAAGAATACTCAGGTTGATCCTCGTAACCCAGTGGATTATATCTCCTAGGAGGAATAATCCATTGTGTAAAATGATTTATAAATTCTTATTTTTATTATATTGTTGAAAAGACTTAAAATTTTTGTTATAAAAATTTGGGTTCGACGAATTAAGATGAGTTCGTCGATCTGATTTCGACGAATGGAAATGAGTTCGTCGAACTCCATTCTCAGAAAAATATTGATTATGTTCTATGTTCCACGTTCGTTGATCGCAGTTCGACGAATCAAATTGTTTTCGTCGAGCACCAGTTGAATGATTATTATATTCAAATTCTCTGATCATAGTTTGTCATTCTCTGTTCGATGAAACATGATTTTTTCGTCGAGTTTGGTTTGACGAATTATTTTGAACATAATTTTTTATGAAAATTTTTACTTTGATTTTGTTTATTCTTTAGTAAAATTTTAGTGGCTTTATCTGTAATTTGTATGACTTCTTTTCCTTTAGCAAAAAAAAATTTTATAGGTGTAGATAATATATTTTCTGTAAAGGAATAGGCTGACTAGATGAAGCCTCCAAGCCCAGTTTGTCATTGAGCCTGACATTAACTGTGCCTGTGATATCCATTAGTTTGATGCTTCTCCCATTAAGGGATTCTTCAAACTTTTTAGCCACATTTAACTTGTTCTTTAAAGAGTCTATTTGTTCATTAGCAATTTTAAAATTTTCTTTAGTTTCAAGGTTTTTTGAAGAAATATTGTCTAAGTCAGTTAGTTTCTCTCTGAGAAGTTTTATTTCTTTATCAGATTTTATTAAATCTTTACATAGTAATTTGAAATTTAATTTAAACTGATCTGAAGAAAAATCAAGTGAAGAGATTACCTGATCTTCTTTAGATTTTGATTCAGCATCAGAGATACTGCATGATGCATTGATTGCCATCAAGCAGGCTTCCTTAGCCCTTGCATCTTCTTCCTCTTCACTTCTGCTGGATGAAGTTTGAGATTCTGTTTCACTCCAAGTTTCAGCTACAAAGCCCCTCTCCTTTTTTTGTGTTTCCTGGAGGAGGGTTTATTGTAGTGTTTCCTGTAGTCCTTCTCTTTCTTCTTATCCTTCTTCTAATTCTCGGGACATTCTGGAAGAATATTTCCTGGTTTCCTACACACATAACACACAACTTATTTAGTGGGAGTCTTGTCATACCTTACTTTGTCATTATCTCTTGAAGATCTTCTTCTGATGTCCTTTCTGCCTGTCTTGTAAAATCTCTTGGCCAAGAGACCTATAATATCTTCATTTTGTGGAAGAACTTCTGCTTCTTCTATTGCTTGAAGAGTAATACTTTACTCTTTCCTTACTGGGGGTGATGACTTCTGCTCAACTTCTCTGGTTCTTATGAGCTGCTCATAAGATTTGAGTTTGCTCAATAAGGTCTCTGTTGAAATCTCATTTAAGCTTCTGCGTTCCTTGATTGGCAAGATCCTTGAATCCCAAGTGCTAGGAAAACACATGAGGATCTTATCATTGACTTATGTTAATGTGATGTCCTTTTCCAAGGTCTTGAGTTCATTAACAATGAGACTGAGCTTAGTGTACATTTCAGTAACTGATTTAGATTCTCCCTTCTTGAAATTCTCATATTGAGAGATTAAGTGGGATCTTTTGTCCTTTCTCTCATCAGCAGATCTAACAACCATTGTGTTGAGGGTGTTCCAGATGTCCCTTGCTGAAGAGCAATCAGCAACCTTTTGGAAGATGTCATCTGACATTGTCTGAGCTAATGTGTTCATAGCTCTGACATCAGTAATCTTCAGTTTCTTTTGTACTTCTGCCCATTCTAGTAGTGGTACAGCACTGGTGCTAGTTGTTGCCAATGGTTGAGGTGGACCTGTCAAAATATAATTATATATATCTTCGTCAATGGAGTTCATGTACAGTCTAATAATTGTCTTCCATAGTGCAAACTTATTTAGATTGCACACAAGAGGTCTAGTGCTTGAATATTCCTTATTTTGTGCCATGATAGATAATACAACTTCTAGGTATAATAAGATCTATCAGGATCGGTTGGTTCAGGTGTTAGCCTGTAAAACCAAAGAACCTCCTCTGATACCAATTGAAAGTGGCCTCTGATACTAATTGTAAGAGAGGGATATATCTACTTTACACTAGAGGGGGGGGGTGAACAGGGTATTTTAAAATCTTGATTTAGTTTTATAACAGATTTAAAAACTAGTGATATATATAGAGAAAAGCAATCACAGCACACAAATAAAGAGAATAACAATCACAGACAACACAAGAAAATTTATAGTGGTTACCCAATAAATCTAGGTACATCCACTCTTCTACCATCCTGGTAGGAATCCACTACAGGTTTTTGATCAGCTGCCCTACCACCACGGTTTTTAGCTTAGGTGCCCTACCATCACAAGATCTATTTTTCCAAGTGAGATTTAGCGACCCATTGGGCTTTTGATCTAGTGCCCAAAAACCAATCTAAGTCTTTTGATCAGGTGACTTAAGAACCAAGGGGTTTACCTTTTGTAGGGAGTTATAACCCTATACACAGTTTATGAAAATAAACTAAAAGTTGATGATGTCTTCTCTTTCAAGATTCTCTGAGAAGACTAGTGGATTGATGTTGAAGCAAAAAGCTCACCACGTGTTGAGTAGAATTTTTGATCAAGGGAGAAGCTTTTCTTCAGGGTGTAAGCCTTCAAAAATGTTGTTTCTGAGAGATGAAGACTTTGCACAAGCAGAGACTGAAGATCTAATTCTGTAAGAGTATATCTTGATTTGCAAGTATCTAAGTCAGTATATCTAAGTCTGTGACCTTGAGGCAGCAATCTTCTGTACATATATATAAAATGTCGAGAGAAATTCAAACATTTGAATTAATCGATTATGAAACGTCTAAGGAATTCCCGAGAATGGTAACTGCCTTGGAAATTGATTAGATTTAAACTCTGTGATATATCCATATTTAATGCTGCCTCTAAACGACTATATTCGTTAGAATATTTTGCATTAAATATCAGAGTCATAACTGTCTGAAATTAAGCCTTTAAATTATTCTTCCTTCAGATTATATAACAGCTTGAAATTAAGCATGAAAATGCTCTGCCTTCTATGAATAAAACTGCCCAAAACACTGCAAAGAATTAGTCGAACTCAGTAAGCCTTTCGTCGACCTGAGCCCGGAGTTCACCGAACTGAGTCTTCTTATTTGTCGACCTGAGCTCTGAGTTCATCGAGCTGAGCTGGACTTTTGTCGAGCTGACTTTGGCTATCGTTGAGCTGAGCTGCATAGTTGAGGTCAGAGTTCGTCGACCGAAACTCAGCTTTCGTTGAGCTGAGCTCAACGGTAGAAGCCTGAGTTCATCGAGCTGAGCACCACATTCATCAAATGCAGCTCTGCTTTTGTCGATCACAGCTTTGATTTTGTCGAACTAATTTTTTGTATTTGTTGAACTTCTTTTCTGCTGCAGTTCTTCTAAGGCAATAACCCTTGAAATAACCTATGACCCAAGACTACACAAGGTGGGTCAAACTAATCATCCTAAATGATAGTGATCCTTACTCAAATCAGTAATAGGGTTCCAAAAACCGACAGAGATTAAGCTCCTTCTGAATGAAGATATATTTGAGGCTTTTATGGTAGGAAAATATTTCATATTTGATGTCCTATAGAAAATTCCTCCAGATCTTGATGGCGAAGACTACCGCACCCAACTCTAGATCATGAGTCAAGTAGTTCAGTTCATATGACTTCAATTGTCGAGACATGTAGGCAACTACTTTTTCGTGTTGCATCAACATGACTCCTAATAATTTCAAGGATCCATCAGTATTGATTTTAAACCCTTTGGTTCCAGACAGAATCAAAAGAATTTGAGTAGAGGTTAAGAGGTTCTTTAGCTCTATGAACGTAGCCTCTCATTCGGGGGTCCACCAGAACACAGATTCATTCTTTGTGAGGGCGGTGAGGGGTAGAGTAATTTTTGGGAAGCCCTCCACAAACTATCGTTAATATTTGGTGAGTCTGAGGAAGCTTCTAATGTCCACTGTCGAATTGAGTGGCGACTAATTCCGCAAGGCTGGCACCTTTGCTTGGTTTACTACTACCCCATTATTTTTGATGGTGTGCCCTAAGAATCCAACCCCCTTAAGCCAAAACTCTCATTTTCTAAATTCAAAAAAAAGTCGATGCTCCCATAATTTTAGCACTACTATCTGTAGATGCCATGCATGGTTCGCCTTGATCTTGGAGTAGATTATGATATTGTCTATAAAGATGATCATGAAATGATCTAGATAAGTCTTGAACACCTTGTTCATCAGTTTCATAAAAGTAGACAGTGTATTGGTTATCCAAAAGGTATCTTCAGGAACTCATAGTGGTCATATCGGGAATTAAAGGAAAGTTTGGGTATATCCTCCTCCCGTATCTGAAGTTCGTTGATTCTGGGCAGGGGATAGTATTCCTCTTGATAAGTCTATTGAACTTAGGAACTCCCTACGGTGATGAAATCAGATAGATAGGCATAAATGTCGTTAATCATCCTTCTTCTGGAGAAATAACATCGGGCTCCCTACGGTGATGAACTTGGGCGGACAAATCCTACATTAATCAACTCTTGAAGTTATATCCTAAGATCAGCTAATTCCTTTGGATCTATCTAATAAGGTGTTTGGGACACTAATAGAGCTCCAGGAACGAGCTCAATTTGAAAGTCCACCTCTCGTTATGAAGGAGACCCTGGGAGGTGTTGGGTTTTGCTATACGTCACAACATTTGTGGAAGCAGAAATGGAACAAGAAAAACCCAAAATAGTTCGGATCTTGCGATGAACATTGATCAAGAAGAAAAGTGCAGTAAATCAAAATTTACCTTTGCGGGATTGAATCTCTACTCAACCAAGATGCTCCAATAAAACTAGCGGACACTTGCAGCTGGAGTTCTGAGCACAGAATAATGTCCACACCTCTACAAATGATCAACACGAATGAGAGAACCCTTAGACTCTTGTCACACAAGATCTTGGTTGGAAGGAAGCACTCTGCGTCTTCAAAGACTGCTAGGTCTGCTCCAAAAGAGGCGGTCGCGACAAATACAAAGCCTTGGAAACACTTTTTGACGGCATACAAGGATGGCGAACGGTCGACGGTGATATCGGTGTTCGCGGACTTAGCGGAACTATTTCGTCGGGAGGAAGAAGAAGCTAGCTTGCGATTAGGTCAAAATGCATTGTCTCTTTTTTCGGTTTACTGTACATAACGTTTATATACTGAATACCGAGCCAACCGATACCAGCAGACCACGGCGAACCGGACTTAAAGGAATTAAACTGGATGAAATGGAATTTAACAAGTATTCGCGTCGATAATCAATGAATCAACATTTTACTCGACAAAGCTTTGAGTGCACTAAACACCTAGCTCGACAAATCAACATTTGACTCGACGAATCGTCGAGTGCACTCAATGCCTAACTCGACGAATCAACATTTGACTCAACGCACTCAGTGCCAGACTCGTCAAATCAACACTTGACTCGACAAATCGTCAGTGAACTCGACGCTCTAAATGCCTATATCAATGAGTTTGTACCTCAAAAGGGTAAGGCTAGATTAGGGTTTAAAAAAGCTAGCCACAATATCTTTCTCCTTCTGAAGTCTAACCTCCAGATTTCTAATCTGATCATTCTTGAAATTGATTGTGCTCATTTGAATAACAGTTATGTTCTTCAATCTGGCAATCTCATTCAATTTCTGATCTAACAACTTGTCTGAATCAGCAGCAGCCAATTTAAGACTATCAATCTCCTTTGCCTGAGTTTTGGCTAAGGTTTTGCTTTTCTTCAAGGCCTGCAACAAGTCCCTATATTAATCAATTAACTGATGAATATCTCCTTCAGATTCAGACCCACCCACATCACTTGATGCAGATGTATCTGACTCTGACTATGTACTAAAAATTGAACTAGAAGAATAACTTTGTACCTTACTTGGTCCAGGCTGATCCTTGTTCTTGTCTCCTTCAGATAAAGCCATCAGTCCCTTGCACTCATGGTCCTCATGCTCATAAATTGAGTTCATTATCTGCATGAACTCATCTTCTTCCTCTTCAGTAAATAATCCAATGTAGGCTTCAGCTTCTGATTCTGTTTCTGAAGATGACTGATCTGTCATACTCTTGTCTTTCTTAGCAACAATGGACTTTTCCTTTTTGCCCTTAAACTAAGTCTACTTTTCCTTGTTGCCCTTAAACTGAGTCTTCTTTTTGTCAGCTGACTCCTTCCTTTGTGTCGACACATGCCTTCTTGTGTTGAAACTTGCTGAGTATCGGCACATCTCCTTTGTGTCGACACATGCCTTCTTTTACTTTAACTTTGGTGAAGCTTTGCTGAGTGTCGACACAGCCTCTTGGTGTCGACACATTTGATGCTGACTAAGCTTCTCTGAGTGTCGACACTACCTCTAAGTGTCGACATGATATATGTTGAGTATTCTTCACAGTGTGTCGACACTGCCTGTATGTGTCGACACTGCCTTTCCTAGTGTCGACACAAATACTCCAAGTGTCGACACAGCTTCTCTAGGTGTCGACACAAGCCTTCATAAGTGTCGACACTACATCTCTAGGTATCGACACATGGACTTCGAAATTTTTCTGCATTTCCTGCAATTACTTAACCTGCACATATAAACTCGAAGCACATCAAATACACCTTGATGTATATCGTTGTGTAGGTTGAGGCTTCTTCAAATCTGGTACATATTTTCCAATGTACCCAACAATCTCTCCCTATTTGGATAATTCATAACCCTTAGTCATTGATATACATCATACATAACAAATACACATTATGATGTATAACAATATTATATGACAGAGTAAATACTAAACAAAACATGTATAAACAATCATCACAGAATAAAAATGTAACGGATTGAACATCAAACATTGTTTTGTTATAACTTCCAATAGTTTCATTAATCAAAAGTTTACATAGATTTTAATGCAAAATATTACAGAGTAGTAAACTTAAGAAAATTCTATTCTATGGATGCTCTGGCTCCTTGATAACAATGCCCTTTCCAGATTGAATCTTGGCTTGAACTGGAGCATCATTGTCATCAGCAGGCTTCTTTCCCTTAAGATCTTTCTTCTTCTGTTCTTCAGCCCTTATCTTTTGTCTCTTAAAATAATGATAAGGCTTAGGGAAATACTTGTTAGGCTCCTGTGCATTAGGAGGTAGCTTCCCTAGTTTAGCATTCCTTATGTACTGAACTATGGCCTCTTGCCTAGCTTCATGTTTTCTCCATTCTTGGTCAGAGTACCATTTGCCCCTCTCTAGAAAATTATCCTTTGCAGCCTTCCAAGCAGTCAGAATAATATTTCTAGAAGTTGGGCTCCACTGTTCAAAATCAGGCCTTAACTCTGCCTGTTCTCTGAACCTCTTCTTAGATAATTGAGCTTCTTGCTCTTTTAATACTGCCTCTTGCTCTTTTAATACTACCTCTGACACAGGCTGTACTACTTTCTCAATGATCACATTTTGAGCACCTTCTGGAGGACTATACATAGATTGTATCTCTTGATGTATCATGTCAAAATCTGCTGGAGGGTAGATCACTTGAGCCACTTCAGCTTGCTCACCTCCAAAATATGCAGGATTTATCCCATATTCTGCTACATTATCATCATCATACAAGGGTGGATATCCAAGGGTAGCTCTGATGTTGTTTGAAATCCATTTAGCATGGTCAGAGCCTGCTTTGACTAATACCCTTGATAAGGCTTAGGTAAATACTTGCTAGGCTCCTGTGCATTAGGAGGTAGCTTCCCTAGTTTAGCCTTCCTTCTGTACTGAACTATGGCCTCTTGCCTAGCTTCATGTTTTCTCCATTCTTTGTCAGAGTACCATTTGCCCCACTCTAGGAAATTATCCTTTGAAGCCTTCCAAGCAGTCAGAATAATATTTCTAGAAGTTGGGCTCCACTGTTCAAAATCAGGCCTTAACTCTGCCTATTCTCTGAACCTCTTCTTGGATAATTGAGCTTCTTGCTCTTTTAATACTGCCTCTTTCTCTTTTAATACTGCCTCTGGCACAGGCTGTACTACTTTCTCAATGATCACATTTTGAGCACCTTCTGGAGGACTATACATAGATTGTATCTCTTGATGTATCATGTCAAAATCTGCTGGAGGGTAGATCACTTGAGCCACTTCAGCTTGCTCACCTCCAAAATATGCAGGATTTATCCCAGATTCTGCTACATTATCATCATCACACAAGGGTGGATATCCATGGGTAGCTTTGATGCTGTTTGAAATCCATTTAGCATGGTCAGAGCCTACTTCGACTAATACCCTCTCCCCCTTTATGACTTCTCTTTCTATATGATCCCTAAGATCATCCTTCTGAAATCTGATCTGAGCATTCAAATAGTTAACACCATCTTTATAAAAAGGTTTTAACTTTTGGAGCTTTTCAGTAATAGCCTTTTGAGAATCTTCAATGGCAGTTTTAACAGCAGTTAGGCTCTCTTGTAATTGCTTATCAAATGCTTCTTTGGCAGTAGCACTTACTGCAGTCTGGGCAGTAACTATATTTTTCATTTCAGTGACAATCACATTATGTGATTCATACAAGTTTTCATTCATTTTTATTTGATTTTCTAAGACATAGCCCTGCTTAACTGCTATGTCATCAACCTATGTCTTTATCTTCTCTTGGTGAGTGGCTATGTAAACCACTGCATTACATCCTTTATGAAAACAATCAGTCATTTCCTTCTTATTTTGATTTACTTCAAATCTAATAGATTTTATATCTTGAGCCAGATCAAATTGAAGGGATTTATGTCCTTCATCCATATATTTTTCTAGAGCATTCCTTTGCTCATCCATCTTGATCTGCAAAGCCACCAATAAAGAACTATAATCAACAGTTGGAGCTTGTTGTGGAACAATGGTTTGCAGTGCTTTCTTGTAGGTCTGGCTTCTCCTTTTGAAGACATGTAGCTTTCTTTTCTTGTATCTAGCAGCCTCTTCATCCTCAGAAGCAGAAGTACTGGCAATGTCTACTCTATACTGTGGAGTAGATGACAATTCCTTTTCTGCTCTTGGTAGCCCCTCAGCACTCCTTTGCTCCTCAGTTTCTTTTCTAGCAGTCTCCTCCTGAAACTCTACATGCTCCGCCTCAAGATTGACCTTCTCCCCCTCAAAAGCTATTTTCTCTCCCTCAAAATCAGTCTGTAGTAAATCGGGGAACATCTCTTCTAGTGTAAACTCATGTTTAGTATGGACTGGAGAATCTCTTATCTCAGGAGCATTTTCTGAACCTGATGTGTCTTCCATGACAACATCTTGTGGTTGACTATGTATCTGAGTTTGCTGATCAACATCAAGTAATGATTCAGTCAATACTTCATCCTCAATATTGAAAATAGATTGATTAACTTCATTGATTACCTCAAGAATTGTTTGGGTTGCCCTTTCACTGTCTAAGTGAGTTAGCTCATCCACATGTTGAGGCTCCCCCTAGAGTGGATCCAGGTGAATGGGGCTAGCAGATGGTAGCTCCCTCTGCCTGTGGGCATCCTCAGTCCTTACTGGTGACCTTCCAGTAACATCAGCTGCTTCCTTATCAGCTTTATCCTCATTAGAATTGAAAACTACTTGCTCCTCTGAGCTACTTGAGGATTCAGGAGCCACAATGGCTTTCTTCTTCTTCTTTTGAGGTGTTTCCTTCTCTGGTGTATGCATTTCTTTAGTTAACACTCTATCCCATCTTGAGATTATTCTGATGTCCATTTTCCTCATGTGGTTTATCTTAGAAGCAGCAGCTTGGTTCATGACTTCAGGAATACTTCCAGCTAAGTATAAACTCATAATCCTACCCAGATTGGGCTTCTTCAGAATTTCCTTAATTTTGTCAAACAATACTACTGACCAATCAGTTTTAAGTTGGAAAATTATTCTTGACATCAAACTGAACATGTGAGCTGATATTCTATCATGCCCACTAGGCTTGCACAAAATCACCTTACCTACTACCTCAGATAAAAATTTTCCTTGCACGTTCTTGTCTTTCGTGTTAAAGACTGATCCAATCTTCATGCTTGAATCTAATCCACACCATTGCAGTGCCTCCCTTATCCTTGATGCAGGTACATCTTCCTCTTCTTTAGTTCTTGGGAGATGTAGAACTTTTCTTAGACTTTTCTGGGTGACTTTTACCTTAACTCCATGGACTTTGAATTTAATCTTAAGACCAGTTTCATCAAGAGTAGCTGCACTAAAGAATACGAGGACCTCCTTCTTCCAAATCTTGATTGTCTCTGAAACTAGATACTCTAACCCAGTCTCTGCAACTAGGGTTACAACACCTTGAATTTCTGGTTCTGCGTCGTCAAAGGCGTGTCGCACTAGCTCATAACCTTCATTGATGTTCTCTTCTAGCTTGGGCGCCATTAGGGTTTGGATAAATTTTGAATTTAGAGAAGAGAGATGTCGACACACAAGTTTGGTCTCGAAACTATGGTGAGCGTGTCGACAAACAATGGTGAAGACCTATTTATAACTTTCTAAAATCGAAGGTGAAAAGGCGCATCAAAATACTTGAAATGTGTTGACACTGTTGAAAAGTGTCGACACTTACTTCTAATGTCTCGACAACTATGTGTCGACACAAAAATATAGTCGATAGAATATATGTGTCGACACGTATACATCTCAGCTCGACGATTAGTTGAAATTCTACTCGACGAAATTAGTGTTAAATCTAAGTGTCGACACCACCTGGATGTGTCGACACCTACTCTGGATGTGTCGACACTAATTCTCTGAAGTGTCGACACAGACTTTCTAGATGTTTCGACACCATGTCTCTGAAATGTCGACACCACTTCTATGTGTCGACACAGACAACTTCATGTGTCGATACCTTTTTACTTAGCCAATTTTATGAACCTATTCTAAGTTCAACATTCCTAATTCAATTTTAAAATTATTGAATTTGGTTTCATCTAGGGGCTTAGTAAACATATCAGTAATCTGATTATCCGTGTTAACATATTCTAGTGAAATGTCTTCTTTTTCTACATGTTCTCTAAGAAAATGGTATTTAATTTCTATGTGCTTAGTCCTACTATGTGAGACAGGATTATTTGAAATAGAAATGACACTTGTATAATCACATAACAAAGGTGTTCTACTTACCTGGATACCATAGTCTTCTAGCTGATGTTGTATCCACAAAAGTTGTGCACAGCAGCTTCCTGCAGCAACATATTTTGACTCAGCTGTGGAGATGGCCACACTGGTCTGCTTCTTACTACTCCATGACACCAGCCTCCCACCTAGAAATTGACAGGTTCCAGTAGTACTCTTCCTATCTTCCTTGCTGCCTGCAAAATCTGCATCTGAATAACCTGTCAGTACAAAATCTCTATTCCTAGGGTACGAAAGACCTAGATAAGGTGTGCCCTTAAGATATCTCAAAATCCTTTTGACTGCAGTCAGATGAGATTCTTTAGGGCATGCTTGGTACCTAGCACAGACACATGTAGCATACATGATATCTGATCTACTAGCAGTCAGATATAATAGGGAGCCAACTATCCCTCTATACAAAGTGTCATCTACAGGTTTCCCTACATCATCTTTGCTTAGAGACACACTTGACCCCATAGGAGTTCTCATGGTAGTGGATGATTCCATACCATACTTCTTTATCAACTCTAGGGTGAACTTAGACTGGCATATGGACAGGCCATCTTCAGTCTGTCTTACTTGGAGACCCAAGAAGAACTTAAGTTCCCCCATACTGCTCATTTCAAATTTTTCTTGCATAAGTTTTGCAAACTTTCTGCAAAGATTACTTTCTGTAGACCCAAATATTATGTCATCTACATATATTTGGACTAGAATAATCTTGCCTTTAGATTCCGTAAGGAATAGAGTCTTGTCTATTTTCCCCTTGAGAATTTGTTCTCAATGATGAAACTAGACAGGGTTTCATACCAAGCCCTTGGGGCTTGTTTTAACCCATACAAAGCCTTCCTAAGTCTATATACATAATCAGGTTTGAGAGAATCAACAAAACCTGATGGCTGCTCTACATAGACTTCTTCCTTTAGATCTCCATTTAGGAAAGCTGACTTAACATCCATTTGATATACCTTGAACCTTGATATGTTGCATAGGCAAGGAACATCCTTATTGCTTCCAGTCTTGCTACTGGAGCAAAGGTTTGATCAAAATCAATACATTCTTCCTGCTTATATCCTTTTGCAACCAGTCTAGCTTTATTCTTTATAATGATTCCATTCTCATCCAACTTATTCCTAAAGATCCACTTAGTTCCAATGATGTTGTGGTCCTTGGGTTTATGAACTAGCTTCCAGACCTTGCATCTTTTGAATTGATTCAGCTCCTCTTGCATGGCATCAATCCAATGAGAGTCTAGAACTGCTTCTTCAAATTTATTTGGCTCTACTTGGGATAGGAAACTGGAGTAAAGAACTGTACTCAGATTCCTGCTTCTTGTTTGCACTCCTTGTCTGCGATCACCAATTATCTGATTGGCTGGATGATCCTTTAAGTGTCTATTTGCTGGAGGTAGTCTGTCTTCAGGTTGTACACCTCCAGTCTCTTCATTTAGCTGCACCTCTTGGTCTTCTTCTACATCTAGAGAGTCTTATACTCCCCTGGACAGCAGCCACCATCTTCCATTTGCTGAGTTACAGTAGAACCTTCTGTAATGGTAAGCTTGTCCATCCTCTCAGTTACACCTGTAGAACTGCAAACACTACTTGACAATTCACAATTAATGAGTCCTTTTTCATCAAAGACTACATGTATAGACTCTTCTACAACTTGAGTAACCAACTTGTAGACCCTATAAGCCTTACTATTGTTGTTGTACCCAACAAAGATCCCCTCTTGGGATTTGGCAGCAAACTTGGTTAGATAAGACTTGTCATTGTTAAGTATATAGCACTTGCAATCAAAGATCCTGAAATAGGATAAATTTGGTTTTCTTCCGTTCACAATCTCATAGGGAGTCTTTTTGTGGCACTTGGTGATAGTAGCCCTATTGATTACATGACATGCAGTGTTTACTGCCTCAGCCCAGAAATATTTTGGGAGAGAAGTGTCACTCAATAGGGTTCTACCAGACTCTATCAATGTTCTATTGTTCCTTTCAGCAATACCATTTTACTGAGGTGTTCTTGCTGAAGAAAATTCCTGAAAAATCCCAAATTCTTCACACAGTTTTGTCATACTTTCAGACTGAAATTCAGTGTCATGGTCACTTTTGATTTTGACCACTGTACTGTCTAAGTCATTCTGAATTTGTTTAACAAAACTATATAAGATACTTGGGGATTTAGATTTTTGTCTTAGGAATAACACCCTGGAATATCTTGAATAGTCATCTACTACCACAAATGTGTCGAACTTCCTACCTAGAATGTGAACTGGCATATGACAAAAAAGATCCATATGCAAGAGGTATAGACACCTCACAGAATCCTTGTTCTCAAGGCTATGAAAGGTGGATTTGTTCTGCTTGCCTTTTTGACAAGCTGAGCATATCCCATCCTTTATACACTTAACTTGAGGACCATTCCTCACTAACTCTTTGATAAAGAGTTGGCCAATAGTCTTGTAATTTAGATGGGCTAGCCTCTTGTGCCATTTGACATAATGAGAGACTCTCTCATCAGCTACAAGACAAATAGGAGAAATATTGTTCTCACATACAAAGTCAAGACAATAAACATTTCTCTTCATATATCCTGTCAAAATGATCTTTTGATCACTTGACCTTTTGATATGACAACCATTCTTGACAAATGAGATGTCATATCCTAAATCACTCAGCTAACTTATACTAATGAGGTTGTGTTTCAAACCCTTTTCATAAGCCACTTGGGTAATTGTAATCTGATTACTAGAAATGTTACCAAATCCTTTGATGATTCTTTTTTCTGAACCACCAAAGGTAACTTTAGGGCCATCCTTGATAGGTGTATAGTCCTTCAGCAACCCCCTTGTTCCAGTCATGTGCCTGGAACATCCACTGTCCAAGTACCATATAGGGGCATGGCCACTTGGACTCACCTGCAAAACAGATTACTTAACCTTAGAACCCAAATAACTCTTGGGTCCTTGGTGCAAGTTAGTCTGACTTTTAACAAAACTACCTGTAACTCTTCTAGCAGGCAATTTGCTACTCTCCTTGACACTTGAATTGTGCCAACAATCTAAGGCAAAGTGGCATATCTTTCCACAACACCAGCACCCAAACCTGTTGTACCTTTGTTTAGGTACTACCCTGGCTGAATTATCTACAGCAGGCTTTTTGTTTTGTGCTGGAGATTTGCCCTTAGATTTGGACCTAGCAGTCCAGGCAGGTTTTTTAAACCCTAATCCAGCCTTACCCTTTTGAGGTACAAACTCATCTATCAAGGGTAAAATAGATTTAGGTTTAGAAAAGCTATCCACAATATCTTTCTCCTTCTGAAGTCTAACCTACAGATTTCTAATCTGATCATTCTTGAAATTGATTGTGCCCATTTGAATAACAGTTATGTTCTTCAATCTGACAATCTCATTCAATTTCTGATCTAACAACTTGTCTGAATCAGCAGTAGCCAATTTAGGACTAGCAATCTCCTTTGCCTGAGTTTTGGCCAAGGTTTTGCTTTTCTTCAAGGCTTGCAACAAGTCCCTATATTCATCAATTAACTGATGAATATCTCCTTCAGATTCAGACCCACCCACATCACTTGATGCAGATGTATCTGACTCTGACTCTGTATAAAAAATTGAACTAGAAGAACAACTTTGTATCTTACTTGGTCCAGGCTGATCCTGGATCTTGTCTCCTTCAGATAAAGCCATCAGTCCCTTGCACTGATGGTCCTCATGCTCATAAATTGAGTTCATTAGCTGCATAAACTCATCTTCTTCCACTTCAGCAAATAATCCAATGTAGGCTTCAGCTTCTGATTCTGTTTCTGAAGATGACTGATCTGTCAGACTCTTGTCTTTCTTAGCAATAAAGGACTTTTCCTTTTTGCCCTTAAACTAAGTCTTCTTTTTGTCAGCTGACTCCTTCCTCTTTTCAGGACAGTCAGCCACTACATGTCCCTGTCTATTACAACAATAGTACACAATCTTTGAGGGTGTAGCTTTGCTTGGTTTGGACCTTCTTCTGTCATTCCTTGATGACTTTCTTTTCTGATAGTAGTCATCTTTTGGCTGAGAAGTGGAAGGATTAGACCTCCACTGCTTCTTCTTCAGAAATTTTTGAAAATGCCTAGTAAAAGCAGCAAAGTCTTCATCACTTTCACTGCTATCTGAATTATCTGTCACAGCCTCAGCAACTATTAGAGGTGGAGATGGAGACTTGCTTCTATACTTCCTAGTGGCTTCAGTCTTGAAGGCCACAGTCTTTTCCTTGTGCTCCACTCTAGTATTCTTCTCTTCCTCCTTTCTAGCCATTAACTGCATGTCATAAGATAGCAGTTTTCCAAACAAATTTGGAGGAGGTATATCAGCTAGTTTGGCCACTTCCCTAATGGCACAAATCTTGGTGTCCCAGTGCTTAGTCAGAGATCTTAAGAACTAGTCATTCAGCTCATAGTTGCTGAATTCTCTTCCATAGGACATCAACTCATTAACTATCATATAGAACTTCTTGTAACATTCTGTAATGCTATCAGACTTTTCTTGTCTGAAGCTTTCATATTCCTGATTTAACAAGGACTTCTTATCTTGTCGTACTTCTTCTGATCCCTCCATATAAACTCTTAATGTGTCCCACATTTCTTTAGAGGTTTTACAATGAATTAAGTTCTGAAATGTTGCATCATCAATGGCACTAACAATTATATTCTGAGCTCTCTTGTCCATAGTGGCCAGAATGATTTCATCCTTAGTCATTTCAGAAAAGTCCTTGGGAGTTTTCTGATTTGCATCCAGAATGGATATTTTCATTGGCACATATGGGCATTATTAACTGTAATATATATCCTTGGGTCAGAAGCTTCCATAAAGAGTCTAACCCTCTCTTTCCATATGCCAAATATATAACACCCCCTATCCGTCGCATAGCATATAGCAGTAGGTCCGGCCGGGGCCCGACGCCATATACTACAGACAGACTTGGTGGTTACTCAATGGAAACCATCCAACTAATAATAACGTCCTACACAGAGCATTCTAGCGGAAGCAGTTTATAAGTTGAAATAAATAACCCAGCACTAAAGCATGAATGTCCACTAGAATAGCCAACCAGGAATGAAGTACATACACCAGTACTGGCCTTAAGGCCTTACAAAATGGTTTACTTAATGTTACATGATTTTCAAACCACGGCACGCAGGCCGGTCATACATGAATAAAGCAGTAAACACTCCAAATAGGCCTTCAAGGGCCGGCTTCGCAATTTGGGCTTTAGCCCGCTATTGACCGCTTGGTCCAGCAGCACCTGCAAACAACATAACCACCGCACGGTGGCAAACAAAAAGGCAACGGTCAGCAATGCTGACCAAATTATAACGATCCCGCCCCCGACTCGGGGCGGCGATGCTCCTTCCCTGCAATTTTATTAGCACAAGCGAGCAATATAATAATATTCATTACATCACAGGCGTAGGCTCAAACGGCCACACACCCCGTGCACTCAGGGCACATTCTCGGTGAACCGGTCGATGTCACGTCAGTTAAAGCCATAGACATTCCGGACCCACCACCGCCACTTTGACGGCCAAACATATGAGCAATTTGTATTCCCGGCATTGGTCACGACAATTTATGCCATAGACCGCCAAAGACTCTCATCTATGCCAATGGCAAGTGCCACATAACCTTAGGTCTCTTTAACCCGAACGACATAGATATGGGTACGGTTCCATCTAACCCGTGCTCACGTCGCAACGACAATTTAAGGCATATGCGCAGGTCAAACTTCTCCTGAGTCCCATTTTCATCACACAATTTCACATAACTCGGTTATGTTCAAGTTGGCTCTCAGGCCTCCATGTTGGCAAGATAACGCATCAGCCTAGTTTTCCGGGTGCACCTTAGGGTTAATCCCCAAGGCTCCCTGTTGCAATCTACCGTGTAGAAAACCCGGAAAACAACCAACAATACGGAGTATTCTCCGACATTTATGCAATGCAACATCACCGATCCAGACCAACATGTCCGGGTAGGCTTCTCACATCATGTCTATGTCCGTTCTCGCTTACGGACTCTAAACAACGGGGACTTTACATATTTACCCGAAGGAACGCCTCCAACTCACCGCAAACTCGCGAGAGCGGGCTTCCTATGCAAAGAAGTAGAGCTACTCATGCTCAAGAAGAGAATCGTTACCCTTGCGTTATTCTTTAGTGCCATTGAAAAGTAAGTGGATGAAAAGCACCGCACTCTCTTTGCCTCCGTGGATCCGGATTCGGCTCGTGATTTGGAGCTTCGAAGCTCCTCCAATGGCCGGATCTAGCTTCTTCTCCCTTCCTTGGCTCTCCTCTCTCTCTAAGCTTTAGAAAGATAAGAACTCATGAAAAGTGAGGGTTTCTAAGGCCCAATCCCGGGTATATCCCATCAGGAACAACCCCCAGCCGTTGGATCATCAATTAAAGAAACGAACGGCTTTGATTCGGGACTGAAATGCCCAATCTGGATCGCACACGGCTTGGCACACGCCCGTGTCCAGGGCCGTGTGCCTCATTCGCCGTCAAAATCGACGTGCCTGGAACAACACACGGGTATCGAACACGCCCGTGTTCGACCTGACACGCCCGTGTTCCACCTGACACGGCCGTGTGGCCGGCCGTGTACCCCCATCGATTTTCCCCGAAAACAACCCGAGCACTGCACGGGTTCTAGGACACGCCCGTGTCCTTGCCCGTGTCTACCTCAACACGCCTGGGCTCCAGGCCGTGTACACGGTCTCGACACTCGACACTTCGTCGAGCGAAGATCGTTGACCTGACGACACGGCCTTGGACACGCCCGTGTCCTAGGCCGTGTGCCTTGTCTCGACATATCATCGAGCAAAATGTCGACTTCCAGGGACGAGTGTCGACACGGGTCGACACGACCTGCGACACGCCCATGTCGTAGGCCGTGTGCCATGTCTCGACACTTCGTCGAGCGAGGAGTGTCGACTTCGCGGGCTGAGTGTCGACACGGGTCGACACGCCCTACGACACGCCCGTGTCGCAGGCCGTGTGCCCAGTCTCGACACAATGTCGAGAGCAAAATGTCGACTTCCCGGCTGAGTGTCAACACAAGCTTGACACGCCCTGGGACACGCCCGTGTCCCAGGCCGTGTGCCTGCAGCCAGAACCCAAAACTGGCCCAAAACGTCCCCCGTCGCTCTTTTGAGTTTCGGGGCGTTACAACTCTCCCCCTCTTAAAAGAATTTCGTCCACGAAATTATATTTAAAGGAAAGACATGTACAAAACCAAAATTTGTACCTGAGCGGAACAACTCCGGATACTCGTCAAGCATAATCTGCTCTCGCTCCTAAGGGAGCTCCTCAATCCGTACGGGCTTTACTTTTGTCGTCAACCCACTATCAATCGGTGCTTGATCGACCGCGATCAATCGCATAGGCTCTGGAACCGCCTTCTGTAGCACCGAAATATGGGATACATCATGTAGAGCACTAAGCTCCACTGAAAGCTTCAACTGATAGGCCGCTTCACCAAACGCTCCAGAACCTCAAACGGCCCAAGGTACCTCGGGCTTAGCTTTTTTTTTCAATCAACGCACCCGCGAGACACCCATGGACAGCTTGATATTTAAGTACACATAGTCGCGCACGGCGAACCCCACGTTCCTGTGCTTGGCATTATAGTACTTCGCTTGCCGGTCCTGAGCGATACGCAACCTCTCCCGAATGCTTCGCACCAATAAAGTAACATCCTCCACTTCGAATCGCTTACACAATTTGACTCACCCGTTTCCAGCCAGGACAACGGCATGCGACATCTTCTACCATATAAAGATGGTCTTCGCATTGCTTTCCAAAGTCCAAGACACACATGCGGAGCATGCTTTCCATAGTTATATTGACCATCTCGGTCTGCCCATCCATTTGCGGATGAAAGGCTGTGCGGAATTTTAACTTTGTCCCCAACATTTGCTGCACAAGCCTCCTACCATTGGACGTGAACCGCCCTTCTCGGTCACTCACGATGCTGCGAGGCACATCGTGAAGCCGTACTATATTATCCACATATAGTTTTTCCAACATCTCCACTGGATCCTCCTTCCTCTGCGGAATGAAATGCGACACCTTCGTTAACTAATCTACGACCACCCGAATGGCGTCATTTTCCCCTTTCTCAACCTTGGAAAACCGTGCACAAAGTCCATAGAGATGTCGTCGAATTTCCACTCCGGAATAGGCAAGGACTTAAGAAAACCTCCCGGCTTTTGGCACTCCGCCTTCACCAAGGCGCAAGTTTGGCACTTCGTTACGTATAGCGCCACATATTTCTTCAAACCCGGCCACCAAAATAATTTCTTTACATCGCGGTACATCTTTGTGCTCCCCGAGTGAATCGAGTACTTGGTATGGTGTGCCTCGTACAACAATTCCACCCGCAAATTACCCACACTTGGGACGCACAGACGACCGTCTTTCCATTGCAATCCGTCCTCCACAACGAATTGGGAATTTGACCCATCCAGAGCCTCTACCATGAACTGCTTCATATGGACATCCATATCCAAAGCTTGCCGAATCCGATCAGCCAAGTCATATTGCACTTCAGTCCAATTCAGTACTACTTCAGCACTTGATTGCCTATCCACACAAACAATCTCCAACGCCTCCCACTCCCGCACCAACCGCTCATCATGCATCGATAGCCAATTGGCTTGAGCTGGGGCACGGCGACTCAATGCATCAGCAACCGCATTCCCTTTATCAGGCACGTAGTGGATCTTGAATGTATAGTCTCCCAAGAACTCCATCCATCTACGCTGCCACAAATTTAGATCCTTCTGACCAATCCGATACTTCACGCTCTTGTGACCGGCTTAGATATCCATCTTCATACCGTACAAATAATGCCTCCACAGCTTCAAGGCAAAACTCATGGCCACTAACAACAAGTCATGGACCGGATAGTTCCTCTCGTGCACTTTTGGCTGTCTCGCGCCATAAGCTATTACACTTTCGTGTTGCAGTAGCACGCAACCCAACCCGCTACCCGAAGCATCGCTATTAAATCTCATAGCCTTTGGTCCCACTCGGCGAAGTCAGTACAGGCGCCGTGGTCAACCGACATTTCAACTCCTCAAAAGCTCGCGCGCACTCCGGCGTCCAAAAGAACTTCTGCTCCTTCCTCATCAAAGTAGTGAGGGGTAACGCTATCCGTGAGAAGTTCTCTACGAAGCGCCTGTAATAGCCGGCAAGCCCCAGAAAGCTCCGAACTCCTGCTACCGTATATAGCTCAAGCCACTCCCGCGTCGCAATAATCTTCGTCGGATCCACTGCAATACCTTCCTCACTCACTATAAGACCGAGGACGCCACTAAAGATGACCAAAACTCGCACTTCGAGAACTTGGCATACAACTGATTCCTCCTTAGCGTCTCCAAAACCAAAAGAAGATGCTTGAAGTGATATCCCTTACTCTGCGAGTACACCAGAATATCATCGACGAAGATGATCACAAAATGGTACAAGTACTCCCGGAAGGTCCTGTTCATCAAATCCATGAACACTGACGGCGCATTAGTTAGCCCAAACGGCTTGACCGTAAACTCGTAGCGCCCGTATCCTGTACTGAACGTTATCTTAGGGATATCACTCTCCCTTATCTAATTTAGAGTATGCTGTTGGCCCGACCAACTGATCACAAAGATCATCGATCCTTGGGATTGGGTACTTGAAAGTCCACCTAGTGTCAACTATCTTCACCTATGGGGGGGGGGGGGGAATAGGTGACGTGCAACGTTTTTGCGGAATTTAAGATTGTACCTGCACAATAAAAATAAACAGCACAGCACACAGAATACACAAGCTATTTATAGTGGTTCCCCGATTTGGGTACATCCACTTTCCCCCTTCGACCTATCTCCCAACAAGGGACGACTCGGTCTCTTCACCAACAGGATTGAAATCCAATCCTTGCACTATCGGAAGGAACCCTTCCACACATAGGAGTCAACACTCCCATACACGGGTTGCACCCAACCCTTACAAATAGGAACCAACATTACTTTACAACAAAAGTAAAACTAGAATGTACAAGAGATACAAACTACGTTTGGAGACTAAGGTGTCCCTCTTCGTTGACGACGTGTTCTTGAAGTCCACGAAGAGTCCACAACCCTAGATCTCTCTTGGAGAGAATCTCCCCGGAACCGGCGGCGGCAAGATGGGCGGCAGCTAGGTTCACGGGATCGGCGGCGACAACGATGTGCGGCTGCTGTACTCTGGAGATCCAAACTTCGTAGCGAAGCTAGCTAGGTCTACCAACGGTCACACTGGGATCAATCGTCTCGATCGATTCGGATGGGGAAGATTTTCCCGATCTACAAATCAAGAGACAAGAGATCTCCGGTTAGACACGTGAGACTCTAAGCTTGGCTAAGCTTCTGTCGCCGGAAGATCAGGAAGAATCGCGATCAAAGGCGGCGACCAACTAGCGCGAGCGGCGACGGCGGCGGCGGAGCAGTTTCGCGATTTTAGGTCACGTCGCTCGGCTTCTTTCTGTGTGTTTTTTTACTGTTCAAAAATACTCGTATATATATACACAAGTAAACACCTTCATGACCGTTGTGGGTCCCACAAGAAGAAACCCAAAATCCGGTTCAAAATAGTGCCAGCGGCAGAATCCGGTTCAGGGGGTTCCAGAAAATCGTCTAAGGCAAAATCAGCGAGAATCGAAGATGATTCCCGCCGAATCGGCGAGAATCAGCCAGTGATTCTCGACGATTCGGCGAGAATCACTAGTGATTCTCGCCGAATCACTTGATGATTCTCGACGAATATTACTTGGCCCTGATCTGCTCAACGATGGGTTTGGCGAGAATTACTAGTGATTCTCGCCGAATCTTACTTGGCACCGCTTTGAGGTAGCCGTATAGAGTCGGCGAGAATCACTAATGATTCTCGACGATTCGGCGAGAATCACTAGTGATTCTCGCCGAATCGGCGAGAATCACTTGGTGATTCTCGTCGATTTATACTTAGACAATTTTTCGTCTTTCCACCCAAGAGCTGCTCCTTGACCCATCCTTGCTCCTTGTCTGCTCTTGTATAGTTACATCCCTGTACTTGAAAGTAAGTGCACTCCAATAGAGAGAGTACACGTAGGCCAACACATTGATCTGCTCAACGAGGGATTACGTTTTGCAGACCCGTGTATATTGACCTACTGCACCCTGACATTGGTGTGCACTTAGCGTGGAATAACTGCAAGCACAACTTGAAATATTTTGTCAAAAACTTTGCCTATTTACCTTAGCTTGTTCAGGGGCTTCTTCAAATCAGGTACGTTGTGGATACAATACCCAACAATCTCCCCCTATTTGAAGAAGCCTAAACCCTACAAGCTAAGGTGAATAAAACGTATGAGAATGAAAATCATAACCTTGAAATTAAGTTGAGAGAGATATTCATTACCGATACCAATTTCGTGCGAGCAAACTTTGGAGCCACCTTAGCCTTAGCCGAGAGGGTAATCTCCCCCTTTTCGGCTTCTGCAAATCTGGGTCTGTAGCATTTGACCCCTTGCTCCCCCTCAGTTCTTGCACGAGCCTGGAGCTTCTGTAGTCTTCATTCCTCATAGTTTAGCATTCCCAATTCAGTTTTGAAAAGACTGAACTTGGCTTCGTCTAAGGGCTTTGTGAATATATCTGCAATCTGCTTGTCCGTGGGGACATAACAGAGAGAGATGTCCTTGTTCTCCACGTGCTCCCGAATGAAGTGGTAGCGCACTTCAATATGCTTCGTTCTGCTGTGCGATACCGGATTGTTGGCAATTGCAATTGCACTGGAGGAGTCGCAGTACATTGGTATTTCCTTGAACTGAAGGTCGTAGTCGGCTAACTGGTTTCTGATCCATAGGAGTTGTGCGCAACAGCTGCCTGCCGAGATGTACTCAGACTCTGCTGTGGAGGTTGCAACACAATTCTGTTTCTTGCTGTTCCATGAGATAAGCCTCCTGCCGAGGAATTGACACGTCCCGGAGGTGCTTTTCCTGTCATCCCTACTCCCTGCAAAATCTGCATCTGAAAAGCCTATTAGCTCGACATCATTGTTTCTCGGGTACCACAAGCCAAGATTGGGAGTACCTTTAAGGTATCTTAGAATTCGCTTCGCAGCGACATAGTGAGATTCCTTAGTGTTCACCTGATATCTGGCACAGACACATGTGGAGAACATGATATCCGGTCTACTGGCAGTAAGGTAGAGCAGGGATCCAATGATGCTTCTGTATTTGGTTTCATCGAAAGGTTTACCTTTCTCATCCTTATCCAGAGACATAGTGGATCCCATTGGAGTCCTCATAGAGGTTGCATTCTCCATACCGAATTTCTTAAGGAGTTCATTTGTGAACTTCGTCTGAGAGATGAAGATTCCATCCTCAGACTGTTTCACTTGAAGTCCCAAGAAATACTTGAGCTCTCCCATACTGCTCATTTCAAACTTTCCTTGCATAAGTTTAGAAAACTTTTTGCAAAGATTGTTGTCCGTTGAGCCGAATATAATGTCATCGACAAAGATTTGCACCAGCAAAATCTTGCCTTTGACTTCCCTGAGAAACAATGTCTTATCTATTTTACCTCTAGAGTATTTGTTCTCAAGAAGAAAACTAGATAAAGTCTCGTACCAAGCTCGTGGAGCTTGTTTTAAATCATATAAAGCTTTATTAAGAAAATAAACATGATTGGGATAAGTAGGATTGACAAAACCTGGGGGTTGAGCGACGTATACTTCCTCTTTCAGGTCTCCGTTCAAGAATGCTGATTTCACATCCATTTGATAGACTGTGAATCCTTTGTGCGAAGCATACGCCAGGAACAATCTGATTGCCTCGAGCCTTGCTACTGGTGCAAAGGTCTGGTCGAAGTCAATCCCCTCCTCATGTCTGTAACCTTGAGCCACCAGCCTGGCCTTGTTCTTTATGATAACACCATGTTCATCCAGTTTGTTTCTGAAGATCCACTTGGTGCCAATCACATTCTGCTTGTGTGGTCTGGGAACCAGCGTCCAAACATTGCATCGTTCGAATTGATGTAGTTCATCTTGTATGGCGAAAATCCATGCCGCGTCTTTGTTCGCCTCGTCGAACTTCTTTGGCTCAACCTGTGACAGGAAGCTAAGATGCAAAACTTCGTTAATAGTACCTCTTCGAGTTCTGACACCGACACGAGGATCTCCGATGATCTGATCTCTAGGATGATCCCTCACGTGCCGGAGCTCTAGAAGTCTGGCGTCTGGAGCTTCGACTACTTCTTGGGCTTCTCCTTCTTCTAAGAGATTTGTTCCATTTTGATCTTCAACATTCCCAGATGACGTGGAGGTGGAAACTTTGACGTACTTAGGAGTTTCATCTTTAGCGGTCTCATTGAGACTCAGCTGTTCAAGTCGTGCACCTGCATCTTCAAGAATACCACTGGAAGAATTGCTGTTAAGCAAACTTCCTTCATCAAATACAACATTAATTGATTCTTCTACCACTAGGGTTTTCTTATTGAAGACCCATATATGCCCGACTGTGGGAACTATAGCCCATGAATATGCCTTCGAAGCATTTTTCACCAAATTTAGTACGCGGGTACTTCCCATTATTCAGCACATAGCATCTGCAACCAAAGATCCTCAAGTAGGACATGGTTGGTTTCCTGCCTTTCAGTAGCTCGTAAGGCGTCTTACGATGATGCTTGTTGATCAATGCTCAGTTTTGTACATGACAAGCTGTCTTGACAGCCTCTGCCCAGAAGTATTCTGGGAGAGAAGCGTCTTTCAACATTGTCGTGCAGGCTTCAATGAGAGTTCTATTTCTCCTCTCCGCAACTCCATTTTGCTGAGGAGTGCGCGGGGAGGAAAACTCATGAAAGATACCTTGTTCTTCACAAAACTCTGTCATAGCACCAGATTCGAATTCTGTTCCATGGTCACTTCTGATTTTGACCACTGAGCAGTTAAATTCGTTCTGAACCTGCTTGACAAAACTAGTGAAGATGTCAAACGTATCTGACTTTCGTTTTAAGAAGAACACCCAAGTAAACCGAGAATGATCATCAACTATCACTAGCGTATAGGACTTGCCTCCCAAGCTATGAACTTGCATTGGACCAAACAAGTCCATATATAGAAGGTAAAGACATCGGGAAGAGTCTTTGTCTGCAATGCTCTTAAAGATAGCCCGAGTCTGTTTGCCCATCTGGCATGCAGGACAGGGGCTATCTTTGATGCACTTGATAACGGGGGCATCCCTTACTAAGTTTTTAGAAAACAACATACTAATTGTTTTGAAATTAATATGTGCCAATCTCTTGTGCCATTGTTCACAAAGAGATGCACTGCCTGTTGCCACAAGGCATACGGGGGTAGATGAATCTAAACTGAGAAAATCTAAGCAGAAGATATTTCTGCTCCTAATGCCTGATAATACCGTCTCAGAAGAGGTACGTGAAATTATCAGACATTTATCCTTGCAGAACTTAACGTCATAACCTTTGTCACATAACTGACTTACACTGATCAGGTTATGGTTTAACCCTTCAACATAAGCCACGTCAGTGATAGAGATTATACCGTTGGAAATCATACCGTAACCTCTGGTGGCTCCTCGATCTGACCCTCCAAAGATGACTTTGGGTCCTTTCTCGACTGGAGTGTAATCACGCAGCAGGATTCTTGTCCCAGTCATGTGCCGGGAGAATCCACTGTCCAAGTACCAGATTGGCATTTTGGTGGCCTTTGGACATTCCTGCAAAACAAAATTAATTTCCCTTAGGAACCCAATCGAACTTGGGTCCTAGATTCTTGGTTAGCATACTCCCCCTCGGTTGGTTAACCCCACGAGTGGTCGGCCACGCATTGCTAACATAGGGAGTCTCGTGATACCTTGGATTAAACCAACAATCCACAGCAAAGTGACGACTTTGCCACAACACCAACAGTCAAATCTGTTGTACCTCTTCCTAGGCTCCTGCCTTACCCTGGGAACGGTGGGTACAGCTGGGGCTTTGGATCTAGAGGAGGGGGCCTCACAATGATTGCAGTCACATGACTTCTTCACCTTCTGTATAACAGGCTTGGCTCTTGGTGCCTGCTTTCCATTATGGCCGCTAGAGAATTGACCATAATTTCCCATGTGGATTTCCTCATAAGGTGCCTTGAAGGCACTCTCACCGAAGTTCCGGGGAAAGGTCCAACCATCATATCGGCTCTTTGGCTTTGCAACCGAGGGCCGGAAATGATGACCAAATGTTGATTCAAAGTCATGTTGGTTGCAAGGAAAGCCAGGCTTTCTGAACGCAACAGGACTGAGCGGAGCCTTTCCCTTTTCAACAGTAGAGGCCTTATTGGCGGCCTTATTCTTCCTCTGGTTCCTGTTTCTCCTGGATGAGGACCCAGATACCCCTACATGCCCCAAGCCAGCTCCTTTGGCCTGAGCAGAGAAGGTATCAACAACTGGAAGAACTGTTTTTGGCATAGAGAAGCTCTTGACGATCTTCCTTTCTGCCGCAAGTTGTTCTTCCAACTTGTCGACTTCCTCCTGCTTAAGATCAAGGAGCTTAAGAGACTCTGAATGCTTTGAGGTCAGGTCAAGGTGCTCCTGTCGGAGAGAGATCAAACTGGTGACCTCTTCCCTTAGGGAAACACACTCACCCTTAAGGAATTTTACTTCCTTTTTTTCAGCCTTCAATCTCTTTCGGCACTCCTCGAAAGTGTTGAGCAGAAGCTTATACTTCTCGAGGAGCTCAGCTTCACGGGCCGAAAGGCTATCCTCAGGTTCATCATCCTGAGACTCAGGATCAGAGTCAGAGTCGGAGAGAGGGGTGTGAGCTTTTTCCTTCCCAGTAAATGGGGGACATTCTCCTCTGAGTCGGAGCGACCCACCAGCCCGAAGTAGGCTTCCTCATCATCACTAGAGTCTGAGGAATCCAACTCACTCAGTGTCTTTGGCCTTTTGGCGATGTAGCTCTGCTCTTTCTTCTTATCTCTAGAGGATTTGAGCTCCTCTCCTTTCCCTTTTTCTCTATTGCCTTGGTAGCAGTCGGCCACGACGTGTCCTGGCTTATTGCATCCAAAACAAATGATGTCAGAGGAGTGATGTTTGTTCGGTTTAGAAGCATACCTGTCAGAAGAATAATTTTTCTTCTGATGCCTGGAGGAGGAGCCGTCTCTCTTTCTTTGATTCCTCATCTTGAGGAACTTCTTGAACTCTCGGGTGATGAGGGAGAAATCCTCCTCCGACAGCTCTGAGCTGGAGGAGCATGGCTCGGAGTCCTCCTCCTCATCCTTTTTCTTGGCATGGTGTGAAACCTCACCCTTGCCTTTTCTGGAGTGACTGGCTTTTAGAGCCACAGTCTTTTCTTTGGCTGCAGCCTTCTCTGCTTCTTCTTCTGCTTTCCTGGTGTTCAGTTGAAGCTCATAGGACATTAGCTTCCCAAACAGAATTTGCGGGTCTGTTTCAGCTAGTCTGCCAAACTCTCGGATGGCGCAGATCTTTGTGTCCCATTCCTTAGTAAGGGACCTAAGGAATTTATCATTGAGTTCACCATTAGTGAACACTCTTCCGTATCCTTTGAGGGCGTTGACAATCTTGAGGAAGTTCTCGTAGGTGACTCCGATCTCTTCCTTAGGCCCTTGTCTAAAGGCCTCATATTTCTGGTTCAGGAGGGATCTCCGATCATCCCTCACTTCATCAGTGCCCTCCATTAGGATGATCAGGCAATGCCAGATCTCCTGTGCTGTCCTGCAGTTGCAGAAGTTTTGCATCATTGAGTCATCAACCGCGCTGACCAGAATGTTCTGCGCCTTCTTGTCAAGTCCCACTAGCACCATCTCGTCCTTGTCCATTTCAGAAAGTTTCTTCGGCACTTTCTTGGTAGGATCAATGGTGGAGACCTTAGTGGGGACATAAGGTCCCTCCTCCACGATCATGAAGAGTCGAGGATCAACTGCTTCCATGTAGAACCTGATCCTTTCCTTCCAGATAGGAAAGTTGAGCCTGGTGCACACTGGGATCTTGCCTGTGAACTTGAGCCCGTCCATAGTAGATGTTTGCCTCCTTCTTGACACTAGCGGCAGGATTCAACTCAAGGTGTTAATCGTTTTGATGAGTAACCTCGCTTTGATACCACTTGAAAGTCCACCTAGTGTCAACTATCTTCACCTATGGGGGGGGGGGGGAATAGGTGACATGCAGCATTTTTGCGGAATTTAAGATTGTACCTGCACAATAAAAATAAACAGCACAGCACACAAGAATACACAAGCTATTTATAGTGGTTCCCCGATTTGGGTACATCCACTTTCCCCCTTCGACCTATCTCCCAACAAGGGACGACTCGGTCTCTTCACCAACAGGATTGAAATCCAATCCTTGCACTATCGGAAGGAACCCTTCCACACGTAGGAGTCAACACTCCCACACACGGGTTGCACCCAACCCTTACAAATAGGAACCAACGTTCCTTTACAACAAAAGTAAAACTAGAATGTACAAGAGATACAAACTACGTTTGGAGACTAAGGTGTCCCTCTTCGTTGACGACGTGTTATTGAAGTCCACGAAGAGTCCACAACCCTAGATCTCTCTTGGAGAGAATCTCCCCGGAACCGGCGGCGGCAAGATGGGAGGCGGCTAGGTTCACGGGATCGGCGGCGACAACGATGTGCGGCTGCTGTACTCTGGAGATCCAAACTTCGTAGCGAAGCTAGCTAGGTCTACCAACGGTCACACTGGGATCAATCGTCTCGATCGATTCGGATGGGGAAGATTTTCCCGATCTACAAATCAAGAGACAAGAGATCTCCGGTTAGACACGTGAGACTCTAAGCTTGGCTAATCTTCTGTCGCCAGAAGATCAGGAAGAATCGCGATCAAAGGCGGCGACCAACTAGCGCGAGCGGCGACGGCGGCGGCGGAGCAGTTTCGCGATTTTAGGTCACGTCGCTCGGCTTCTTTCTGTGTGTTTTTTACTGTTCAAAAATACCCGTATATATATACACAAGTAAACACCTTCATGACTGTTGTGGGTCCCACAAGAAGAAACCCAAAATCCGGTTCAAAATAGTGCCAGCGGCAGAATCCGGTTCAGGGGGTTCCAGAAAATCGTCTAAGGCAAAATCAACGAGAATCGAAGATGATTCCCGCCGAATCGGCGAGAATCAGCCAGTGATTCTCGACGATTCGGCGAGAATCACTAGTGATTCTCGCCGAATCACTTGATGATTCTCGACGAATATTACTTGGCCCTGATCTGCTCAACGATGGGTTCGGCGAGAATCACTAGTGATTCTCTCCGAATCTTACTTGGCACCGCTTTGAGGTAGCCGTATAGAGTCGGCGAGAATCACTAATGATTCTCGACGATTCGGCGAGAATCATTAGTGATTCTCGCCGAATCGGCGAGAATCACTTGGTGATTCTCGTCGATTTATACTTAGACGATTTTTCGTCTTTCCACCCAAGAGTTGCTCCTTGACCCATCCTTGCTCCTTGTCTGCTCTTGCATAGTTACAGCCCTGTACTTGAAAGTAAGTGCACTCCAATAGAGAGAGTACACGTAGGCCAACACATTGATCTGCTCAATGAGGGATTACGTTTTGTAGACCCGTGTATATTGACCTACTGCACCCTGACATTGGTGTGCACTTAGCGTGGAATAACTGCAAGCACAACTTGAAATATTTTGTCAAAAACATTGTCTATTTACCTTAGCTTGTTCAGGGGCTTCTTCAAATCAGGTACGTTGTGGATACAATATCCAACAGTACTTGTTCTTTTCCGTCAACTTGTTGAGCTCCCGATAATTAATACATAGCCTCAAGCTTCTGTCCTTCTTCTTAATAAAGAGGGTCGGTGCGCTCCAAGGCGAAGGACTTGGACGCACATACCCTTGCTCCAACAAATTTTAGAAGTTGTACCTTCAGCTCCACCATTTCCTTAGGCGCTAGCCGAAATGGAGAGCGTGACACAATCTTTGCACCCGGTACTAGCTCAATCATGAAATCTATCTCCCGTTGAGGCGGAGTTCCAGGTAGATCTCTAGGGAACACATCAGGGTACTCCGATACCACTGAAATATTAACCAACAAGGGCTTCGGCTTTGCAACCCACACTAGTATACAGATAAGCCCTGCACCAGCATGAACCGCCTTCACCACCTGAAGAGCAGACACCAACGTCTTGCTCGACCTCTTCGAGCCCATAAAGGTCGTCTTACGACTTGCTCCCAGCTTGACTTCCTTGCTAACGCAATCTATATAGGCTTGCTGCTCCGAGAGCTAGTCCATGCCAAACATAACGTCGAACTCCACCAACGGAAGTAATGACGCTTGCAGATCGTACTCCTGATTCCCAATCCAAAACTAAGCGCCACAAATTCTACCCGCGCATATTGAGCACCATTGGACTATAACGCATCCAATTTGTCTCTTACCATCGAAGGAGGTACTCTAACGCACAATATAATTCCTAATAAAGGAATGCGAATCTCCCTAAATGAACGGTGCTCTCGCAGATAAAGTAAAGTCATAACAAGGCTTAGCACCAGTAGTTCTAAGCTAACATGCACAAGGGCGACAAGTGTTTAAGGCAAAACTATCTTTAAACCATACCTGTCGTCACGACGGCGTGCTTCCTCCAAGGTCTTAGGAACTCACGGGCATAATGCCCCGGCTCCATATAGTTGTAACATGCTCCCGGGGTTTGGCTTGTAGTTGCCCCCGAAGCACTGAAAGGAGGGACTAGACCCAAAGTCCTACCCTTCTTGTACCACTTTCGATATACAGACTTTGAGGTGTTCGGCACTTTGAATGCTGTTTCCTTTGCACTAACGTCCTTGACTGCTCCTGACATAGCTTTCTTACCCTTCCGAGCACCATTCCAACAGTCTCGGGCAAAGTGCCCTTTCTTTCCACAAGTATGACAAGTGTAAGTAGCTTTGCTAGTCGATTTCATAGCCCCTTTCTCCAGCATTCTGCCGGATGCAGCTCTTATGGGGTTTGTATAGTTCGATATCATGGTCGCTAGCATCGGGAGGGTCTTCCTCAAATCTGCCTCCAAAGATCTAGCTGATTCCACAAAGGCTCGGAATCCCAATAACTTTGGTCCTAGCAGTAGAACTCGTAACTCAGCACGCAGGCCATTATAAAATCTATCGACTGTAGCTTGCTTGTTATCCAACTCGAAGCATGGGTAGCGACTTATCATAAGAAATGCTTGCAAGTATTCCTCAACTGTGTGCGCTCCTGCATTAAATGCATATTCAGCTGCTGCCCCGATGGTCTACCAAAGGTCATCTGCTCCATCACGCCAACCAGTGTTGAAGCCACAATAGGGGCGCAGGGTTGTACATTTCCTCCAAGCTGTGCACCTGTCACAGCGAACACCACTTCAACGATCCTTCTAACGGTTTCATACGAAGGAGGAGTCTCAAACACCTCAATGGGCGCACTATACTCCTCAGAAACCGAACATTCTGGCGGTCCAGCACCGCTTCTGGTCACCTATAGTGGTACAAAACACCGTTAAGCGACCAAATAAAATTGCAAATAGCAATTATAGTAACACGCAAGTTCCTCAAACACGTGTATTTTCATTCCTAAGTGGACATTCATGGGTTCTTTTACTGTTAAACGATGACGCACACAATGTGCTCACCACCCCTTAAAAAGAATTCGTCCATGAATTCATTTTAAGCCTGACCAAAACCAGTAGTCTGATACCAAATTGTAACACTCCCTATCTGTCGCATAGCATATAGTAGTAGGTCCGGCCGGGGCCCGACGCCATATACTACAGACAGACTGGGTGGTTACTCAATGGAAACCATCCAACTAATCATAACGTCCTACACAGAGCATTCTAGCGGAAGCAGTTTATAAGTTGAAATAAAGAACCCAGCACTAAAGCATGAATGTCCACTAGAATAGCCAACAAGGAATGAAGTACATACACTAGTACTGGCCTTAAGGCCATACAAAATGGTTTACTTAATGTTACATGATTTTCAAATCACGGCACGCAGGCCGGTCATACATGAATAAAGCAGTAAACACTCCAAATAGGCCTTCAAGGGCCGGCTTCGCAATTTGGGCTTTAGCCCACTATTGACCGCTTGGTCCAGCAGCACCTGCAAGCAACATAACCACCGCACGGTGGCAAACAAAAAGGCAACGGTCACCAATGCTGACCAAATTATAATGATCCTGCCCCCGACTCGGGGCGGCGATGCTCCTTCCCTGCAATTGTATTAGCACAAGCGAGCAATATAATAATATTCATTACATCACAGGCGTAGGCTCAAACATCCACACACCCCGTGCACTCAGGGCACATTCTCTGTGAACCGGTCGATGTCACGTCAGTTAAAGCCATAGACATTCCGGACCCACCACCGCCACTTTGACGGCCAAACATATGAGCAATTTGTCTTCCCGGCATGGGTAACGATAATTTAAGCGATAGACCGCCGAAGACTCTCATCTATGCCAACGACAAGTGCCACGTAACCTTAGGTCTCTTTAACCCGAACGACATAGATATGGGTACGGTTCCATCTAACCCGTGCTCACGTCGCAATGATAATTTAAGCCATATGCGCAGGTCAAACTTCTCCCGAGTCCCATTTTCACCACACAATTTCACATAACTCGGTTATGTTCAAGTTGGCTCTCAGGCCTCCATGTTGGCAAGATCACGCATCAGCCCAGTTTTCCGGGTGCACCTTAGGGTTAATCCCCAAAGCTCCCTGTTGCAATCTACCGTGTAGAAAACCCGAAAAACAACCAATAGCACGGAGTATTCTCCGGCATTTATGCAATGCAACATCACCGATCCAGACCAACATGTCCGGGTAAGCTTCACACATCATGCCTATGTTCGTTCTCTCTTACGGACTCTAAACAACGGGGACTTCACATATCTACCCGAAGGAACGCCTCCAACTCACCGCAAACTCGCGAGAGCGGGATTCCTATGCAAAGAAGGAGAGCTACTCATGCTCAAGACGAGAATCGTTACCCTTGCATTATTCTTTGGCGCCATGGAAAAGTAAGCAGATGAAAAGCACCGCACTCTCTTAGCCTCCGTGGATCCGGAGTCGGCTCGCGATTTGGAGCTTCGAAGCTCCTCCAATGGTCGGATCTAGCTTCTTCTCCCTTCCTTGACTCTCCTCTCTCTCTAAGCTTTAGAAAGATAAGAACTCATGAAAAGTGAGGGTTTCTAAGGCCCAATCCAGGGTATATCCCATCAGGAACAACCCCCAGCCATTGGATCATCAATTAAAGAAACGAACGGCTTTGATTCGGGACTGAAATGCCCAATCTGGATAGAACACGGCCTGGCACATGCCCATGTCCAGGGTCGTGTGCCTCATTCACTGTCAAAATCGACGCGCCTGGAACAACACACGGGTATCGAACATGCCCGTGTTCGACCTGACACGCCCGTGTTCCACCTGACACGGTCGTGTGGCCGGCCGTGTACCCCCATCGATTTTCCCCGAAAACAACCCGAGCACTGCACGGGTTCTAGGACACGCTCGTGTCCTTTCCCGTGTCTACCTCAACACACCTGGGCTCCAGGCCGTGTACACGGTCTCGACACTCGACACTTCGTCGAGCGAAGATCGTTGACCTGACGACACGGCCTTGGACACGCCCGTGTCCTAGGCCGTGTGCCTTGTCTCGACACATCGTTGAGGAAAATGTCGACTTCCCGGGACGAGTGTCGACACGGGTCGACACGCCCTGCGACACGCCAGTATCGCAGGCCATGTGCCATGTCTCGACACTTCATCGAGCGCGGAGTGTCGACTTCACAGGATGAGTGTCGACACAGTTCAACATGCCATGCGACACGCCCGTGTCGCAGGCCGTGTGCCCAGTCTCGACACAATGTCGAGAGCAAAATGTCGACTTCCCGGCTGAGTGTCGACACAAGCTTGACATGCCCTGGGATGTGCCCGTGTCCCAGGCCGTGTGCTTGCAGCCAGAACCCAAAACTGGCCCAAAACGTCCCCCGTCGCTCTTTTGAGTTTCGGGGCGTTACAAAATATCTCTTTTCTACATATTGGCAATTTCATGGACCTCAGCTTTTTGTGATTCTCACTAGAACCCATTTTCTTGATTCTTGTTTGTTCTGAATCTGCCTACAGGATATTACTCAGACTGTTATGTCCCTTTTGAGGAACCTCGCTTTGATACCTCTTGAAAGAAATAGTGTCTAACCACCTAGAGGGGGGGTGAATAGGTGTACTTTTTCTTTTTAAATTTAAGGCAGAAACACTGTACAATTAAACCTGTATTTGCAATTTTCTACAACAATTCAGCACAGCTAGCTCAGCAATCGCAGAAATAAACAAACACAGAGTGCACACAGATTTTTATAGTGGTTCCCCAAGGTCTGGGTACATCCACTTTCCCCCTCCGCCTATCTAGTAGTGTACTAGATTCGGCCTAACTTCTGCACTTCTCCTCAGATCCTCAGTTCCTACAGCTCAGAACCCCAAACATGTTCCTACAACTCAGAGTGTCCCCACTCCTACAACTCAGGCACAAAGCCTTACCACTCTGTCTTCAACCAGACCTACAATCAGGCTAAACATCCCTACCTCAGCCTTTAATAAGGCCTACACTCAGAGAATTGATTCTCCTACACTCAGGCTTAAAGGCCCTACCTCAGCCTTTATAAATTTAGGCTTACAACTCAGATCCCTTAGCATCCTACAAAAGGAAAATAATAGAAAAGTTTTAGATCACCACTCAGTTTGAGAGAATGTAGAGGGCAATCTTCTTGATCAGTTCTTAATAACACTGATTCCTGAGATCAACTTTGTCTTTGCTTTCTTCAAGGCTTCTTAAGTCTGAACTCAGTAAAGATGATCTTCTTGAAGTAGACCGGCTGGTAACTTCCTTCTTAGGATAAATAATTAAATATGGATCCTACTTTGCAGTTTCGTTCAGAATCTGCTTTTTAAGATATTTGATTAACAAGTCTCTTTCTTAGTTTCAGATACTGGAGTTCTCTCTCTCCAAGTAAATTTGAAATTTCTTCAGAATACTGATTTACAGTTTTCTCTGTATCTGTCTTTTCTTCTTAATCTTCTGATTGATTGATTATTGTTCTCTATTGATTGATTCATCCTTGTTGAAGGAGAAGACCTTTATATAGTCTTCCTCCAAGGTAACCGGCTGATCCGGTTTCCAACGAACTTCTGACAGCTCTGACAGGTGCAGTAGACCGGCTGAAATGGCAGCTGTCAAGTCATCCAGTCACTTCTTGAAAATACTGTCTCTATCTGAATGTGTCGAGACTGTTCTTCATTATGTGTCGACACAAATAGACCAAGTGTCGACACAAGTGGACTAAGTGTCGACACTAGCCTTGATGGTGTCGACACTAGCCTTGATGGTGTCGACACAACTCCTTGTGTTATTGTAACAGCTTCTCGACACTTCCTCTTCAGAATGTGTCGACACATTCTGTGTGTCGACACAAGCCTTCTGTTGAATGTGTCGACACTGATTCTGTGTGTCGACACAAGTACTTCTTATTTAACACTTAGTTGAATTCTGTTGTGTGTCGACACATCTCCTTTGTGTCGACACATGCCTTCTTGTGTTGAAACTTGCTGAGTGTTGACACATCTCCTTTGTGTCGACACATGCCTTCTTGTGTTGAAACTTGCTGAGTGTCGACACATCTCCTTTGTGTAGACACATGCCTTCTTTTACTTTAACTTTGGTGAAGCTTTGCTGAGTGTCGACACAGCTTCTTGGTGTCGACACATTTGATGTCGACTAAGCTTCTCTGAGTGCCGACACTGCCTCTAAGTGTCGACATGATATATGTTGAGTATTCTTCACAGTGTGTCGACACTGCCTGTATGTGTCGACACTTTTCTTCTGGTGTCGACACTGCCTTTCCTGGTGTCGACACAAATACTCCAAGTGTCGACACAGCTTCTCTAGGTGTCGACACAAGCCTTCATAAGTATCGACACTACATCTCTAGGTGTCGACACATGGACTTAGAAACTTTTCTGCATTTCATGCAATTACTTAACCTGCACATATAAACTCAAAGCACATCAAATACACCTCGATGTATATCATTGAGTAGGGTGAGGCTTCTTCAAATCTGTTACATATTTTCCAATGTACCCAACATAATTTGACAAGTAAACATCTGACTCAATGAATCGTCGAGTGGCCTTGATGCTCTCAATGCTAACATGATGAATCAACACTTGACTTGACAAAAGTGTCTAGCTATCTCGACGCACTCAACGCCAAGCTGAGTGAACTCAACACATGAGTAAGACCAACATAATCCAATCTTCCAAATTCTCCAAACGCTCTTATGTGCGACCCAGATAGGCTCATACTACGTTGGCAGTGAGACTACATGCTTGATCACTTCCAGATCATAATGGTAACACCAACAGTCTCCCACTTGATCTTGAAAGTATCAAACAAAAGTTTCACAAACAATGAGCGACATCTAGCAATGCATAATTTCTCCCCAAGCAATAAGAGTTTAAAACTCGAAATTCATTGTGAGTAATGTATCAGTGTTGTCATGTCCCTTACATTCGGATAGAACTAGAGGTATAGACCGTGTCACCCTAATAATTATTCAATCCTAGTTTCCTGATCTAGACTGGACTTTCAGAAATTGATTAGTCCAATATCACATATTGACTCAACCAAGCATGACCATGCATTTCTCAGTCCCATTCCATCAAGGGGCCTATAGATTCAACTCCTGTCCTATAGGAGGACAAATCTCATCTTTGCTCACACGCAAACACCCAAATGATTCATAACGTACCAATAACCACCTTTATCATCCAACTTTCTCAAGATTGGACTTTTGATAGCATCAAAGTACACTCTTCCTCACTCGATGAATGTTGTAAGTTCAGGTCAAAGGACCACAAACACCATTGCCACTTGAGAGATACTTATGACACGTTCATATGACTATACAAACAGTATTTTTATGGTGAGTATGTCCAGTACAACTTGTTCACTAACAAGTACACATGTGATAACTTGATATCATAATATCATGACCTGTGAGAACCGGTCACCAGCCAACACACATGCTAGTCTTAATATCTCCTGCTTGGAACTCTTCTAGCTAACATCTCCTCCATTTATGCAAAATATGAACCCTGAATGAAACTTTGAGTCGTCCCTATCAGTTTTGAAGCTAGCATCTGTATAACCCTTTACAACGAGCTCTTCCTCTCCACCAAATACCAAGAACGTATCATTAGTCCTTCTCAAGTACTTTAGGATATTCTTGATGGCAATCCAGTGACTTTTACTGGGATCAGACTGATACCTGCTAGTCATGCTCAAGGCATAAGAGACATCGGGTCGAGTACATATCATTGCATACATGAATGACCCAATTGCCGAAGCAAATGGATTTAACTTCAGGCGGTCCTTATCTTCACAAGATTTATGATAGTGGTCCTTAGAGTGACTCACACCAAGAGAAATGGGTAAGAATGCTTTCTTGGACTCAAGCATATTGAACTGTTTCAATACCTTCTCAATATACATACTTTGGGTCAAACCCATCAACTTCTTTGATATATCTCGATAGATCTTAATACCAAGTGTATAAGTCGCTTCGCCCAAGTCTTTTATAGAAAAGCAGTTCCCTAGGTTGTTCCTAACAACTTGTAGGGTCAGTTTGTCATTCTTGATCAACAGTATGTCATCTACATACAATATCAGAAAGACAACAATGCTCCCAATAATCCTCTTGTAAACACATGGTTCATCCTCATTCTTGATAAAATCAAACTCTTTGATCTTTTCATCAAAATGAAGATTCCAACTTCAAGAAGCCTGTTTTATTCCATAAATGGATCTCTGCAGCTTGCATATTTTAGTGGCTTCACTTGAAGATATAAAACCCTTTGTTTGTGTCATATACACTTCCTCAAGGAGGTTTCCATTTAGGAAAGCCATTTTGACATCCATCTGCCAGATCCCGTAGTAATAATACACAACAATAGCAAGCAGAATTCTAATGGACTTCACCATAGCAGTAGAGGAAAAGATCCCTTCATAGTCAACACCATGAATTTGCTTGAAACCTTTAGCTACCAGTCGCCCTTTCAATGTTTGTACATTCCCATTCATGTCAGTCTTCTTCTTGAAGAACCACTTGCACTCTATGGGTCGTACCTCTTCAGGTGGTTCCACCAAGGTCCAAACTTGGTTTGTATACATGGAGTCCATTTCAGATTTCATGGCCACAAGCCACTTCTCGAAATTCGGTCTGCACATAACCTCTTGGTAGGTTGCAGGCTCATCATCATGATCTATATGCAACACATTACCTATTGGAGTCAAGAAAATCCATATCTCTCAAGCTCAAACCTTGGCCTACCAGATCTATGTGGAACGTTTGTTTCTTGAGCAGGCTCTCTAGCTATAACAACTTATAGTCCTGTCTCAGGTTCCAATTCTGGTCATTCACAGTTTGTGGTTCTTTAACTTCTTCAAGTTCTACCATGTTAGTGTTTCTACTTAAGAACTCTTTCCCAAGAAAGACACATGTCCTCGCGACAAACACTTTGCCCTCAGACAGTAGGTAGAAAAAGTACCATTTAGTTTCCTTAGGATACCCCATAAGATAACATTTATCTAACTTGGGTTCCAGCTTGTCTGGCATTTGACATCGCATATATGCCTCACAACCCCAAATTTTGATGAATGACATACTAGAATGCTTCTCAGTACATATCTCATATTGTGTCTTCAAAACCTCTTTCATTGGAGCATGATTTAGTGTAAAAGCAGCAGTTTCTAGAGAAAAACCCCAAAAGGAAACAGACAGATCTACATGACTCGTCATTGACCATACCATATCGAACAGAGTAAGATTACTCCACTCAAACACACCATTATGCTGCGGTTTTTTGGGTGGAGTGAGCTATGATACAATACCACACTCTTTCTGATGATCATGAAACTCATGACTCAGGTATTAGCCACCTCGATCAGATCAGAGTGCTTTAACCTTCTTATCCAGCTAGTTCTCTACTTCGTTCTTAAACTCTTTGGACTTTTCAAAGGTTTCGGATTTGCACTTCATAAGATACATGTATCTGTATCTACTGAAATCATCAGTAAATGTAACAAAGTAGAAGTACCCACCTCTAGCCATAGAACTCATGGGTCCGCAAACATCACTATATACTATACACAAGAGATCATCGACCCTCTCATTGAAGTTAGTGAAAGGGAATTTAGTCATCTTGCCCAATAAACATGATTCACATCTCTCAAATGATTCATAATCAAATGAGTCAAGTATTTCATCTTTATGGAGCTTGGATATGCGTTTCTCATTTATATGGCCCAAACGACAATGCCAAAGGTAAGTAGGGTTTGTGTCATTTGTTTTTAGTCTTTTAGTATTTTCCATATTATAGATCTGATGGTCTAAGTTCGGAATATATAAACCAGTAAACATCTGAGCTATAGCATAACAAATAACATTCTTAAATATAAAACAACAATTGTTCTTAATAATAAAAGAAAATTCAATCATGTCCAAACTTGAAATAGATATAATGTTTCTAATTATGAAAGGAACATAATAACAATTACCTAGTTCTATTACAAGCCCACTGAGCAAAGAAAGACGATAAAATCCTACAGCAACAGCAACAACTCTTGCTCCATTGCCAACACTCAGGTTCACCTCTCCTTTACTCAGTAATCTTCTCCTTCTCAATTCCTGCACATTTATACAAATATGAGAACCACATCTGGTATCCAATACCCAAGATGAAGGAGCGGAAAGGTTTATCTCTATAATATAGATACTTGAAGTGGGCATCATACCTCCCTTTATTTTCTGCAGACCCTCAATGTAAGAAGGACAATTCCTCCTACAATGACCAGCCTTGCTACAGTGGTGGCATTTCCATTCTTTCGCTAAGCCTTTCTTCTTCAGTGCTTAAGATATGGACTCAAGAGATGACTTAGGTCCTACCTTCATCTTCTTTAAGCCCTTGTCATTACTCTTGCCTTTATGCTCCATCAGTATGGGGCAAGCAGGATTTACCTTCTTCAAATTGATTTCGGTAGTTCTCAACATACCTAGGAGCTCCGACAGTGTCTTGTCTATTTCATTCATATTATAGTTCAAGACAAACTGCTCATAACTATCTGACAACAATTGTAGGATCAGGTCTGTAGCCAACTCTTGGCCTAGAGGAAAGCCTAGCCTCTCAAGGCTTCTATATACCCAATTATCTTGAGTACGTGAGTCCCTACTAGGTCTCGAGCTCCCATCTTACACTGAAACAACGCATTGGTGACATCAAACCTCTCTTAGCGTGCCTGCCCTTGAAACATTTTCTTGAGATGCTCATCTATTTCCTTGTAACCCATGTTCTCATATTGCTTCTGAAGCTCAGAGTTCATGGTTGCCAGCATGAGGCATTCGACATCCAAGGAGTCATCTTAATACTTCTTGTAAGCATCTTTATCAGATCATAACGCATTCCTGAATGGCTCATCAGGGGATTCATCTTCCAAAACATAGAGCTTATGCTCTTACCTGAGAATAATTTTCAAGTTTCTGTACTAATACAAATAATTCGTTCCACTCAGTTTCTCGTTCTCAAGGATGGCTCTGAGGGATAGGGTGGAATGAGATCCACTTATCATGGAAATTCTAAAAGAATTTATGTAAAGTCAAATTCAGTATTACATTTCAAAATACATTTTTATTTCAATTAGGACTTTAATTAGAAATCTCCCACTATTTTAATCAAACTGATAACCCTCGATATCAATTCAAAGAGTTTATGCGAGCTACTCTCTTAGTGGAAAAGATCCGTATTTCACCAACACTATGAGTCAGCTTTGGCTTTTCTCTCACAATGCAGTTATTTTAGTAGGCAATGCTTGTCGATTGCATTACTTTGCAACTCTTGTATGATTGGTGAATAACTCCTCATTCGCATCCATCATATGGTGCATGCCAACCGTATGCATTTGGGCACTAAACCTTTGAGGTCACCAAGTTAAGTTTGACCCGATGTCGACGATGGGATATCACAATTATCCTCTCGCACCCTTACCAAGATAGATTAATGCACCTTTCTTTAGTAAGCCCACACTTCATCTATCGAGGCAAGAAGAGTGTCATCCAACAGAAGGCATCTGACAACTTAATATTGCTTAAGGAATTTTTCAGATGATTGATTAACACTTTAATCATGGTTAATAATTAACTAATGTGCACATCCACAAAATAAAACTAACAGCATTCACAATCCAAATGCATCCCAGATGTGCACAATAAAATCATCAGCACTTTATGAACTAGGTTAAATCTGAACATCTAGAACCCTTCTAAATCTCTATATTTACATGCACTGGAAATGTGAAAGAAAAGGGAGAGTAATCTCTGGTTAACTCTAGAGGGGGGGGGGTGAATAGAGTTAATTAAAAATTCCTTTGCAACTTTTTACAATTATAAAGTTAAGTGATAAAATATGTGATATAATAATAGCTAAGAGTGGTTAACAAAATCAAAGAAAAACAACACTAAGCTACCACAACACAAGACAAAAGGAAAACAACAAACACACAGACAACACAAGAATTTTATAGTGGTTCCCCAACTTGGTACATCCAATCTTCTACCACTCTGGTAGGAATCCACTATAGCTTTTGATCAGGTGACTGCCACCACAATATATATTTGAAGGGAGATATTGCAACCCTTTGAGCTTTTGATCAGGTGCCCAAAAACCAAACTCAAGTCTTTTGGAAGGTGACTTGTGAACCAGGTTAACTTTTGAAAGGAGTTAAAACACTGTACAGTGGGATGGGAAAGAAAGTGATGTTAGTCTTCTTTTTTCTCAAAAACACTTTGAGAAGACTTTGTGTGGATTCCAGATCTTTTCAAAGCTCCCCCTGAGATGTAGAGTTATTCAGGATTGAGAAGCTTTGTTCAGGAGTGTGTAGGTCCTCAGCTTGTGTAAACGAAGATCCAGGAACTTTAGACAAATGGATCTGCATTATCTCAGCAAATTCCTGGAAGGAGAAGATGAAGAAGACTCTTGATCAGTTTGTGTTGTTCTTCTTCTATCTTCTTGAGAGCAAAGTGAGAGATGTTGATTTTGAGCTGCTGTGAAGTTTCTACTCTTGCTTGGAATATCACTCTGTAATTTTTCTGCTCTAAAAGATTTATGTTCCACTTCTCAATCTCTATCTTCTTCATGAAATATTATTCTCTCTGTATATTCTCTCTGACAACCAATCTTCCTTCGAAATTTGAATAACTACAATTAATGCCTTGCTGGAAAACTGGGAAGGAAAACGGCTAGCATATCTGTCATTATTCGTTTCCCTAACTGTCCCGAGAAATATGTCAACTAAATCCTCTGATGAATATCACAATCAATGCTGCCAGGAACGACTATATTTATACGGAATATAAGCATTGATTACTCAGGGAATTTATGACTTAAAATAATAATAGAGAGGGAACAGATAAGGAAAGAACAAAGAACAGACAACTTACAGAATTCGTCGACCAGAGAATAGATTTCGTCGAACTGCACTCAAAGAACGTCGAGCAGAGAAATCATGTTCATCGACATGAGCTATGCGAAGCAAACACTGAATATAAACAACTGATTCTGTGCTCCAAGAACGTCGACCTGAGAATCTGTTCTACACTCAAAGATCTTCGACCATAGAACTTGAACAAACAGAATTAGTCGAGCTGAGAACCAGTCTGGGAAAAATGTCGACCATAGAATATATCCTTCTAATGAAAATCGTTGACCTGAGCTCTAAGTTCGTCGGGCTGAGTTCGACGAACGTCGAACTAATTTCCAGACAATTGAAAATCTTCTAAATCTTGAATCCGACGTCCACATCAGGCAGGTCCATGAAGTTTTACACTTGGGGGACTGGCCTAAAACTTAGAAAGAAAAACTAATGACCCTAACTATACATCATGGGTCAACACAACCTAAGAAGTGAACCTAGCACAAATCAAAATAGGGGTTCCAACAATCTCCCCCTATTTGGGTGAGGTTACTTCAAAACAAATAGAAACAAAAACATTCACAAAGCAAAAGAAAAACATATCTTGCAGAAAGATTTAAAACATGCAGCAGATATATATACAATGTAGCTTTGTGTCAGTAAATGAATAAAGAGTTTAAGACAATCAAAAACTAATCAGCATATACTCATTTCATCTTCTTCATTATCTCCTTTTGCTTATCATCCTTTTCTTTGGCAGCAGGCTGAGTAAACTTAATCTCTATGTTACAATTAGCTGCTTGACTCTTTGTCATAGTCATATCAACAGCTCCAATGATGTTGAGAGATATGGCTCTAGACACTATAGCCTCTAGATGTAATTGCATATAATCATCTACATTAAAGAACATATGTGCTTTTGCATACCTATTCAATTCTTCTTTCCTGTATTTGGACATAGTAGAATATTGTGAGGGATCCTTTTCTTCAGCTTTTGCCTTGTTTATCATTGATAAGCCAACCAGTTCCTAGAACCTGGCCATTCTAGCAGTAGTAGTTGTTTCAGGATCCTCAAATGGAACAGGAGGAGATTTAGGCCTCTTTGGACTATCAGCTTTTTGATGTTTGGGAGCTTGTTATAGATGTTGCTGAGGTTGTTGATGTTGATGTTGTTGATGTTGTCTGCTTGAGGAGTGCCTCTGCTGGCTGCTTCCAGAATGTGAAGAGGATCTACCTGGTTTTCTATGATAAGTTTGAGTGAATTGGGTAGACCTCTGAGAAGAGGGTCCTGAAGCACCAACAATAGGTGGAGGAGGAGGAGGACCTTTCCAATGTTTCTGAGGAGGAGGTGAATATCTTCTGCTTTTCTTTCTGTCCTTCTGTTGATTCTTAGACAGCCACATCCAGGCTGGCATACCCTTGTAAGGACTGATATTCTAAAGAATATAATAAGGGATGTCATGAGTTGGATTTGGTTTAGGAGCAGCAGTTGGAGGGGTTTCCCTTTTCTTAGAGATTTTCTTTTTCTTTGTAGAAGGACTGTCATCTGAATCATCTTCATCATCATCATCATCTGAAGATTCTTGGGGATTATCATATAAAGCATCTAAAGCTTTCACAAGATCTTTATCAATATGCTTGACAGCCTGAGATTCTGGAGCTGGAACTGGAGCTAGAATCGGAGCTGGAACTGGAGATGGAAGACTATACACAGTAGTGCTTTCAGCAACTGATTTATTTTATTTTTCAATATCTGCCATAATCAACTCATCTAGATTTGGTATAGGACTATCATCCATAACATAAGTTGGGCCAACAGGTTCCACAACTATGTTAGAAATAAAACTTACCTAAATGGCCTGAAGAATTTCTGTACTAACTGGAGCTGTATAGCAAATAATATTTGTGCAATACTTGGGAGAAACAAATAAAAAATGTTCCTGTATAAGAGATCAAAAGAAACTAGAACTGACTGCAGTTCAATTGTTGGAGAAATGTAACTGTCTTCAGATAGAATATCCAAAGAAGAAACTAAATCAACTGACTCAGAATCAGTGTCCAAAAATTCTGTGAGATCTGCATCTGGTATCTCAGTATCAACAAATTCTGTGAGATATGCATCTGGTATCTCAGTATCAACAAACTGTATCTCTGCTGTTACTGCTGCTGCTGGAGCTACTTCTTCATGGAGTATCTCCCCCTGCCTGGGTTCAGTAAGCACTGGAGCTAGGCCCCTGACTGAAGAAGGAGGGACAGAGAGGGCAGAAATTTGAGCAGCAAGAGATGAAATAGAATAAGTAAGAGGTGAAATAGCCTCTGCTATGAGTTGTTGTAGGAGAGGTATGATGGATTGCAGAATGGAATAAATTGAGGGTGAAACTATGTTCATGAATTCAGCTAGTTTGAATACAGACAGATGGGTTGAGGGTGGATGATGATGGATGGAAGGATGTGGAGTCTGGCATTTTCTTATCTGGTGAAGATGGGGTATGAATGGGTGATGATAGTAGATTGAATGATGATAAAGATGACAAATTGAGAAGGGGGATGTTAGTAAGATGAGATGGAAGAGGGGATAGAGGAGGAGTAGCATGCTCTGGTATTATAGCATGTACTGGAGATTGAGTAGGTAAAGGTTGATGATTCAGAGAAAAAGCTGGCGTGGAAATATGAATTGGAGAAACAGGAGGTGTAGGTTGATGTTCTTGGGATGACGAAGAAAACTGGAGGGATGTGGAGGTAGTTTGATTAAGAGGGGTTGGAGGGGGAATGGAAATATCCTCAGCAGGGTGGGGAGTGGCTGGACCAGCCCTTGTACCCTCAGAAGGTCTGGAAGAGGAAGCCCTGGATGGCTTAGGGATGTTTCTCTCCCACCTGCCATACAAGTCATAGGTAAGCCTCTTGGAGGAATTTATGAATATGGTCAGGGAGACCAGTGATTCAGCAGCCTTGGCCTGAAGAAAAATTCCCAAAATCCTTCCAAAACTTACTTCCTTCTTTGTGTTTTTCTTCTTAATCAATTCAAACATAATTTTGGCCCAGTTCACAGCCTTCTTGTTTGCCACTGCACTCATCACAAGGAATTGTTGTCTAGTTATGTAATCATGGGCAGTGTGTTTACCCAGCAGAACTTTTCCCACAACATCTGCCAGAAACTTATAATCTACAGATAGATGTTTCTTCAACAATTTGTTAGGGTTGTCACCAGAATAACCCATACGATTCAACATTTCACCAAACTCAGCAGAATCGATTTCTAAGTCCTCTTCTCCATTCAATAAACCAAAAATTTAAGTTAAAACATCAGGAGTAAGTGGAACGACAATACCCAAAATTGTTCCAATCAACGTATCTGCAACTGGAGCTGATACAGTGAAAACCCATTCTTGGATTTCAGTCGTCGCAATCTTCATCATGGTAGTCATCAGATTCTTTAACTGTAGATCTTCAAACAACTTCAGAATATCAATGAAGATTTTATCTGAGAATTGAAAAGACTCGAAGTCGATGTCAAAACCCATGTCGAATTTCATTGCTGCGAGAGCGCTTGCAAAAATCTCCATGATCACCTGTAACAAAAAAAAAGAGAGAGATCAAGTGCAAGAGAACTGAAAGCGCAGGATGGAGCTCGAAGAAAAACTGGTTATAAGGTTTTTTAGAATGTGAAATGTCAAGCTTCGTCCTGCAAAAAGAAAATTCTTCGATCTCAGGTCGACGAAAAATTTCATGAAGAGATAAATTCGTCGATCTCAGACTGAAGATATGGAGATATTTCGTCGTCCCGAGAAATATTTACTGAAACAGAATCGTCGATATCAGGTCGATGAAACTGACTTCACACAGATATTTCGTCAAAATCCGGTCGACAAACTCCCAATGATAAGTTTGCAAATCGTCGATCTCAGGTCAACGAATTGTTTCCAGATCGTTTACACTAAGGACAGATTTAAAATTAAGCCTTTCCATCTATCATTCCTACTGATTCAGAAAGAACAAATGTTTAGATTCATCCAAGGGCTTGGTGAGAATATCTGCCTTTTGCAAATCAGTGGGGATAAATTTAAGGTTAATTTTTTATTTGTCCACACAGTCTCTAATGAAATGATGTCTTATATCTATATGCTTTGTCATACTATGATGTACTGGATTATGCGCAATAGAAATTACACTGGTACTATCACAAAATATGGTTGAATTATTTAAGTTGTATCCATAATCCAGTAGTTAGTTTTGTATCCATAAAATTTGTGAACAACAACTACCAGATGCAATGTATTCAACCTTTGCAGTTTAAGTGGACACTGATGTTTGCTTCTTGCAAAACCAAGACACAAACCTATCACCAAGGAACTGGCATGTGCCTGATGTGCTTTTCCTGTCCACTCTACATCCAGCATAGTCAGCATCAAAAAATCCAGTAAGCTCAAATGCTGACTCTGTTGGATACCAGAGTCCTAGATTAGGGCAACCCTTTATATATCTCAAAATCATTTTAATGAAAATAAGATGAGATTCCTTAGGGCTCACTTGGAACCTAGTACAAAGACATGTAGCAAACATGATGTCTGGTCTACTTGCTGTGAGATAAAGTAGGGATCCAACAATAGCCCAATACTTAGTCTGATCAACTGGTTTTCCATGTTCATTAGAGTCAATCACAACATTAGTAGCCATGGGAGTTTTTATAGATGAGGCATCAGCCATCCCAAATTTCTTAATAAGCTCATTTTCATACTTAGATTGGGATATGAATATGTCATCAGGAGACTGCTTCACTTGTAGGCCAAGGAAGTATGATAGCTCTCCCATGCTACTCATCTCAAACTTTGAATGCATTAGATCAGAGAATCTCTTGTATAGTTTGGGATCTATAGAGCCAAAAATGATGCCAACTACATATATTTGTATTATCAAAATTTTATCATGATGCATCTTAGTAAAAAGGGTCATATCTATCAAACCTCTAGAGAACTTGTGTTCTAAAAGAAAACTAGCTAAGGTTTCATACCAAGCTCTTGGAGCTTGCTTTAGACCATAGAGAGCTTTATGCAATTTAAAAACATATGAGGGATGATTAGAAGAGAGAAAACTGGGGGGTTGTTCAACATAAACCTCTTCCTTTAGTTCTTCATTCAAGAAAGCACTCTTGACATCCATGTGGTAGACTTTAAACTTCTTAAAAGTAGCATAAGAAATAAAAATCCTGATTGCATCTAGCCTTGCAACAGGAGCAAAGGTTTGATCATAGTAAATGCCTTCCTCTTGCCTATAGCCTTGAGCAACAAGCATAGCCTTGTTTCTCACAATTACACCTTGGGCATCAAGTTTGTTTCTGAATACCCACTTGGTTCCAATTAATGGATAGCCATTGGGCCTTGGAACCAAGTCTCAAACTCTTCATCTCTCAAATTGATTGAGCTCCTCTTGCATTACAATAATCCAGTGGGGATCATTCTCTACATCATTTATGGATTGAGGCATAACTTGAGAGAGTAAACAGGCATGCATCACATTTTGGTTGAGTTGATGCCTTGTTTGTACACCTACTGACATGTCCCCAATCACTTGAGATCTAGGGTGATCCCTTAGTGTGACAAGGTCAGTGGGTGGAGTTGGTTCAGCAACAGCATTTGGAGTTAATTCCTCTTGTGGAGTAATGTCTGCTGTTGAAGGAGGTTCAAGCACTTCCAAAAATTCTTCTTCACTATCTTCATCAGCTTGTGGAGGAGGATGTGATATGACCTTTTTTGTAAGGTTTAACTCACCCAATTTCTCACACAAGTGAGGTACCTGCAATAAATCTGAGGTAGAAGAATCCTTCTCCTTATAATACATGTTAGCTTCATCAAATGAAATATGTTCAAATTCTTCCATTTTTAAGGTTGATTTATTGAAAACCCTATAAGCCTTGCTAACTTGGGAATATCCAAGAAAAATTCCCTCTGTAGCTTTAGCTTCAAATTTTCTAATGTGTTTCTTATTATTGTTATGAATGAAACATTTACACCCAAAAATTCTAAAGTAATCAATTTTAAGTTTCTTCCCTTTGAGTAATTTATAGAGGGTCTTACCCTTAAGTTTGTGTATCAAACTTCTATTCAACACATATTTTGTTATGCTCACAGCCTCTGCCCAAAAGGATAGGGGCATGTGTGCATCTACAAGCAATGTTCCTGCAAATTCAATGAGGGTTCTGTTTTTCCTTTCTGCTACCCCATTTTGTTGAGGAGTTCTAGGAGCAGAGAAATAATGCCTGATATCTTCCTCCTCATAAAATCTTTGCATGGAAAGAGATTCAAACCCAGTACCATGATCACTTCTGATCAATGCAACTGGAGTAGAATACTCAATCCTTATGCTCTTAAGAAAGTCTGTAAGAACTTTAAAGTTATCTGACTTGTTTCTCAAGAAGATCACCCAAGAGAATCTAGAGAAGTCATCTATAATAACTAGAGTGTAAGACTTCCCTCCTAAGCTTTGTACAACAATGGGTCCAAAATGATCCATATGTAGCAAGTACATAATCTTAGGTGAGTAACTCTTATTAATTGACTTAAAGCTATTTTTAATTTGCTTGCCTTCTTGACAAGCCTTGCATAGGTTTTCCTTCTTGTAGGGGCCAGAAGGCAATCCTCTGACAAGGTTGTCCCTAGATAGCTTAGAGATGTTCTTAAAGTTAACATGACCTAGTCTCTTATGCCAAAGAATATTGTTATTACTAACTTGATTGAATAAACATAGTTCTGAACTAGCAGAGTTAAAGTTTACTAGGTATATATTTCCTTGTCTACAACCTATTAAAACAGTTTGGTTATTTGAAGAAATAATACATTTGGAATTAGTAAAGCAAACCTGATAACCTGCATCACATAACTGACTTATGGATTTTAGGATATGTTTGAGACCATTTACATTTGCCACTTTTCTGAAAGTGACAGCTCCACTATTGAAGTCTCCATAGCCTTCAGTTTGTCCAAAGCTGGAATCTCCAAAGATCACTCTTGGACACAACTTTGCCTTGAAATTGATTAGGCTGTCCTTGCATCCAGTCATGTGCTTTGAGCACCCACTATCCAGATACCACTTATTTTGAGTGATAGGATAGTTCTTCACCTGCAAGGAAATAATTAAATGTTCTTAACCCAGGTCACCTTGGGTCCTTGTTTCTTTTCATAAGAAAAACTAGAAATATAAGAACATTCAGGTTGGCTTTTATACCCTAAGGGGTGAAATTGTCTGGGAGGAATTATCCATTGGGTGAATGGGTTGATATTCTCCCTAGGTTGATTATTATACTTTCTATTGGAGTTAAAGTTTCTGTAAGATTGATCTGGGATCGACGAACTCTGGTACATTCGTCGACCTGAGGTCGACGAATTGGGATAAGATCTTCGATCTCTTCTCGAAGAATGAAAGTATTCATTCTCAGGGCACCAATATCGTCGATCTCTAGTCGATGAACCAGACTGGTTTCATCGATCATGGATCAAAGAATAACTATTATTATAGTTGGCGTTCGGAGTTCATCGTTCTGAGGTCGACGAACTGTACATATTTCGTCGATCTGAGTTCGATGAAATCTGTTGAACATTGTTGTACTTATTTTTCTTATTGTTCGTAGATTTTTGTTTGAGTTCCATTTATTTTAAGGCTTCATTTACTTTGTCTACTAATTCAGTATTCTTCTTACCCTTATCTGAAATGAAATTTATAGGTTTAGACAAATGATTCTTCTGGATTATTGGGTGTTCACTAGATGATGCACCTAATCCTAGTTTACTGTTATTTGCCCTAGCATTTAGAGTACTAGTTATGTCTAACAGTTTTAAACTTCTACCATTAAGTGATTCTTCTAATTTCTTGGATTTGCTTAATTTATTTTTTAAAAAATCAATTTGTTCATTTGCTGAGGTAAGTTCATCTGTTAGATTAGAATTTTCAGCAATGTACTTATCTTGTTCAGTTAATCTTTCTCTGAGAAGTTTGATTTCCTTCTCAGAGCCTATTAGATCTAAGCACAGATTTTTAAATTCAGTTTTAAATTCTTCTGAATTAAAATCTGTTGGAACACCCTATTACTGATTTGGGCAAGGATCACTATGTCCTTTAGGAAATTTGTTTTGACCTCCTTGTATAGATCTAAAGGTCAATTAGATTGAGTCTAAGGGTTAGTATTTAGGTTTGAAAGCTGCCCTCAAGACCCTCAAGGCCAGATATTTAAGTTCAGGAGACTAAGTCATTTCGTCGAGCTCAGGTCGACGAATCGTCGAAATCCATTCGACGATCTCTGAGCTCACTTCAACGAGTCATCGAACTCCGTTCGGCAATCTTCGAGTTCAGATCGATGTTCCTGTCTCTAGTTTGTTTCATTATCTCTGAGCTCAGTTCGACGATAGTTGAGCTCAGATCGACGATTTCTGCTTCAGCCTAAGTCCAGTTGCTGAGCTCAGTTCAACGATAGTTGAGCTCAGGTCGACATTTTTCTGGAGAGATCGACGTTTTTCATGATTCAAATTCAGTCAGTTTTGGTATTCCCTTCTATTTATTCCCAGCATTTATTTCAAGAATCTTGTAGCCGTTTCAATTAATCTGGAGCAAGTTTCAAGGAGATTTTAAAGGAATGTTTTATTGAACTTTCCTCCAGAAGATAAAATAAATTTAAGGAAGTCATTTATGATAGGCTAACGGCTATCTTGGACAGAGAATTATTCTATTCAGATCTAAGGAATAAAAGATTATTCATTCTGCTGGTTAACAACACAACAACAAGAAAGAGAGAAAAAAATGCAGATATTCACAGTCATAGAATTCTTACAGGAACACACATCACTGAAGGAGATCAATATATTGAAATTTCTAGATCCCTTTTGATTTCAGTGTTCAAAGGCCTTATCATTCAAGACTCTAGACACCACACATTTCAGTTGCTGCTGGAATCATCTTTTGCTGGAGATCAAATCTTCTGAAGGACTATCACCCTATTGCAAAGCTTCACTTCCTGAACAACTCAAGATCTTAGGGGGAGCTTTGACAACATCCACTATCCTCTCTCTAATTGTTAACAGAGAAGATCATCTCACCTCTATCTCTCTCTCTGCTGTAAAGGGTTTATCAAACTCCCTTCAAAAGTTTGTGTTGGTTTCTGAGACCTTATCAAAACTTAGTGGTGGCAAGATACCTGATCAAAAAATCTAGTTTGGTTTTTGAGCACCTTATCAAAAGCTCATTGGTGCCCAGGACACCTGATCAACTCATCCTGTAGTGGATTCCTACCTAGGGTGGTAGAAGAGTGGATGTACCCAGATTGATTGGGGAACCACTATAGCTCCTTGTGTCCTCTGGTTGCTTCTTTGTGTTTTGTTGTGTGCTGTGTTGTTTTATTTCTTGCTTTCATATTTTTATTTTCTGCAGCACTATACACATATTATTTAAATTAAGTCTTCCACTGCAAATAAATTTTATCTTGAAAAATATTTTAATATACTCTATTCACCCCCCCCCCTCTAGAGTTAAGATAGATCTTATCCTCCACTTTCAATTGGTATCAAAGCCAGGTTGGTTAAAATACCAGAACCTAGAGGTTGGTTGTTATTCAACTAATTCCTCATCAGATTAGTTGTTCCTCAGGCTAACACCTGAACCAAAAGATCTCTGATAAGATCAATCTTTCATATAGGGTTTTTATTTTTATTATTAGTATTATATTTATCCTTATATAAAACCATGGCACAGAGCAAAGATTATTCTAGCACCAGACCTACAGTGTGCAATCTATTTAAGTTTGCACTTTGGAAGGCAAGGATAAGATTGTACATGAATTCTATTGATGAAGATATTTTTAATTCTGTTTTGATAGTGTGTCCAAGACCACCAGAAAATACAAGTACAAGTGCTGTTCCACCTCCTTCAGGAACAGATGCAGAAATCAAGAAATGGAAAGTGGGAGATACTAAGGCAATGGATATTTTAGCCCAGACTATGTCTGATGAAATATTTCAAAAAGTAGCTGAATGCAACTCAGCAAAGGACATCTGGGACAAGTTATCTGAGATAGTCTCAGGATCTGCTGATGAGAGAAAAGATAGAAGATCTCATCTCATAACTCAGTATGAGAACTTCAAGAAAGGAGAAGCTGAGTCAGTAAGAGATATGTATAATAGACTCAGTCTCATAGTCAATGAGCTGAAAATATTGGACAAAGAGATCTCATTGACTGAGCTCAATGATAAAATCCTAATGTGCTTCCCAAGCACTTGGGACTCAAGGTTCCGGCCAATCAAGGATGCCAGAAGCCTAAATGAGATCACAACTGAAGCTCTCTTGGGCAAGCTCAAGTCTTATGAGCTGCTCATCAAGAATAGAGAAGAAGAGCAGAAGGCTGCTTCACCAGCAGTCAGAAAAGAGAAATTAATAGCATTCAAAGCTATTGAAGATCAGCCTGAAGACAAGGTCACAGGCAATGAAGAGCTGCTAAGCTTACTGGCCAGAAGGTTTTATAAAATGGCCAGGAAGGATTTTAGGAAAAGATCATACAGAGTGCATGACAAGCCAAAGTATGACAAATCAAATAACAAAGAGATTATTTATTTTGGATGCAGGAAACCAGGCCACATTGTGCCTGACTGTCCAGAAAATAAAAACAAGGACAAGAAGGACAGGAAAGAAAGGAGAAAAGAAAAGGACTTCAAGAAAAATAGCAATGACAAACCCTCCTCCAGCAAGAACAAAAATACAAGGAAGGGGTTTGTTGCTGAAACTTGGAGTGAGACAGAAGAAGAATCTGAAGCTTCATCCAGCTCTAGTGATGATGAAGATGATGCTGATGAAAAAGAATTCTACATGATGGCTATCAATGCCTCACAACAAAATTCTGATGCAGAAGAGTCAGAGTCAGAATCAGAGACTCAATCTGAAGAGGACCAGGTAATAAATTCTTTTGATTTTAATTCTGAGGACTTCAAGTGTGAGTTTAAAGCACTGTGTTTAGATTTATTAAAATCTGAGAAGGAAATCATTTCTCTCAGAAATCAGCTATCTGAACACAGCACTTTAAAATCAAAAAACCTCAAACTCTCTGAGGAGTTGGAATTCTGTAGGGAGCAGATAGCTTCACTGAAAAGTGAGCTATCAGAGGCCAAAAAGTTTGAAGAATCCCTTAATGGGAGAAGTATCAAACTAATGGACATCACAAGCACAGTGAACTCAAGATTCAATAGTACACTGGGCTTGGGTGCCTCATCTAGCCAACCTATAGTATTAACAACCCCAATCAAGTTTATCTCAGATAAAGGTAAGGGAGTTGTAGAGGTGGCTACGAAGAATTCTGATTTACCTAGGAAAATAAAAGTTCAACAGAAAACGTCGAACGGAGCTCGATGATCGTCGAATGGAGCTCAACGATCTCAGGCTGAATCGTCGAACTCAGGTCGACGATTTCTGAACCCTGAACTCTGGCATAGTCGATCTTCGAACGGAGCTCGACGATCTGACCCAAGATCGTCGAACTCAGCTCAGAGATCGTCGAACAGAGCTCAGAGTTTTGAAAAATCCTTCAAAGGTAAATCAAACTTCAATCCTAGAGGTCCTACATCTCAGAGGTTTAACCCTTATACTGAATGGATAATACCTCCTAGGAGATATCATCCTGAAGGCTATAAGAGTCAACCAGAGATGTCTTTTATTTCAGAATTTAAAGGTTATCAACATAGGCCCAAGGTAAACTGGATCAAAAACAAATAAATTATTTTATATGCAGGAGAAGACCTATCCAACATCAAACCAGCAATGGTATCTGGATAGTGGGTGCTCAAAGCACATGACAGGAAACAAGGATAATTTCACATCCTTCAAAGCCAAGCTTGGACCCAAAGTAATATTTGGTGATTCAAACTTTGGACTAACAAAAGGATATGGTGAAGTCCAGATTGGCACAGTCACTTTCAAGAAAGTAGCCTATGTGGAAGGACTGAAGCACAACTTAATCAGTATCAGTTAACTGTGTGATGAAGGCTATCAAGTGACTTTCAACAAATCCTCATGCAAAATCAAATCAGAGGACAACACAACTGTGTTGGAGGTAAAAGAAAAGGTAACATTTATCTTGTAGATTTTCTTTCAACTAAGGTAGATATATGCTTGTTCAACTCTATTTGTAGAACTAATTTATTATGGCATAAAAGACTACGGCATATAAACCTTAGAACCATTGCTAAGCTATCCAAGAACAACCTTGTTAGAGGACTACCTTCTGGCCCCTACAAGAAGGAAGGACTTTGCCGGGCTTGTCAATTAGGCAAGCAAACCAAAAATTGTTTCAAATCACTTAATAAGAGTGATTCACCTAGGATTTTGTTTCTGTTACACATGGACCTTTTTGGACCCATTACAGTACAAAGCTTAGGAGGGAAATCCTATACTTTAGTGGTTGTAGATGACTTCTCTAGATTCATATGGGTGTCCTTTCTGAGGAAGAAGTCTGATAACTTTAAGTGTTTGACAGAGTTTCTCAAATGCATACAGAGTGAGTTCAATACTCACGTTGCCCTGATCAGAAGTGATCATGGGACAGAGTTTGATTCTCTTCTTATGCAAGAGTTCTGTCAGAGTGAAGGGATCAGACACACTTTCTCAGCTCCTAAAACTCCTCAACAAAATGGGGGTAGCTGAAAGGAAAAATAGAACCCTTATTGAATCTGCTACTACATTGTTGTTAGATGCTCATCTTCCTCTATCCTTTTGGGTAGAGGCAGTGAACACCTCCAACTATGTGTTGAATAGAAGTTTAATACATAAACTGAAGGGCAAGACTCCCTATGAATTACTCAAAGGGAAGAAACCTAAAGTATATTACTTCAAAATCTTTGGTTGTATTTGCTACATTCATAATAATGACAAGAAATACTTAGTAAAATTTCAAGTTAAAGCTGATGAATGAGTGTTTCTGGGATACTCCATGATCAGTAAAGCTTATAGGGTATATAATAAATCTACTCTCAAAATTGAAGAATTTGTTCATATATCTTTTGATGAATCTAACATGTCTTTCAAGGAGAAGAATACTTTTACCATAGAACCTTTGCAGGTACACTCTCTTACTGAAGAATTGGACAGGTTACAAATTATTCAAAAAGATGAAAGCAGTGAAGATGAAGAAGTCATTCAACATCTTGAAGAGAATCTTCTTGAAGAGCCAGTTGTTGTACCACAAGAGGAAACAACAACAAAGGTTGGTGATCAATCAACATCTCCTGTTGATTTAGTAACATCAAGAGACCATCCAATCTTCCAAGTGATTGGAGACATCTCAGCTGGTGTGTAAACCAGAAATCAGGTCAACCAAAACCTGATGCACACTTGCTTTCTTTCTCAAATTAAACCTCAATCCATTCAAGATGCAGAGCAAGATCCACACTGGATCATTGTAATGCAAGAGAAGTTGCATCAATTTGAAAGGAACAAAGTTTGGGAACTTGTGCCAAGGCCAAAGGATCACTCCATTATTGGAACAAAATGGGTGTTCAGAAATAAATCGGATGATCAAGGAATCATTGTAAGGAACAAGGCAAGGCTAGTTGCTCAAGGGTACTCTCAAGAAGAAGGGATAGACTATGACCAGACCATTGCACCAGTTGTAAGGTTAGAGGCCATAAGAATCTTCTTAGCCTATGCAGCACACAAAGGATTCAAAGTATACTAGATGGATGTAAAGAGTGCTTTTCTCAATGGAGATATCAAAGAAGAAGTCTATATCAGACAACCCCCAGGTTTTCTCTCTTCAACTCATCTTGATCATGTTTTCAAATTGCATAAAGCATTATATGGTATAAAGCAAGCTCCTAGAGCATGGTATGAGACCCTAGCATGCTTTCTTCTGAAAAATGATTTTATAAGGGGTAGAGTAGACCAAACTCTTTTTATTAGAACCCATAAGTCTCATACCATACTAGTACAAATCTATGTAGATGATATTATATTTGGTTCTACTGATTCAAATTTGTGCATAAGGTTTTCCAACCTAATGCATTCTAATTTGAAATGAGTAGCATAGGTGAGCTATCCTTCTTTCTAGGATTGCAAGTCAAACAGCATGTTGAAGGCATGTTCATCTCTCAAACCAAGTATGCAAAAGAATTAGTTAAGAAATTTGGTATGTCTGAAGCATCATGTATGAAAACACCTATGCTTACTCATGCTGTATTAGATGTTGATGAACATGGGAAATCTGTTGATCAGACAACATATAGTGTAATGATTGGCTCATTATTGTACCTTACAGCTAGTAGACCTGACATAATGTTTGCTACATGCATATGTGCTAGATTCCAAGTGAGCCCTAGAGAGTCACACTTAACCTTAGTAAAAAGGATTCTTAGGTATGTGAAAAGTTGTCCAAATCTTGGTCTCTGGTATCCAAAAGATTCAGCATTTGACTTAACTGGATTTTCAGATGCTGATTATGCTGGATGCAGAATAGATAGGAAAAGCACCAGTGGAACTTGTCAGTTTCTTGGTGACAGAATTATCTGCTGGTTTTGCAAGAAACAAACATTTGTGTCAACTTCAACTGCTGAAGCTGAATATATGGCTGCAGGTAGTTGTTGTTCACAAATCTTGTGGATTCAAAACCAACTCCTAGACTATGTCTGCAACTTAGAGAAGTCTAAAATATTTTGTGATAATACCAGTACTATTTCCATTGCACAAAATCCAGTCCTCCATAGTAGGACAAAACATATAGAAACTAGACATCACTTTCTAAGAGACAATGTTGAGAAAAATAAAATTGAACTTCAATATATCTCAACTGATTTGCAAAGGGGAGATATTTTCACCAAACCCTTAGATGAAAAGAAACATACATTCTTCGTGAATCAGTTAGGAATGTTAGATGGAGGAAGTTTAAAATAAGATCCAAGATTTTAAAACTTTAAAATTGACCAAGACTAGGAAAACATTTTGATTTTTCTAGTGTCTATAGATGTTTCTGGTCACTGAACTGCGATCGACGATTTTCCCCAAAATCGTCGAACGGAGATCGACGATTTCAGAAATTGTCGAACGGAGTTCAGCGCTTTACAGATAGTTCTAAGCTATCTTCTTCCGGTCAATGATCATCGAACGGAGCTCGACGCTCTCCAATATCGTCGAATGGAGATCGACGATGTTGATGACCTTTCAGTTTCCTTTAGAAGCCGAGATTGTCGAACAGAGTTCAACGATCTTTCCTTTTCTTCTTCGAACCCTAATATAAAACTCATTTTTCGGCCGTCGTTCTGCCTTTGCGCTTTCATACTCTCTGCAGAATTTCTCTTTCCCTCCAAACTTTTCTACACTTGCTCTTGTGTTTGTTCATTTTTTGCAGGAATCAATGACAGTTTCAGTCGCAATCTTGGCAGCCATGAAATTTGATACTGGCTTTGATATAGACATGGATTCTTTCGATAACAGCGATCAAATATTCAAGGACATTCTGGAACTCTTCAAGTACCAACAGTTAGTTAACATAAAGTCTACAAGGATCAAATTGGCCGCAGATGAAATAAAGGAATGGATGTATACTTCCCACAATCTGGATCAGAACACTGTGATCAGAACCATCTCAGGCACTCAGGTACCTTTAACAACTGCTGTTTTGACAGAGGTATTTCAATTAAATTCTGGTGAAGATTCTATTGAGCTTTCTGGAGAAGAATTTTAAATTATGCTTGAGAGGATGGGTCATTCAGCAGCTAACCCTAATAAATAGCTTAAGAAGAATCTGTCAGTTGAGAACAGATTTCTTGCTTATGTAGTTGGGAAAGTGTTGTTGGCAAAACACTCTGCTCATGATACCATCTCTAGGTATCAGCTCTGTTTGATGGGTGCCTTGGTGGACAAGAAGCAGCTGAACTGGGGAGAAGTATTTTTTGATCTGATCAAGAAGAAAATTAACAAGAATTTTGTTAATTTTGGGAGGATTTTAGGGCTGTTTCTTCACAATAGATGCCCTAACCTGCTTGTGTCCAATGGAATACAAATCAAGGCCTCCAAGAGACTTACCTGTGCCCTATTTGGGAAATTGGACAGGCAGATTGTAAAGCCCATCATAGCCTCTGCAACCTCTTCTTCAGGCACAAGGACTATTTCAGTCTCTTCCCCTCAGGTTTCTGCCCCTGCAGAAGATTTGCCTGCCTCATCATCTCCTCCTTCTCCACCTATTGTTTCATCAACAACAATCACATCCACTATCACAATTTCATCCCCCATTTCCATCCCATCTCCAACTTTAATCCCTTCTCCAACTCCAACATCAACTGAAGAAATCTTCCATCCACTACATCACTACCCACACATGGACATTGATTCATCATCTTATATTCCATCATTCACTCTTCTAGATGATTCCTATATGGATGATTCTCCTTCATCCCCTCTTGAGCCACCATCATCATCCACTTCTTATCAACAATTACTTCAGGAAATCATTGTTGAACCATCATTCACACCATCCATCTCCACTCCATTATCTTCCATCTCTACAATTCTAATATCTCAACCATAACTTCCACCATCCACAGTTTCTCCAAAAACATCTCCTGCTGCTCTAACTTTCATCTCTACCACATCCATCCCTACCTCTACTCGAGTCCCTCTTGAGCAAGTAGACCTTCCAGCTATTGCAGACAAGCTATATGAGCTGATAGCTCCAAGGCTATCACTACTGCTGGAGTCTTCATTGGCTCCACTTCTGAAAACTGTTCAGGAGTTGTCTACCAGGCTATCCTCTATTCTTCCTCCTCAGGAAATCCCCTCTACTGGGTGCCTTGATCCAGTTATCACTGAATCTAGGCAGGGGGAGATGCCTTATGAAGCTGAGAGATTGCCTGCTGTAGTAACTCCAGTTCAAGCTCCAGTTGCAGTCATTACAGTGGACCTCAGGTCACTGCTATCAGTATTTGATTCTGTATACTTCAGCTGCCTTCCAAACCATCATACTGAAGACCTTACTAAGGCCATTGTGCCTATTTCTTGCTGTGAGCCCAGCATTTTAGCCTCTTTTATAGATTCTATCCAGGTTGTGGATAATGTTGAAATTGTTGCTGCTGCTGTTGCTCCTGTTGCTGTTCCTGCTATTATTTCTTCTGCTCAATCTCAACAACAAAAAGAACATATCAAAAGGATTGATGCATTGCATGATAATCCACAAAGTTCATATAGTGATAAGTTTAGAACTGACTCTGATGATTCTTCTGCAACAATTGCAATGAAAAAGGAAAGCAAGAAGCAAGGCCATGAAGAGAGTTCCCCCAAAGAAGGTTAAAGATGCAAATGATGTTCCTTATTATATATTGCATGATTGCCAGATTACAGAACCATGGATGCAGTACTCCAGAAATCAGCTGAAAGCCATGAAAAAGAAAAGAAAGTATGACAAAGGTTCATCCCTTTTCAATCCTCCTCCTCCTCCTCCTTCACCTGATGCAGGTACAGGTGGAAGTTCTGCCTTTCAATCTACTGCTAGAAGACAAAGTTCATATCAATTTCAAGGAAGATCTCAGCAAAGAGAAAATCAGTCTAGAGGTTACCAACCAAGAAGAGGACAGTTCAGAGGTAATCAAAGAGAACTCAGAGTGTATTCTAAAGGATATTCCAGGCAACTTCCTTATCAAAGGGAAGGACAAGGCCCTACAGATTCTACTTCTGGTCCTTTCCCCTATAAGCTTAAAGATCTTGTCTCTTCCAGAGCTCCTGCTGATGAGCCAACTAATAGATATGAATCTCCAGTACCTTTTGAAGACCCTGAAAATAATCCCACTTCATGGACTGCCAGAATGAAAGAGTTGGCTGCATTAGATCAAATTAAAAAGGCTAGAGAACAAGGAAAAGACACATCACAATTCACCACTCTATCAGAACAGAGAAAGAAAGAACTTGAGAGATATTCTTCCAGCAAATGCTTTGACTCAGAAAGTTATATGAAGCTGCACCCAGAAGCTGTAGTCCCCAGGCCAAAGCAACAAACTTTTCTAAGTGTAGATGATGACAGAAGATCCAAGAAAGAAGCTCTTAACCCTAAAAGAGAAATAGTTCTCAAAAAGAGCAAGGAAAAAGAATGATTTTGTAAGCTGACAGTGATACCTATTTCTGACTATCTGTGATTATATCTGTGTTTCTGCAATGCTTTTATGCTTATATTTCTGCATTATATGTTTTTATTTTTTTTCCAATTTTTCCAATGTCTGTAAATAGTAAACCTAACCCAAATAGGGGGAGATTGTTGGAACACCCTATTACTGATTTGGGCAAGGATCACTATGTCCTTTAGGAAATTTGTTTTGACCTCCTTGTATAGATCTAAAGGTCAATTAGATTGAGTCTAAGGGTTACTATTTAGGTTTGAAAGATGCCCTCAAGACCCTCAAAACCAGATATTTCAGTTCAGGAGACTAAGTCATTTCGTCGAGCTAAGGTCGACGAATCGTCGAACTCCATTCGACGATCTCTGAGCTCACTTCAACGAGTCGTCGAACTCCGTTCGGTGATCTTCAAGCTCAGATCGACGTTCCCGTCTCTAGTTTGTTTCCCTATCTCTGAGCTCAGTTCGACGATAGTTGAGCTCAGATCGACAATTTCTGCTTCAGCCTAAGTCTAGTCGCTGAGCTCAGTTCAACGATAGTTGAGCTCAGGTCGTCGTTTTTCTAGAGAGATCGACGTTTTTCAAGATTCAAATTCAGACAATTTTGGTGTTCCCTTCTATTTATTCCCAGCATTTATTTCAAGAATCTTATATCCGTTTCAATTAATCTGGAGCAAGTTTCAAGGAGATTTTAAAGGAATGTTTTATTGGACTTTCCTCCAGAAGATAAAATGCATTTAAGGAAGTCATTTATGACAAGCTAACGACTATCTTGGACAGAGAATTATTCTATTCAGATCTAAGGAATAAAAGATTATTCATTCTGCTGGTTAACAACACAACAACAAGAAAGAGAGAAAAAAATGCAGATAGTCACAGTCATAGAATTCTTACAGGAACACACATCACTGAAGGAGATCAATATACTGAAATTTCTAGATCCCTTTTGATTCCAGTGTTCAAAGGCCTTATCATTCAAGACTCCAGACACCACATATTTCAGCTGCTGCTGGAATCGTCTTTTGCTGGAGATCAAATCTTCTGAAGGCCTATCACCCTATTGCAAAGCTTCACTTCCTAAACAACTCAAGATCTCAGGGGGAGCTTTGACAACATCCACTATCCTCTCTCTGATTGTTGACAAAGAAGATCATCTCACCTCTCTCTCTCTCTCTCTCTCCCTCTCTCTCTCTCTCTGCTGTAAAGGGTTTATCAAACTCCCTTCAAAAGTTTGTGTTAATTTCTGAGACCTTATCAAAACTCAGTGGTGGCAAGACACCCGATCAAAAAATTTAGTTTGGTTTTTGAGCATCTTATAAAAACTCATTGGTGCCCAGGACACCTGATCAACTCATCCTGCAGTGGATTCCTACCTAGGGTGGTAGAAGAGTGGATGTACCCAGATCTATTGGGGAACCACTATAGCTCATTGTGTCCTCTGGTTGCTTCTTTGTGTTTTGTTGTGTGCTGTGTTGTTTTATTTCTTGCATTCATATTTTTATTTTCTGCAACACTATACACATATTATTTAAATTAAGTCTTCCACTTCAAATAAATTTTATCTTGAAAATTATTTTAATATACTTTATTCACCCCCGCCCCCCTCTAGAGTTAAGATAGATCTTATCCACCACTTTCAAAATCATAGGATGTTATTACCTGGTCCTTTACAAATAGAGATCTTTAATCTTCTGAAGCTTCAGCCTCTGACTAACTGCTAGAATTATCTATTGCCATTAGCCAAACTTCCTTTGCCTTCTCTTCTTCTTCATCATCACTGGAGCTGTTGGATGATGACTCTTCCTCAATATCACTCTAGGTTTCTACAACAAACCCTTTCTCCTTCCTCTTATGTTTGATGGATGAGGGCTTGCTATGATGTGTTCTTTTGGAATCCTTTTCTCTTCTTTTGTCCTTCTTCTGAGTTTCTGGACATTCTGAGATGAATTGTCCAGGCTTCCTGCATCCAAAACTAACAATTTCCTTAGATGGAGTTTTTTCATACCTTGGCTTATCATCTTGCCGGGATGACTTTCTTTTGAAGTCCTCCTTTGCCATCTTGAAGAATCTTTTGGCAAAGAGGCTCATCAGCTCTTCATTGACTGGAGTCCCTTCTGACTCTTCAGCAGCCTTGAATATAATGTTGTGCTCCTTCCTGAGATGTGTTAGAGTTTTCTGTTCAGCTGTTGCTTCTATGGTCTTCATTAATTACTCATAGGATTTTAGCTTTCCAAGAAGTGATTCAGTAGAGATTTCTATCATGCTTCTGGCTTCTCTGATTGGCCAGATTCTTGAATCCCATGTGCTAGGGAAGCACATAAGAATTTTATCATTGACTACTATCAGAGTGATGTCCTTGTCCAAGGTCTTTAGCTCATTGATGATTGAGCTAAGCATGTTGTACATATAACTCACTGACTCAGCTTCATCCTTCTTGAAGTTCTCATATTGTGAGATGAGATTGGATCTCCTATCCTTTCTCTCATCAGCAGATCCATCCACCATCTGATTTAGAGAATCTCAGATGGCTTTAGCTGAAGTGCACTCAGCCACCTTTTGAAATATATCATCAGACATAGTCTGAGCTAGAATGTTCATGGCTTTGGCATCTGCAATCTTAGCTTTCCTCTGTCCATCTGTCCAATCTGGAGGTGGAACCGCACTCAGATTTGTTGAAGTGGATGGGGTGGAAGCCAATGGAGTTGGTGGTCCTGTTAAAATTGAATTGAATATGTCTTCATCAATAGAGTTCATATAGAGTTTTATTCTTGCCTTCCAGATGGCAAACTTGGTTAAGTTTCAAACTGGAGGTCTGGTGCTAGCATAATCATTGTTTTGTTCCATGATATAAAGTGTGAAAGGAACAAGATTTAATCAGAGATTATCTTAGGATCTTGGTTAGTATAGGTGTTAGCCTGTTAAAATAAAAATGACAACCTCGCTCTGATACCAATTGAAAGAAAAGGGAGAGTAATCTCTGGTTAACTCTAGGGGTGAATAGAGTTAATTAAAAATTCCTTTGCAAATTTTTACAATTATAAAGTTAAGTGATAAAATATGTGATATAATAATATCAAAGAGTGGTTAACAAAATCAAAGAAAAACAACACTAAGCTGCCACAACACAAGACAAAAGGAAAACAGCAAACACACAGACAACACAAGAATTTTATAGTGGTTCCCCAACTGGGTACATCCACTCTTCTAGCACACTGGTAGGAATCCACTACAGGTTTTGATAAGGTGACTGCCACAACAATATCTATTTGAAGGGATATATTGCAACCCTTTGAGCTATTGATCAGTTGCCCAAAAACCAAACTCAAGTCTTTTGGAAGGTGACTTGTGAACCATGTTAACTTTTGAAGGGAGTTAAAACCCTATACTGTGGGATGGGAAAGAAAGTGATGTTAGTCTTCTCTTTTCTCAAAAACACTTTGAGAAGACTTTGTGTGGATTCCAGATCTTGTCAAAGCTCCCCCTGAGATGTAGAGTTGTTCAGTATTGAGAAGCTTTGTTCAGGAGTGTGTAGGTCTTCAGCTTGTGTAAAAGCAGATCCAAGAACTTTAGACAGATGGATCTGTATTGTCTCAGCAAATTCCTGGAAGGAGAAGATGAAGAAGACTCTTGATCAGTTTGTGTTATTCTTCTTCTATCTTCTTGAGAGCAAAGTGAGAGATGTTGATTTTGAGCTGCTGTGAAGTTTCTGCTCTTGCTTAGAATATCTCTATGCAATTTTTCTACTCTGAAAGAATTATGTTCCACTTCTCAGTCTCTATCTTCTTCTTGAAATATTATTCTCTCTGTATATTCTCTTTGACAACCATTCTTCCTTTGAAATTTGAATAACTGCAATTAATGCCTTGCTGAAAAGCTGGGAAGGAAAACGGCTAGCATATCTCTCTTTATTTGTTTCCCTAACTGTCCCGAGAAATATGTCAATTAAATCCTCTGATGAATAACATAATCAATGCTGCTGGGAACGGCTATATTCATAGGGAATATAAGAATTGAATACTCAGGGAATTTATGACTTGAAATAATAATAGAGAGGGAACAGATAAGGAAAGAACAAAGAACAGACAGCTTACAGAATTCGTCGACCAGAGAACAGATTTCGTCGACCTGCACTCATAGAACGTCGAGCTGAGAAATCCTGTTCATCGGCCTGAGCTCTGCGAAGCAAACACTGAATATAAACAACTAATTCTGTGCTCCAAGAACAACGACCTGAGAATCTGTTCTACACTCAAAGATCGTCGACCACGGGACTTGAAGAAACAGAATTAGTCGAGCTGAAAACCAGTCTGGGAGAAAACGTCGACCACAGAATATATCCTTCTGATGAAAATCGTAGACCTGAGCTTTATGTTCGTTAGGCTGAGTTCGACGAATGTCGAACTAATTTCCAGACAAATGAAAATATTCTAAGTCTTGAATCTTAAATCCACATCAACCAGGTCCATGAAGTTTGACACTTGGGGGACTGGCCTAAAACTTAGAAAGAAAAACTAATGACCCTAACTATACATCATGGGTCAACACAACCTAAGAAGTGAACCTAGCCCAAATCAAAATAGGGGTTCCAACAAAATGAGCAACACCAAATCCACATACATAATAGACAAGCTCGTCTCACTATGTGAGATTTGAAATCTAACACGCTTGGTTTCACAAACCAAAAAGATGGACAGTTATTGTTAAGGAGTAACAAGGATATCACAATGAAATCACATGCCCTACTAGCGGGGTTCCAAGGGGCTGCATCCCTGGAGGGGTCTTAGGGGCAGATCCCTGCATGGTGCGGGGCAGTGCCCCGGCCAATTTTTGAAAAACAACCACCGATTCCACAGAAAATCCATCAATATTTGATGTTCCAGGAATAGATCTAGGCATCTTAGAACACTTCTAAAATTTCTAGATCTACACGCAATGGATTTAGCAACTTCTGAAACAATGATCATCACAAAACCTCACTCTAATATTACTATTGGGTTTTACTATACGTCACAACACTTGTGCGTGGCGGAAATGGAACAAGAAAAATTCAAAATAGTTTGGATCTAGCGATGAACATTGATCAAGAAGTAAAGTGCAGTAAATCAAAATATACCTTTGAGGGATTGAGTCTGTACTCAAACATGATGCTCTAATAAAACTGGCGGACACTTACGGTTGGAGTTCCAAATGCAAAATAATGTCCATGCCTCTATAGGTGATCCACACGAATGGGATAACCCTTAGACTCTTGTCACACAAGATCTAGGTTGGAAGAAAACACTCTGCATCTTCACAGACTGCTAGGTCTGCTCCAAAAGAGGTAGCCGCTACAAATACAACGCCTTGGAAACACTTTCTGGCGACGTACAAGGACGGCGAACGGTCGGTGACGAGATCGGCGTTCACGGCCTTGGCAGAACTGTTCCGTCAGGAGGAAGAAGAAGCTGACTAGCGATTAGGTCAAAACATATCGTCTCTATTTTTCATTTTACTGTATATAACGTTTATATACTGAATACCAAGCCAACCGATACCAGTAGACCACGCCGAAGCTGACTTAAAGGAATTAAATTGGATGAAATGAAGTTCGTCGAGTATTCATGTCAATAATCGACGAATCAACATTTGACTTGACGAAGCGTCGAGTGCACTCAATGCCTAACTCGACGAATCAACATTTGACTCGAAGAAGCTTCTAGTGGACTCAATGCAGTCAGCACCAAACTCGTCAAATCAACACTTGACTCGAAAAATTGTCAAGTGAATTCGACGCTATCAATGCCTATATCGTCGAGTCAACATTTAATTCGATGAAGGACTCGAATGGTCTCGACGCTCTCAACGCCTAATTCGACAAGTCAACAATTGACTCGATGAATCGTCGAGTGGTCTCGATGTTCTCAACACTAACTCGACGAATCAACACTTGACTCGAGGAAAGTGTCGAGCGGTCTCGACGCACTCAATGCCAAGCTGTGAAATCAACACACTCAACGCATGCTAGTACTTGGTCCTTCACTGATCACATGAATAAGACCAACATAATGCAATCTTCCACATTCTCTAAATGCTCTTATATACGACTCTGATTGGCTCATACTACGTTGGCAGTGAGACTACATGCTTGATCACTTCCAGATCACAATGGTAACACTAACAGGAGGGACTAAGAAAAAATGTCTGGGAAATCCTAAATGACCAGAGGCACTTTATCGAGTACCTCAGTCTTATCTTTCGTTTTAAAGCAAGCTAAAAATACCTCGTCCCTTTGCTTAAGTGACTTGGAAGTCTATGCAAAAGTTAATATTATATGTAAGATAGAGGGAATACCTTTCAGGGTTATAGACTGTCCATCTAAGTTCTGGAGGTTGATTTCCCTTGTCGAGCAATTAATTTGGGTCTTATACTTGACCATCCAATCCATCCCCAAGACGATATCTAACCAACTTATTACGTAGATTTTGAATATCATGTTTCCCAATAGGGCTTGGAATGAGCACTTTTCTGTATAGGTCATATCAAATCTATATGAAAGGCGAATGTGTATAGACATCACGTCCAATCGGATGACATTTCCCTTGGACGAGATGAAGTCTTGAGATATAAATGAGTGAGTAGCTTTGGTTTTGAATAATATTTTTGCAGGGTGACCTTCTACCAAAAGTAAACCTAGAAAGATTTATATACAATAAACATGTAGATTTATGACATACATACGTCTCCAACACATCTCCATATTAGATAATATCATAATAATGCATCATAGATGCTTGAGGTATATACCAATAACTATGCCGAGTGTCGGTTTTTATTGTATGGGCTCTATCATATGTATATGTAGATCGGCGATTTGATCCTATCTAAAGCGTAAGCTTCTAATGGTGTTGTTATGCCAACTCTAGGATGGTACCTCCTTCCTGGCCAGTCTCTAAAGACTCCTAGACCTCATCCTATATCTGTAGTTCCCTGAATAGCTCTTATACTAGGTCTCCCTGTAGCTTGTTGGAAAAATTCTCTAATGTGTCTAGGCTATAGACATAGAAAGCAGTTCCCTGCAAGGGGAACATCTTGATATATTACTTATTCTGGATGGGGTGTTATATGGAGTGCAGGCTGAGGTAATGGTCATGGTGCTGGCTGAGGTACTGGTATGGGTGGGGTGGGTGGGGGTGCTTGATGGGGCTATGGTGCTCATCTGTACTGCCAGTGGCAACGATGTTGTCTATTATTGATATAAAATTCTTTAGTGGAGAAGGGGTTATGCGTGGAGAAGACAAAGTTAAGGGAGGAGAAGGTGGAAGTGTAGTTGTGAGATTTTCTCCGATTCTATATTCGATGAAGGCAAGTATACCTTGTCGCATATAGTATAGGATATTAAGTTCAATATCAAGGTCGTATTACCCGGGGCGAATTGAGTACTTCTACTTCAAGGAGTTACTATTATCTTATCAATTAAAAGTTGTTTTGGGGTTGCTTACTAAATTAGAGAAGTGAGAATGTTTTACTTGCAATTTTGAGAAAAGCTAAATGATTATTAAGCGATAGTACTCGATCGAGAATCACCTCGTCCTAAGTTGATCAAAAGATGCAATAATAAACTTTTTTCAATTAATAAGGCAAGAGACCTTGACCGTGGAGGTTCTAAAAGCAAGAACATGCTTCTCTCAAAGTCATGCCCATCTGAGTTTAGGAAGGTCTGACCGAACTTTCGTCTGAATCGGAGGCCTAAAACCCGCTTTATGCTGCGAACCCTTCTATTGGATTTTACTCCAATCCGGGAGAATTGAACGTCTGCCTCTCTCGAGGGGTGCGAACAACTCCCTTTACTCTTTAGTGCTCTTTTCAAACTTTCAGCCTCTCGGCTAGCCCAGAATGAAGTAAAGGTGGAGAGTATATATCGATGATATACCTCCAACCCGTGATAAATCAAGAGTAATTCAAGGCTAAACCCTAAAAAGGAAAGGTAAGATTCAAAGCATCATAACTTAATCACTCGAACCTCAGATCATCAAGATCGAGTACATGGAGGATTAGTTAATCATGGTGAGGTGGAAGAGGGGGGATGAGCAGTAAAGCATAAAGACGTGAAGTAGTAAAGAGAAGACAACAAGATCACTTTTATTAAAATCAAGACGAGCTTACAGCATGAAATTGAACGAGATTACAAGTGCATGAAATTGAAATCCTATTCTGGCCCTATAATTAGCAACTAAAGCATTAATAAAAGCTATTACAAAAGCTTAACTAATTAGGATTAAGGAGAATACAAAACGAGAGAAAAAGAGCATAAAAGGAACATTAAACAGAGGGGCAGAACCTCTCCGTCTCAGCCAAATGTGTGTCTGAACCCTTGGAGATGGGCTCTATTTATAGATTTTTTTGGGTCGGGTCACGCCCCCCTGTCACGCCCGGGTCGGGCGTGACCCTGGGGCGTGACACATTCGGCGCGACTTTTTCGGTTTGGAATTTAATTCTGGCAAAGTAGCTGAAATACACGCCCAAATGTCACGCCTTGGTAGGGCGTGTACCGGGGGCGTGTTCTTTGCCGTGTGACTTTGTTTAGCTGGAATTGAATGCTGGAGGTGACGGGCGTGCTTGTTGAAGTACACGCCCATATGGCACACCCGGGTCGGGCGAGACACTTTCGGTGCGACGGTGGAGCGGGAAAAACGAGCACGTTGCGGCGATTCCCCGGAACCTGGGGACACTCCTCTAGAACACGCCCGTGTCGAATGTGACACGGGCGTGACAGAGGGCGTGTACACTAAGCTTCCACGGAATGCAGTTTCAGACCAATTGCTTCATTCCTCTGGGTTACACGCCCGGGTAGGGCGTGACCAGGGGGCGTGTCTCAGCAAAATTCGGCTGAAAGCCGTGAAAATCTACACAAAGCAGAAAAACGCATTAGCGACAAAAATATATACAAAGGTGAATCAAAATAAGTACTTTACAAGACATGATTTGCTTTGAAACCCTGAAAATACCCTAATAAAATTGACTATAAATTGTATTATCAAATTCCCCCAAGCTTAAGTTTTGCTTGTCCCCAAGCAAAGATATAAAAACTAGCTAATCATAAAAAGTGACTAATTCAAAAAGTTTTAATCATGCTTACACAAGTACTATGCGAAATTTCAGGTAGGGAGGATGTAAAACGTAATTCTAAAACAATTATTTTGGTATGGTTTAACTTTTATAAACTTTACTTAACGAAAATAAATCATCCAGAATTTTGACGAGACTCTTTAAATAGATTTAAGCAAGACAACAAAAATGAAAAGAACGTATTGAGTTGTTACTAGATCCAAGCAACACATTATAATTATATCAATTAAATAACAAAAATCTAAGTTTAAATCCAGAACTAAAACTGATTTACTTTTCTTCTTTTCGTAGCTGTTAAATAAGATTTAAAAAGGCGTGAATCAAAAGGACTTAATAGGACCAAAACGTTTGGTTTAGGATCATGAATAGGAGTGAAATTCAAAGATAAACATGGAGGCTTAAAATCACACTAAACAAAAACAAAGAGTTTCAAAAAAAAATTTTATTTTAAACAAAATATATATTTTTTGTTTCTTTTTCTTCTTTATTATTATTTATATTTTTTTTCGTCATTTTTTCTTTCTTTTTTTCAAAACAAAGGCCAAAAATTTTTTTTTTTCTTCCATGTTGAATTGGCCAAATAAAATCAAACATTGCTTTTGAGTATACTTTTTTCAATAATTTCTCCAAAGATAACACAAAATTTCCTAGCATGATTATGAAAATTTTTGGATGAAACTCAAAAAATTTAGCGTGATTAGATAGGTAAGAATTTTGGCTTTGGTGAAAATGAAATGCTATGTGGAGTTATCAAATGAAATTGGGAAAAAGGCTCAAAAGCAGCTAACTAGTGGTAAAAGATTTTAGGTTGGCAGAGAAGCTCAAACGTAAACAAAAACGGCCTAAATCATTTTCACGCTTTTTAAATTTATTTAAAACATAGATTTTTAAAATTTCAAAAAGCAAATTCGAGATAATAAAAGAAGATTGATGAAATTATCTTGAAAATAAAAATAATATGTGACTTGGATCGTTCATATCTACTACGTTATTCAAAAGTTGTTCTTACAAAAATTATCTAAAAACGAAAAGGAAAATAGTGGATGATGAATTTTAGAGAAAGTAAAGAAAATAAAGAACGAAAAACCATAATAGAAATGCGTGTTTTAGAGAAATATTTCACCTTAACATGCTACCGTGAATTAGAAACACAGCATGACCAACATTTTACTTGTGAAATATGATTAAAAAATAATGATTAGAGAAATTATAATTAACTACGTTGTTTATAAAATATTTTGAGAAAAACAAAACACAAACATGGGGTACTATTGAAATACCAAATTGCAGCTATATATTTTTTGAATTTTTAGATGTTTGGATTTTTATAAAAAGTAAAAGATATTTACAAAAAGCAAAAAGAAGGAGGAAGTCATCCCCCAAGCTTAAAATCTACATTGTCCTCAATGGAGAAGGAGGTTGGAGAACGAGAGAAAATTAAAGTACAGAAATGAAAGACAGAATTGAAAAATAGGTACTTCCTCGGTTTTAGTTTGCAGCGAAAGCTGAGTGATGCCGCTCCTCCATGCTTGTGCTTTGAATCGTCAGGAAAAGTATTTTGTTGGACTTTGTGATGGATTTAGCAGCATCGACGGCGGTGATTTTTGAAGCCGCAACTTGTGGAGCCGTCCAGGGCAAAAAGTGTAAAATAAAGAAAACAGAAAAAAGAGTTGGGTTACCTCCCAAGAACGCCCTTTGTTTATAAAGGTCGTTTGAGCTCGACCAAAAGAATATTGTAGAACAATAATAAGTCTTAAATTATTACAGTCCAAATGAAGGAGAAACGAAATAGTTCAGGAGTTCGATAACAGTAATTGTTCCGTCGCAGCAGGAAGTAAATCGTTAGGCAAATAGAGTTTTAATCGCTGACCATTTACCTTAAATTCACCCTTATCCGGGTGCGAAATGAGAACCGTCCCATACGGCCAAGCCTCTTTAACAATAAAGGGGCCGGACCATCGCGATTTTAATTTTCCTGGAAAGAGGCGAAGCCGAGAGTTATAAAGAAGGACGAGATCGCCCGGCGAAAAAGATTTAGGAAATTTAATATTTTTGTCATGGTAGAACTTTGTTCGCTCTTTATAAAGCCGATTACTCTCGTAAGCGTTCACCCGCCACTCATCGAGTTCATTGAGCTGAAATTTACGGTGTTCGGCGGTTAGGGTTGGATCTAGATTTAATGTTTTGAGGGCCCAAAATGCACGGTGCTCTAACTCAACTGGAAGGTGGCAAGCCTTACCATAAACCAAGCGATACGGTGTGCAGCCGATTGCGGTCTTATATGCTGTTCGATAGGCCCATAGGGCATCATCTAGTTTTAGTGCACAATCCTTCCTGTTTAATGATATGGTTTTCTCTAAAATACGTTTCAATTCTCGATTAACAACCTCGACTTGACCGCTCGTCTGGGGGTGATAGGCGGTGGAAAGTTTGTGCGTCACTCCATATTTTGCCAAAATTTTGGAAAACTGGCTATTGCAGAAATGGGTTCCCCTGTCACTAATTATAGCGCGTGGCGTGCCAAATCGAGAGAATAATTTTTTTTAGAAATTTTACAATGACTCATGCATCGTTGGTGGGGAGAGCTTGCGCTTCCGTCCACCTTGATACATAGTCGACAGCTACGAGAATGTATTTATTTTGATAAGAGGGGGGAAGGGGGCCAATGAAATCAATGCCCCAAAGATCGAAAATTTCACATTTGAGGAAAATATTTTGAGGCATCTCGTCCCGCCGTGAGATATTGCATGCCCGCTGGCAACTATCTCAAGTACTCACTAGGGTGTGAGCATCCTTGAATAGCGTGGGCCAATAGAAGCCCGCCTCCAGCACCTTTCTTGCGGTGCGGTTCGCTTGATAATGACCACCTGTTGGTCCTTCATGGCAATGTCCCAATATTTGCACTCCTTCCTCACTCGAAACGCAACGCCGCACAACCTGATCTGCACAGACTCTGAATAAGAAAGGGTCTTCCCAAAAGTAATTCTTTAAATCAGAAAAGAATTTCTTCTTTTTCTGACTTGAGAATTCCTTTGGCAAGACCCGAGCCACTAAATAATTGGCAAAGTCAGCGAACCAAGGCACGAGATAATCTTTTGAATTTTCGAGAGCGAAGAGGCACTCTTCAGGGAATTTATTGTTAATGTCGGCTTCCACTAATAATTCGCTGGCAGGGTTTTCTAAACGAGATAAATGGTCAGCCGCCAAATTTTCGGCCCCTCTTTTGTCCCGGATTTCTAAATCAAACTCCGGCAAGAGGAGGATCCATCGCAAAAGGCGGGGCTTTGCGTCCGCTTTGCTAAATAAAAAACGAAGAGCTGAGTGATCCGTAAAAACGACTACTTTGGAGAGGGTGATATAAGACCTAAACTTATCAAAGGTAAAAACAATTGTTAGGAGCTCTTTCTCGATGGTGGTGTAGTTGGCTTGTGCAGACGTGAGTGTCTTGCTTGCATAATAAATCGGGTGGAAGAATTTATCACCCACTGGCCTAAGACCGTGCCTACCGCAGTATCACTAGCATCACACATGATTTCGAAAGGGAGCGACCAGTCCAGAGCAACTAGAATTGGAGAGTTTACTAATTTTTCTTTTATTAAATTAAAAGCAAGAAGACAATCGTTGTTAAAATTGAAAGGTGACTCTTTCTCGAGAAGATGGGTGATCGGCTTCGTTATTTTGGAAACATTTTGGATAAAACGCCGATAAAATCCCGCGTGCCCAAGAAAACTATGAATGTCTTTAATATTCGTTGGAGGGGGGAGCTTTTCAATAATTTCGATCTTGGCCCGGTCGACCTCGATCCCCTTGCCTGAAATCTTATGGCCGAGGACTAATCCCTCTCGGACCATAAAATGGCATTTCTCCCAGTTGAGGGCTAAGTTAGTTTCCTCACAACGAATCAACACGCGCTCGAGATTTTTTAAACAATTCGCAAAAGAACTACCAAACACCGAGAAGTCGTCCATAAAAACCTCCATTACTTCTTATACCAATTCATCGAATATCGCCAACATACATCGCTGAAATGTAGCTGGTGCATTACATAAACCAAATGGCATCCGTCTATAAGCGAAGGTGCCAAATGGATAGGTAAAGGTAGTCTTCTCTTGGTCTTCGGGTGAAATAGGGAATTGGAGGTACCCCGAGAGACCGTCGAGAAAGCAGTAGAAGGAGTGACCGGAAAGTCGTTCTAAAATTTGGTCGATAAAGGGGAGCGGGAAGTGGTCTTTTCGGGTGGCATCATTTTGTTTGCGGTAATCAATGCACATTCGCCAACCCGTAATAGTACGGGTTGGAATTAATTCATTATTTTCATTGGCCACTACCGTGACCCCGCCTTTCTTTGGCACGACCTGGACTGGGCTTACCCAAGTACTATCGGAGATGGGATAGATAATTCCCGCATCTAGAAGCTTAATAACCTCAGCCTTCACGACGTCCTTCATGTTTGGATTTAAACGTCGTTGGGGCTGGATAGTACTATGAAAGTTATTATCTAAGAAAATCTTGTGTGTACAGAATGATGGGCTAATCTCCTTAATATCAGATAACTGCCACACAATTGCATGGCGATGATTTTGCAAAACTAGAGTCAACTAAGAAATTTCTGAGTTGCTCAGATCCGAGGAGATAATAACTGGTAGCTTAGAGTCATTTTCGAGGAAAAGATACTGCAGATGAGGGGGGAGTTTCTTAAGCTCCAATATGGGTGGTTCCTCATAAGAGGATTTGAATTTTATGGTGTCCATGGGAAGCGATTCGGGGAGGGTAGTGCGAGAGACTTCCTCTAAGCAGAAGAGCTCAGTGATAAGAGATTCATCAAATGGTGGAGAAATTAATTCCAAAGGCACAAAAAATTCATTTTCGAAGAATTCCTCTAGATAAAAGCAGGAATCATCTTGCTCTAGGGTGTTGCGCATGGAGGGATTAATGCTGAAAGTGATTTCATCATCTCCAACCCGAAGGAGGAGCTTTCCATCACTAACATCAATAATAGCGCGGGAGGTGGCAAGGAAGGGGCGGCCGAGTATAAGGGTACATCGGCATCCTCTTCGATGTCTAGGATGACAAAATCCACCGGGAAGATGAATTTGTCCACCTTGACCAAGACATCCTCCACAATCCCTATCGGAAATTTCACAGAACGATCAGCTAGTTGAATGCTCATACGAGTGGGGTTCGGAGACCCTAGACCTAATTTTTTAAAAAGCGAAAAGGGCATGAGAATTATGCTTGCTCCCAAGTCCGCCAACGCATGTTTGACCAATGAATTACCGAATAGGCACGGGATGGAGAACCTTCCCGGGTCATTCGCTTTGCAGGGTAATTTGTTGAGCACAACCGCGGAGCATTCTACATTTAAGGAAATATGCGAAATATCCTCGAGCTTTTTCTTATTTGATAGGAGCTCCTTGAGATATTTCGCGTATTTTGGCATTTGAGAGATAGCCTCGCAGAACGGCACATTTATATGAATTTTTTGTAGCTTTCTTCAGCGCGTTCATTTTTAAGTTTAGACGGATACGGTATTTTTGGATTAGACATATGTGGCGTAGGCGTAGTAGGCAAATTTGAAGCTAAAATAACAGGAGGAGAGAGAGGAGAAGGGAGAGGTACCATAGGTTCGCTTGGTATAGCAACTTCTTTTTCACTGCGGAGGGTAATGGAGTTTGCACTTTCTCTTGGATTTTGCTTGGTATTGCCTGGCAAAGCTCCTTGTTGCCGATCGGAGATCATCTTGGCTAGCTGTCCCACTTGGTTTTCCAAGTTTTTGATGGACCTGGCAATATTCCTGATATTTGTTTCATTTGTAGCAACGTATTTGGCAAAGACCTCTTCAAGTGATGAGGGCTTTGCCTGTTACGTTTGGAAACCAGGTGGATTTAAATTTAAGGGGGGAGCTAGATTAAATGGTTGGCTATGATTATGAGGGGGGTTATGGGGGCGTTGAGCATTTCCTTGGTTGCTCCATGAGAAATTCGGATGGCTCCTATAACCCGCATTGTAAGTGTTATTGTACGGTGCGTTGTTCGGGTTATAGGAGGGCCGAGGAGCATTTCCCATGAAGTCAACATGCTCTTCTGTAAAAGCAGAGTTATTATAATTATTAAACCAAGGAGGAGTGGCGGAGGAAGCAGTCATCTCCGCCACTTGCTTTGTTAACCGCTCAACTTGGAGGGCAAGATTCGAAGTAGCGTCAATTTCAAAGACTCCCGCTGGTTTGTTAGCCCGCACACGGGGCGCATTCCATTGATATGAATTCATAGCCATTTCCTCAAAAAGTTCCTGAGCGGCCTCTGGGGTTTTCTTATTTAGTGTTCCCCCAGCGGTCGCGTCGATCATTTTCCTTGTTAAGGAATTTAGGCCGTTATAAAATATTTGCACTTGTTGCCAAATTGGAAGCGCGTGGTGTAGGCACCTTCGCAATAGCTCCTTGAAGCGCTCCCATGTATCGTAGAGAGTCTCTGAGTCTATTTGCATGAAGGATGCAATATCCATGCGCAATTTGGCGGTCTTTGCAGGCGGGAAACACTTGGTAAGAAATTTCCCTGCCATCTCGGCCCACGTGGTGATGGACCCTCTAGGAAGAGAGCTCAGCCACTGCTTGGCCTTTGACCGCAAAGAGAAAGGGAAGAGACGTAATCTAATGGCGTCATCTGAGACTCCATTGATTTTAAAAGTATCACAGATTTCGAGAAAATTTGCAATGTGACAATTTGGATCCTCGTCCGGGAGACCATCGAAGGTTACCGACTGCTGCACCATTTGGATGATGCTGGACTTGATCTCAAAGTTATTGTTCGCCACTGTGGGGCGAACAATACTTGATTGTGTACCCTCCAGGTTCGGCCTCGCATAATGGGACATAGTCCTTTGTTGGGCCTCATTTGGGTTGGGCGGATTAGGATCCATCGTTTCTGTGCCAGTGTCCCCGATCGACTCTTCGATGCCTAAATGCGATTCCTGGTCACGAGAACGGAGGCGATGTAAAGCGGTGCGCTCTATCTCAGGATCAAAAGGAATAATCGATGAGCTTTCTCGGGTCATACACTAAAAAAAAGAGAGAAAGAGGGAGGGGAAGAGATAAAACCATTACGAGAGCGAGAGAAAAGGAAAAACGATAAAATTAATAGCTATCTTTTTTTTGAAATATCAAAACATGAGTCCTCGGCAACGGCGCCAAAAACTTGATATAAAATTCTTTAGCGGAGAAGGGGTTATGCATGGAGAAGACAAAGTTAAGGGAGGAGAAAGTGGAAGTGTAGTTGTGAGATGTTCTCTGATTCTATATTCGATGAAGGCAAGTATACCTTGTCGCATATAGTATAGGATATTAAGTTCAATATAAAGGTCGTATTACCCGGGGCGAATTGAATACTTCTACTTTAAGGAGTTACTATTATCTTACCAATTAAAAGTTGTTTTGGGGTTGCTTACTAAATTAGAGAAGTGAGAATGTTTTACTTGCAATTTTGAGAAAAGCTAAATGATGATTAAGCGATAGTAATCGATCGAGAATCACCTCGGCTTAAGTTGATCAAAAGATGCAATAATAAACTTTTTCAATTAATAAGGCAAGAGACCTTGACCGCGGAGGTTCTAAAATCAAGAACATGCTTCTCTCAAAGTCATGCCCATCTGAGTTTAGGAAGGTCTGGCCGAACTTTCGTCCGAATCGGAGGCCTAAAACCCACTTTATGCTGCGAACCCTTCTATTGGATTTTACTCCAACCCGGGAGAATTGAACGTCTGCCTCTCTCGAGGGGTTCGAACAACTCCCTTTACTCTTGAGTGCTCTTTTAAAACTTTCGGCCTCTCGGCTAGCCCAGAATGAAGCAAAGGTGGAGAGTATATATCGATGATATACCTCCAACCCGTGATAAATCAAGAGTAATTCAAGGCTAAACCCTAAAAAGGAAAGGTAAGATTCAAAGCATCATAACTTAATCACTCGAACCTCAGATCATCAAGATCGAGTACATGGACGATTAGTTAATCATGGTGAGGTGGAAGAGGTGGATGAGTAGTAAAGCATAAAGACACGAAGTAGTAAAGAGAAGACAACAAGATCACTTTTATTAAAATCAAGACGAGCTTACAGCATGAAATTGAACGAGATTACAAGTGCACGAAATTGAAATCCTATTCTGGCCCTATCATTAGCAACTAAAGCATTAATAAAAGCTATTACAAAAGCTTAACTAACTAGGATTAAGGAGAATACAAAATGAGAGAAAAAGAGCATAAAAGGAACATTAAACAGAGGGGCAGAACCTCTCCCTCTCAGCCAAAGGTGTGTCTGAACCCTTGGAGATGGGCTCTATTTATAGATTTTTTCGGGTCGGGTCACGGCCCCCTATCACGCCCGGGTCGGGCGTGACCCTGGGGCGTGACACATTCGGCACGACTTTTTCGGGCTGGAATTTAATTCTGGCGAAGTAGCTGAAGTACACGCCCAAATGTCACGCCTTGGTAGGGTGTGTACCGGGGGCGTGTTCTTTGCGGCGTGACTTTGTTGAGCTGGAATTGAATGCTGGAGGTGACGGGCGTGCTTGTTGAAGTACACGCCCATATGGCCGCCTGGGTCGGGCGTGACCCGAGGGCGTGACACTTTCGGTACGACGGTGGAGCGGGAAAAACGAGCGCGTTGCGGCGATTCCTCGGAACATGGGGACACGCCTCTAGAACACACCCGTGTCGGATGTGACACGGGCGTGACAGAGGGCGTGTACACTAAGTTTCCACGGAATGCAGTTTCAGACCAATTGCTTCATTCCTCTGGGTTACACGCCCGAGTAGGGCATGACCAGGGGGCGTGCCTCAGCAAAATTCGGCTAAAAGCCATGAAAACCTACAAAAAGCAGAAAAATGCATTAGCGAAAAAAATATATACAAAGGTGAATCAAAATAAGCACTTTACAAGACATGATTTGCTTTGAAACCCTGAAAATACCCTATTAAAATTGACTATAAACTGTATTATCAATTATCCTAGAACAATTGTCGAGGGGAGGCCTCCCTCCCTTGTCCTTAGGGGGTCTGTATTTGCCTCATACGCTATTGGGCTACCATCCTCTGGTCCATCTCCAAGACAGTGGCATGTGTGGGTATATTGTGGAAGGTCTATATAATCATGATCAAGGCATGTTGAAGATCATCATATAAACTCTAAGAGAACCTGGTAGCTCTATCCTTGTCTGACATCGTAAGGATTCCCACAAAGTAGGATAAGTGTGTAAACTTCTGCTGGTACTCCTGTACCGTCCTCTCCCCCTATCATATCTATAGGAGTCACTCTGGCAACTTTGCTCCATCGGTATTTTGTATAAAGTGCTCTAAGAATGTCTCTAAATCTCTCCATATAATATCGCGCTAAGCGGTAATCTTCTAAACATAGAGAAACTGGTTGTCTGCCACTAGTCTCAGGCGTATTATTCTAATAAGGTCACCATTAAAGCAACAATAGCTACCATCGAGCACATCATCCCAACTAGCAGCTTTTCTACCCATTCCACCAGCTTGGTGCCTCGAAATATATGGGGCCTCAACCCCCAGAAAGTCGTGAAGATATTTGTAGGCATGGGTAAGTGCTGTTGTGGTTGTGTGATTGCAACCTAAAAGGAGGAAAGCAAGGTTGTTAGAGTTCTCCCTAACTCCATCTCAGTGAAAGGAACCGTAGGGGCATCGGGAGCAATGAGAACATGTTGTTTAGTCACGGGGTGGTAGTGGTCTCTAGAAGACAATCTCCCATTACTCAAATCTGGTATTTGGATAAGTAACATAAAAGAAGTAAGAAAATTTGCAAAGTAAAGTAATTTGCAAAAACTGACTAAAGAAAAAAAAATGAAGTGCGTACGGATGTGCAAACGTACAGCCTAGAATCCTTAAACCTTTATCCTAAAGGGAGCACCAAGCTTCAACTTCATAGTTCGGCCCGAACTAATTAACAAAACAAGTGAAAGTGATAGGTCTTAAGCTAATTAGATAAATATCACAACACAAATTATAAAATAGGAAATGCAGAAAGCAATCAAGCAACACAGAAAACACAAGGAATTTATAGTGGTTCCCCAAATCTGGGTAGTCCACTCTTCTACAACCCTGGTAGGAATCCACTCAGGTTTTTGATCAGGTGCCTGACACCAATGAGTTTTGATCAAGTCCCCAAAAACCAAAACCTCAAGTATTTTGGAAGGATACTTGCAACCAGGAATCACTTTTGAAGGGAGATGACAATCCTTTATACAGGAAGGGAAAAGAGGTGATGGAAATCTTCTCTTTCTCAATAGCAACTGAGAAGACTATGTGGATATTGATGTTAGCAAGCAACTCCCCCTGAGATATTGATTTGTTCAGGTTAGCAGGAAGCTTTGCTTCAGGGAGATAGGTCTTCTAGGAGATGATGTCTCCAACAAGCTTCTTAGACTGATATTGAGTGGTTGTCTCTTGAAGCCTGGAGCCAATGAAGAACTCCGATGATTGTTCTGATTGATGCAGAGTTCTTCCTTTCTGTAGAAAACCTTTTCTTTGTCATTTTGTTCACTATTTTGTCTGTCTGCTCTGTTCTCTGTCTTCTTCCCTGTATTTGAATTCCTAATCTTGATGGCGGAAGAAACATTCCCGAGTGTAGTAAAAGCTTTGGAATTTGATCCGGACTTAATTCCTCTATAACTGTCCGTTTGAACGGCTATTTTCACTGGAAATGTTGACTGCAATTAATCCCCAATTAATTCTACCAACTGTTACTGATTTCACAGAAATCGTCGACCTGAACATTCGTCGAGTTCATCAATCGTCGACCTGAGTTCGACATTCGTCGAACTCAGCTAGATTTGTCGAGCTGAATATCTTGCCTGCGTTCGTCGACCGGAGCTTGCAGTTCGTCGAGCTCAGTTTCTGTGTTCGTCGAGCTGAGAAAACTGTTGAGTGTTGACACAGGTGCTTTGATGGTGTTGACACAGCCTTGCTTGAGTCTTGAGACCGTCGACCTGAGTTCAGCAACTCAGAATTCGTCGACCGGAGATCGCCGTTCGTCGAACCGATCGTCGATCTGATTTTCTGTCTTTGCCTTAACTGCATTTCTTGGACTTCTTTCAGCAATTCTGGAGAAACCTTCTGAATGACCTGTCCTAGAAAACATCCTATGACCCATGACTATACATGTTGGGTCAATCTAATATTCCTAATAGTGTTCCTTACCAAAATCAGAACTAGGGTTCCAACAACAAGGAAAGGTAGGATTCTAAAGCTGCCCAACATAAATGGATTGTTAATGCTCTGATCCTATTATAAGGCACTCCCACCCCCACACAAACCCCACCCCCACCCCCCAATGTAGACTGAATTGGATCGAAGATGGGCCTTACTAAACAAGATGATCACAATATGCTTTCCCAGTGGAAACAAACTCACTTTCCAAGCGCGACATGATCTCCTTGTCAAGCAATGGAAACTCATCACTTCACATACTATATGTGGAAGCCATAAGAAATTAACATGTTCACATATATGTATATATATAATCAAGGGTGTAGCCACTATTTATTCATAGGAGTAGTGGGCTAAATAAAACTACTGTAACTACACACTCCAAATGATGCACTGCACCCTAGGGACTCGCATCTCTAAAGTCGGGAGACGAGACTAGTGTATCGGCTCATGAGGGCTCTATAGCATGTATATTAGCGGTCATTAAGCCTTGCACTGTTCCGTCTTCAAAAAAAGGTGTATAACAACACATTAGTCATAAAATTAGTGGATACACGCCTCCTTCCCGAGATCCATATGACTTGGGGACGAAAGTGAGTATTATAAAAAAATAGCTGAATCAACATAGGTTAGCAACAGTATATAAATAAACAGGGTATTAAGATACGAGCAAGGTACAACAGCAAATAATCGTAAGCAGCAAATACCTAAAACAGTTATTTAAGAATAACACTACTAGATACCATGCAATCAAACATGTTTCATAACCTACAACAACTCTTTATGTTGACATAGTTTGACAGCTTATATTCAAATAGATTAGCGGACCCCGTGGGCCTCACTAATATGGCCGCCGGTGATAGTAGCTAGTTGATGTATGAAATGACAAGTGTATCGGTAGTTCAAGTAATATAAAACAGGAAGGTTTCCCCCGACTATCGATCTCTGAAGGAATGCAGGTTGGGGAGTATGATTCTCTTGTCAAAAAATAAATTAAAAAGATTTTAGAATGGAAAAGGGCTTTGATTTGGTTTGTAAAAATAAACAAAGACTAAATTAAACTACTACAGGTTGCAGGCACTGCATCACATGAAGAATGGAACTATTGTAAGTCGCTATGCTCTACTTCGAGAGGCAGATGGACTAGAAGGCAAACAAATGAGGTGAACACGCTGGCGAAGTGAGGGTCGCAAGCACCTCATCATAATGCATGCCACTAGCAAATGCTAGTGCGACAAACTCTATGCAACAGTGGGATGGCGGATAGAATTGCGGTTGTTGGGTCTATTGATCTCAATATCCCAGATTTGCAAGAAGTCAAACAGGTCAATGACATACACACTTATGTATTTGATGTATGCTTTAAGTTCATGCATGCAGGTTGTCCATGATTGGACAGGTGAAGAAAATAAGTTGGGGTAGTAAAGTTAAATTTCGTCAAACTAAGCTCAGAGTTCGTCAAACTCAGCTCGCTGATCGTCGAGCTCAACTCAACATTCCTTGGGTTAAGCTTAAGTGCTCAGGATTCAAAGTTCGTCGAGCGCAGCTTGAATTACATCGAGCTCAGTCTATATTTCGTCGAGCTTAACACAAAGATCGTCGAACTCAGCTCAACAGTTATCAAGGTAAAAGACAAAAAATTGTCTAAGTCAAAAAGTGCTGAGACCGCTGAGAAGAACAAAGATCATTGAGCTCAGTTCACAATTCGTTGAACTCGGGACAACGCTTATAAAGCTAAAGCAAGAAAATCTGCCTAAGGCAAAAAGCACTGAGTCCGCTGAGAAGAAGGAATTGAGACTGCTGAGACAGCTGAGAAAATTACATTGATACTGCTGAGACAGCTGAGAGAGCTAAGAAGATGGAGTTGAGACAGCTGAGATAGCAGAGACAATATTGGCTGGAAACTTTCTAAGTCCAGAAGCGTTGAGTGAAGCAGGTTTACTCAACTATTCTAAATAAAGCAGGAAGCACTGAGACAGTTAAGAGGTAAATAGCTGAGAACAAATCTAGCTGGATTTTTCTAAGTCCAGAAGCGTTGAGTGAAGCGGGTTCACTCAACGCTTCTAATGAAGAAGGAAGCGCTGAGACTGTTAAAAGCAAAAACTGCTGAGACCGCTAAGACCAAAGCTTGTCTCAGCTTAAAATGAAAAACCGCTGAGACCGCAGCAAAACTTCTGAGACAGTTAAAGTGCAAAAATCGCTGAGACAGCAAATAAGAGGAAAGCGCTGAGACATAGGCTTGTCTCATCTAATAATTAAAAACCGTTGAGACCGCTGAGACAAAGCCAGGGAATATTTTCTAAGTCCAGATGTTGATGACCACTGCTGACATCATCAAAGTCAAAATTGCAGTATGCCGTTGCGAGAAAGTTGCTATAGCGCCGAAAGATGTTTTGTCCTTTTCTGATGGAGTTGGCGCTCACCAATCCCTGGTGGGCCCACATACTATTGTGTTGTTGATTCAAATCAGCGCATATAAAAGGGGAAACAGTAAAGCGATTAGGGTGAATGAATACCCAGACATCAAGTACAGAAAAAAATAGAGAGAGAAAAAGTAAGAGGCTGCTGGACATCTTCTTCCCCATCAAGCTTAAAAGCTAAAGTCCAGCCAAGTTAGCCAAAGGGCAAGAAGAAAATAGATGGAGCACTTCCTGCTCAGCAAGTTGGTTTTCTCAAGAACAGAGCAAGCTGGTTGATCCACTCAATAGCAGATAGCTGCTCACCTGTGCAGCAAGAGGAGAAGATAGCTGTAGAAGAGGACTCATCCCTTCTACAGCAAGTTGCTAGACTGATATCTGCTCAGTCCAACAGAGTTAACTCAGAGAGTTAATCTATGAGTTAGGTTATTTCTATTTTCTTTATAAACTTGTAACCATTTTACTATAGGACTCAGGTTTCCTGAATATGAGTGTAGGGCACATTGTTCCTGAGTTATAGGTGACTAAGTAGTCACTGAGGTAGGTGCCCTGTTGGGGCACTGAGGTAGGATTTAAGTGGATCTGAGCTGCTGGAAGGCTTAATAGCCTGAGGATGGAGAGTTTATCTCTATGTGGTAGGATCCAAGTGGATCTAAGTTGCTGGAAGGCTTGATAGCCTGAGGCTGGAGTTTTATCTCTCTATGGTAGGATTCAAGTGGATCTAAGTTGATGGAAGACTTAATATCCTGAGGCTGGAGAGTTTATCTCTTTATGGTAGGATCCAAGTGGATCTGAGATGTTGGAAGGCTTAATAGATTGAGGCTATAGAGTTTATCTCTCTGTGGTAGGATCCAAGTATAGATTTGAGGTAGGGTTGTCCTCCCAGCCTGAGTGTAGGGCTTTGTTCCTAAGGTAGGTGGCTGTAGAGCGACTGAGCTATAAGTGACAAATTTGTCACTGAGTTGTAGGCCTTGGAGGAGGTTGATGTCACAACCCGCATTTTCACCACATAAAATAACTTATCAGAGTAAGGGAAAATGCGCGTCATGATGTCACGTTAGTAGTGGATAACTGCGGACGCTCAGGCGGACAGTTACTTAATCATGAAGAAAGATTGTTTAAGTTATTTTAAAGAAAAAAAATTAGTTTAAGTGCAGTAGTTAGCCGTATCCTTCGGCTTAATGGCTCATTTAGTTCACGAATCAAAATATAATTATACGCTGCAGAAAAAATACTTATTTAGATTGACTCCGACATCCTACATGAGTATAAACGTCCCCAAAGTACAACTCATGTTATGCAAGACTCTAAATTTATAATAGTAGTAAGGATAGTTTTTACGGTCATCAAATATAACAAGCTAGAGTTTTAAAATTATGCAGTGCATGAAGTAGTAGTAATAGATTTTATAGTTGAAAATACATAACATGCATTCCTAGCATAAATCCTCCCAGAGAGCAAGTAGTACACATCCACATATAGAAAACTAAGCAGCTAGCAAGTATCTAAAAGTAACAATACTGTGGTCGTCAACAAACTGACACAAACCCACATACAGAAAAATATGTCTGAACCAATAACTAAATAAACAACAAACTACCTCGCTGAGACGAGGCAACAACCACGGCCAACACTGCCGCCCAGAAACTCCAAAACTAGCTATGTTATCTTCTACTGCTCTAAACCTGAGGCATTCCAAAGACAGAACACCTCAGCAAGAAAGCATAAATGGTGGCAGAAATTAATAAGCCAAAAAAATAAAGGTCAAAGGGGTACCAACCCAAGGCTGGCAGTACTGAAATAAAGTACAAAAAGAGGAACAAGTCATCATCGGGAAAAAAAGAGCTCTTACGTGATTCGTCAGATACAACAATAATATACCAGACGCATGAGGCTATAAGGTGACAACATGAATAATTCGTAAGGAAGAAATAAAAAACCTTTATTAGGCACCTGTGGTCGACTCTACCCAAAAACACGGGCGAGGTGGTCACTCGTGGACACACCACCCAAAAACAAGGGCGAGGTGGTCACTCTTGGGCACACCCACACGAATATAAAATCTGTCTAACAGCGAGGGAGTCTCATACTCTCCACCATACACCGCAGACACCCAAAAACCAGGTAGACTTCCACAGGGCACTAATGAAGGAAACAAACACTGCGGAGGTGGAATCATCCACTACTCCCGCAATCAAGAAAACCACCAAGAAAACACCACATATCTTGAGATTTGGATTGTCAGATTCTACTTGACATTACTAGATTCGAGACGCGGTTGATCAACCCTTACGGACGATTTACAATCTTAGATAAACTCTAATACGTTTGATAATGATAAATAAGCCAATTAAATCCAATACTAAAAGCATTTTATCAAACCTATATGAAGTTACCAAATTCAGTTAGCAAAATAAGATTTAGAAATTTTCAAGTGATCGAAAAATTAGACATAGCTATAACTTAGAAAGAAGATCAAGGAACAAAACTCATACGTTACCATCAAATCGGACAAGGAGAAATGAGGGGAAACCACCACTTGCCTTGGTTTTACCGAAAAAGTCATTTGAATCACTACACGTCGTAGATCGGGGCAAAAGAAAGCGGGAGGAGATGAAATCTAGACAAAAAATGGCCGAAATAGAGGTTAGGGCCGAAAAACCCCAACGCGAAATCTCAAGAAACAGGGAAGATATTACCACAATGTCGTAGCTCTCGGCGAGAGCTTTCCGGATCGATACTCAGATGAAGATTTCGAGCACCGGAGCAGCGTCGGCGGCCACCGAAAGGTTCACGAAATATATTCTCTCACGCTCACACCGCTCTAGTTTGGGAGGAAAACGAATCGGAGGAGATGAAGAAAATGTAGTTTTCTCTGATAGTGTAAATATGCATATATATATATATATATATATATATATATATATATAAATATATATATTTATAAAACATTCTGTCTAAAAACGGTCTTTTTACGAGTGGATGTGTGGAGGACAAAAATAGAGGTTTAGGATGGCTTCAAATCGAACAGTGGCCAACATGAAAGTTGTAGATCTCGTCGAGACGCACAAATTTCATGTTAACCATTTTTTCATACGACATCGTTTTGTTGCTCCAAAAGGCTCCCAAACGTAAACTACAACGGACTACACGAGAACAAGCTTACGGGTACTCGAGAGGTAGAAAACGGTTACTCGAGTAGTTCAAAATGGGTACTCGAGTAGTTCAAAATGACTACTAGAGTAGTTCAAAATAACTACTCAAGTAGTTTAAAATGACTACTCGAGTAACTCAAGAAACACTCGTGTAGGTAAAAAGAATTACTCGAGTAGGTAGAAAATCACTCGTGTAGGTAAAAAAGATTACTCGAGTAGGTAGAAATGATGACTCGAGTAGGAATTTAGATAGGTACACAAGAGCAAAAAATTTACTCAAGTCAGAAGAACAATTCACTTGTGTATATAGAACACTTGACTCGAGTATGTCGAACAACACTCGAGTATGAAAAACAAATCCTTTGCATAAATAATAATTTTTTTGCAAAAACACCCTTTTGATCAAACTATACAAATGAATAGTACTTTTCGTTTTTGAACAGTAATTTAATAAAAAAATATTCGTATTTATATATTTTTGAATAAGGAAACTATGTGATCAAAACGGAGGCCCAAACGTGCACCGAATTGAACGAAATTCGCACCGTATGCGAACACTGACGCTACAAACACAGCGACGAAGTCAAAACCAGAATCCGACGAGCTATTCCCGAGATATTAATCTTCAAAGTATACGGCGAACATAAACAATCCAAAACTTCAATCGCGCGCCGAGACTCCAAACATGCTCGGATTATGACGAAACTGGACGTGCAAGTCCAAAATTACGTAACTTATATTCCAAATGCAAAATTTTCCCATTATAACAAGAATTCGGCCGACTCGACTGCCCGGACTCGAAAATGCCTTAACGGCATTGCGCCGTCAACTCGACGTTAAAATTAACGCCACGACGTCATAAATATGACGTCGCCCACTCAAATAAAATCATCGAAAAATCGGGGGCGTTACAGTCACTCCCCCTAAAAAGAAGTTTCGTCCTGAAACTTAACACAACTCCAAAATCAAATCAAAACGATAAAATCAAACATGACTGAAAACATAAAGACATACCCGAAATTATGAGAAGAGGTGTGAATGAGATTTCCTCATCACCAATTCCAATTCCCAAGTCAGGCTCTCGACGTCTTGATTCCTCCAAAGAATCTTGACCATAGGAATGGTCTTCCTCCGTAACACACGCTCTTGAGAATCCAGAATACGAATAGGTTCTTCCGCATACGTAAGGTTAGGCTGAATCTGGGGCATAGAGTCGAGGACTTGACGATCATTACGAACACACTTCCGCAACTGACTCACATGGAACATATCATGGACACCAGGGAAGGTTGCAGGCAACTCCAGCCTATAAGCTGACACTCCGATGCGCTCAAGAATCTGCAAAGGTCCCATATACCGGGGGTCTAACTTGTGGTTTCTTCCAAACCTTTTAACGCCAGACATTGGAGAAACCTTCAGAAAAACCAAGTCTCCTACGGCAAACTCCAGATCAACCCTTTGTTGATTAGCATACTTCTCATAGCGCTCCTGAGTCACACGGAGCTTTTCTCGAATATGAGTCACAGCACAATTCATCTCCTCAAGGGCTTCCAGACCTAGCAACGGTCTTTCACCAACTGCAACATAAAAAAGGAGTTCTACAACGCCTCCCATATAAGGCATCAAACGGGGCCATCTGCAGACTCTCTTGATAACTATTATTGTATGCAAACTCCATGAGTCTGAGACGCTCGTCCCAAGCACCACCATGATCCAAAATATAACACCTGATTATATCTTCTACGATCTGATTTACCCTTTCTGTCTGACCATTCGTCTGCGGATGATAGGCGGTGGAATACCTTAAATCAGTACCCAACCCCTCCTGTAAACTCTTCCAAAAAGTGATACATAAATCTGAAGTCCCGATCTGATACAATGCTAACAGGCACTCCATGCAACCTGATGACCTCTTCAAGATATAGCTCGGCTATCTTCTTCATCGAATACCCAATCTTAAACGGAACAAAGTGAGCACACTTTGTCAATCTGTCGACTATCACCCAAACAGAGTCATGCCCACGGGGGGATTTTGGTAGACCGGTGATGAAATCCATTGAAATACTCTCCCATTTCCAACTTGGAATATCAAGTGGTGTCAATTTACCACCAGGCCTTCTATTATCAGCCTTAACACGCTGACACGTATAACATTCTGATACAAACTTCGCGATATCATTCTTCATCCCTAACCACCAAACAATTTACTTTAGATCCTTATACATCTTAGTGGAGCCAGGCTGGTAGGCTATACTGGAACCATGAGCTTCAGCACAGATCTTAGCCTGAATGTCGCCAAAGGCGGGGACGCATAATCTACCCCGATACCTCAAGGTATCCAACTCATCCAAGGAGAAATCAGGTAGCTCTCCCTTCACTATTCTATTCCTGAGGTGCAACAAATCAGGATCATCCTTCTGATGTACTCGAGTAAGGGAAATCCAAGAAGGTTCTTCCGCTTCCAAACTAGTAGGCACAGTACGACTCCCAACCTCAATATCCATCAACAAAAATTCTTCTACCAAGGATTGTACCGACAGATTAAAAATTTTAGCGGTCTTTCTACTCAAAGCATCGACTACTACATTAGCCTTTCCTTGATGATAAAGAATTTCCACTTCATAATCCGCCACATATTCTAACCACCGACGCTAGCGCAGATTTAGTTCTTTCTGAGTGAAGATGTACTTCAAACTCTTATGGTCCGTATAGATCTTGCACAACTCGCCATACAATAACTGTCTCCACAGCTTCAGCGCATAACTTACGGTAGCAAACTCCAAATCATGCGTAGGATAGTTTCTCTCGTGAATCTTTAGTTGCCTCGATCCATACACGATCACTTTACCATCTTGCATTAAAACACAACCAAGTTCGAAGTGTGATGCATCGACATACACGACATACTCAACTCCTTCTGTAAGTAAGGTTAAAATTAGGGCAGTATACAGTCTCTTCTTCAACTCTTGGAAAGCCACTTCACTCTTATCACTCCAAATGAATATAGTATTCTTCTGAGTAAGTCTAGTTAGAGGAGCAGGCAACAACAAAAATCCTTCCACGAATCTTCTATAATAGCCAGCCAGGTCTAAGAAGCTCCCAATCTCCTTAGGTGTAGACGGTCTCTCCCATTCCATCACGGCAGAAATCTTGGTCGGGTCTACAGAAATACCGTCCTTGCTTACTACATGACCCAGAAAGGACACCTGAGGTAGCCAGAACTCACATTTGCTCAACTTCTCATATAGCTTATGCTCCCTTAGGGTCGACAAAACCAAACGCAAATGCTGAGTATGCTCCTCAACATTGCGGGAATACACCAGGACATCATCTATAAACACAATAACGAATCGATCCAAGAAATCCTTAAACACTCTATTCATCAAATCCATGAAAGCATAGGGTGCATTGGTTAAACCGAAAGACATCCCCAAAAACTCATAATGTCCATGTCGTGAACGAAAAGCGGTTCGGGGAATATCTGCCTTACGAATCCTCAACTGGTGGTAGCCTGAGCGAAGATCGATCTTTGAAAATACCGAGCTACCACGCAATTGATCGAACAAATCATCAATCCTTTGCAGGGGATATCTATTCTTAATGGTTACCTTGTTCAATTCCCTATAATCGATGCAAAGCCTCATCGATCCATCCTTCTTCTTGACGAACAAAACAGGGGCACCCCACGGAGAAGAACTTGGTCTAATAAAACCACACCTCAGCAACTCATCGAGCTAAGTACGCAACTCATCCAACTCACGAGGAGCCATACGGTATGGTGCCTTAGCAATTGAGCGAGTACCTGGCTCGAGGTCTATCACAAACTCTATCTCCCTTTCAGGAGGAAGTCCTGGAAGACTATCAAAAAAGACATCTGGAAACTCTCGCACCACCGAGACATACTCATGACATGGTGTAACAAAAGCTGTTTCCAGAGCAGAAATAGAAACTAAAAATGCCTCGCAACCAGACTCTATAGCACGTGAAAGTGAGGGTTAGGTCTACAATACTCTAGAGGGGGGTGAATAGAGTATCTTTAAAATTTGTTAGGTCCCAATACAGGTGTTGTTACAGCTTTTGCTGTCAACTAAAAATGTGCAATAATTAAGAAACTAGAAAACAGAAAATAATAAACTTAATCACAGCCACACGGCAAGAACAAAAAGAAAAAGGTAGGCAACCAGACGACACAAGAAGTTTATAGTGGTTCCCCAAATCTGGGTAGTCCACTCTTCTACCACCCTTGGTAGGAATCCACTCAAGTTTTTGATCAGGTGCATGACACCAATGGGTTTTGATCAGGTCCCCAAAAACTAACTCAAGTCTTTTGGTTAGGAGACTTGCAACCAGGAATCACTTTTGAAGGGAGATGACAACCCTTTATACAGGAGGGGGTGAGAGAGTGATTATGTCTTCTCTTTCTCAATAAACTGAGAAGACTTATGTGGATTGATGTTTAACAAAAGCTCCCCCTGAATTATTAAATGGTTCAAGAAGATCTGGAAGCTTTGTTGTAGGGTGATAGGTCTTCAATCAGAGTTCTTGACAGCAGTGATGCATGAGCTTCTAGACTGATTTTGATATATATTTTCCTTGGAAGTCCTGGAGAGAATGTGGAAGAAGAAGACTCTTGATATTGTATGATTGTTCTTCTTCTCCTGAAATGAAGATCACTGCCTATCACTATAAGCTTCAGTATGATTTCTGTGTGAAGCTTTTCTGCTACTCTATGAATTCTTGCAGTCAGTCTGTGTGTGTCACTGTATTTTTCTAACTGAGTATGTTCTTGTTCACTCTCTGATTGTCGATCTTCTTTTCTTCTATCTCTTTTCAAAAATTTGAATCCTCTGTAATTAATGCTGACGCCTTGAGAATAATCAGCATTGAATCATTTCCTCAACTGTCCCGTGGAAAGTCGGCAAGTAATGTTCCTGAAGAAGACTGTAATCAATGCTCCTTCTAACGGATACATTCAGAGAATGTAGAGCGTCAATTACTCAGAAATTTCCGCATTAGAATGGGGACAGAAGGCCGAAAATGGCTAAGTCTAAAGTCGTCAAACAGTTGGCAGAATTCGTCGAACTGAATTACCAATTCGTCGAACTGAGATATTGAATTCGTCGACCAGACGGATTCTTGTACGTCAAGTTGAGTTCCAAGAACGTCGAGCTGATAACAGAACTTGCATGCTTCATAACCTTTGCCTTTTCTGTCTGAAGTTCGTCGAGCTGACAATTGCATTCGTCGACTGGACTTCAGCAACAATTCTGGACTTAGTCGAGTATTTTGTGTTGACTGATATTTTGTGTGTCGACATGAATCTTCTGGTGTCGACACAGGTTTTCTGGTGTCGACATAAGTTTTCTGGTGTCGACATAAGTTTTCTGGTGTCGACATAAGTTGTTGTCGACACATTCCCTAAGTGTCGACACAAATCTTCTGGTTCCAGAATTCGTCGAGTAGAGTACTGAGTTCGTCGACCTGAGAAGTTGACTTCGTCGACCTGAGGAGTTATGAACTTGAGGTCCAAGTTCGTTAACCTCAGAATCTTGTTCGTCGACCAAAGTCTGAAGTTGGACTTAGAATAATCTGGAGTTATTCTGACTTTAGTTTGTTGAAGTATCCCAGTTTTCGTCGACCAGAGAATGAAGATCGTCGAGCTCAGCTCAGAGAAATATCTCAAGATCGCCGAGCTGAGAACGTCTTTCGTCGACTTGAGTTCGACAAACATCGAACTCATTTTTAGTTAGTCTTGAAATCTTCTAAGTCTTGAGTCTCTAGCAGTCTTGTTGATAGCTGGTCCATCTGATGTTGACTGTAAGGACTTGTCCTAGACTTCTAGGACACAACTTTGACCCTAGATATACATGTTGGGTCACATCCTAAGTTAGTGAACCTAGCCCAAATCAACTAGGGATCCAACAATCTCCCCCTATTTGGGTGAGGTCACTAATAGACTCAAAACATAAACATAAAAATAAACAAAGCAAGAAAAAGATATATCTGGCAGAGAATCACCAACACATGCAGCAGATATATATGTACATAAGCTTTATTTAAATAGATAACACAGTTTGAAAGCAAATGCAGAAATAAAAGCAAAGAAATTAAAACAAAGTAAGGATTACTTCTTCTGCTTCTTCTCTATGTACTTGTCTTCTTTAGTCTTTTCACTTGGCTTTGTAAAGATAATTTCTCTCTTTGGATCCAAACCCTGTGCCTGTGTCATTGTCATGTCAGCTGCCCTAATAATCTTCAGGGATGTAGTTCTAGGGACAACTGCTTCAGGATGTAGCTTCATGTAGTCATCAACATTGAACAATTTATTTTCTTTATCAAATCTTTTGAGTTTTTTCTTCTTGTAATTGGATATAGTGGAATATCCTGATATATCTTTGCCTTCAGCTTTTGCTTTATTAATCAAGGATAGACCAACAAGTTCCTGGAACCTGAACATTTTAGCAATGTTTGTTGTTTTAGGATCCTTAAAAGGAACAGGAGGTGAATATGGTCTTTCAGGACTTTTAGCCTTCTGATCTGCAGGGATACTTTGTTGTTGCTGTTGAGGTTGTTGATGTTGTTGATGTTACTGTTGTTGAGTTTCTAAAGAGTGGTGCCTTTGCTGACTGCTTCTAGAAGATCTCTCTTGGTGTCTTTGATAAGTTTGAATAGGGGCAGATCTTTGAGATCTAGATCCAGTGGCACCAGCTGATGGAGGAGGTGGAGGTGGTGGATCTTTTCTATATCTCTGGACTGGATGAGGAGAGTATTTTCTACTTCTTTTCTTCTCCTTTTGTTGATTTTTAGACAACCACATCCATGCTGGCATTCCTTTGTAAGGAGTAATATTTTGGAGAATATAGAATGTAGTGTCATTCTTTCGGTTTGGCTTAGCAGCAAGAGGAGGAGGGGCTTTCCTTTTCTTTGACAACATTTTCTTCTTCTTCTTAGCAGCTTCTTCATCTGAATCTTCTTCATCATCTTCTTCATCATCATCACTAGCAGAACCCTGAGGGTTATCATATAGAGCATCCAATGCTTTCAAGGCTTTATCATAAGTAGTAGTCTTTTCTGTAGCAGGAGCAGAAGTTTCAAAGGCTGAAGTTTTAGCAGGAGTTGAAGAAGAGACTATACAAGAATCAGAAGTAACTGGGATAGAGCTTTCAGCTGCTGCCTTATTTTCTTCTTCAATGTCAGCCACGATCAACTCATCTAGATCTGGCATAGGGGAGTCATCCATCACAAAGATTGGTGCTGAGATAGCTTCTGGAGAGGATGGAATGACTGTGAAGGTTGGTGCAGAAACTGGAATTACAAGGCTGTCACATAGTTTCTTGACAACTGCTGGACTGACAGGAGAAGTATAAGGAACAATAGCCAACTGTGGCTTAGTAAATTCTTATGGAAGATACTGCATATGTACAGTGTCAAAGGTTTTCAACAATTCTTCTACGTTAACTGTGAGATTTAGAATAAAATCACCAACAGTTGTGAATCCTTCAGAATCTGACTCATCAAAATCCATGTCAGTATCAATGAAATCAATTAAATCTTTATCTATACAATCTGTATATGCTGCTGTGGGGACTGGAGTATCTGCTGGTGCTGGAGCTAAAGTGTTTGAAGCTGTAGCCGCTGCTTCATCATCAGGCATCTCCCCCTGCCTGGTTTTAGTAGGAACTGATGTCAGGCCCCTGACTGAGGAGGGGACAGCAGTGAGAGCAGATATTTGGGAAGATAGATAAAGAGGTAATGGTAGTAGCAAGAGGTGTAAGGGCCTCTGCTATAAGTGATTTAAGAAGGGGAGTGATGATGGTGATAATAGATTAGATGGTAGAGGGGTCCAATGAGAAAGTGGTAGATGGTGTTGTAGTTGGTGTGGAAGAGGTGGCCACTATTGATGGAAGAGATGGTGGATCAGCAGGTATGTTAAGGTTAGATGTTGATGAGGATGGAAGGGTGGCATCTTACATCATGGTGTCTGTGGGTAGGATGTAAGATGGTATGGAAGATAGATATGGGGGAAGTGGAGACTGTGGTGGTGTAGAGATATATGTGTCATGAGGGGATTCAGGATGTGTGGGTGGTTGATTTTCCTGAATGGATGAAGAGGGAATGTTAGTGATGGTGATTGGTAAAGATGGTGTGATTAGGGATTGTGTTGTTGTTGGAAGGGGGGCTTGAAGAGAAGATGTGGAAGGAATGTTCTCTTCAGCAGGGTGGGGAGTGGCCTTAATAGCCCTTGTGCCTTCAGAAGGTGTGGTAGAAGAGATAGAAGCCTTCGAGGGCTTAGTGATGGTCCTCTCCCACCTGCCAAATAAGGCACATGTAATCCTTTTACTGGCATTTATGAAGATGGTCTAGGAGACCAGTGAGTCTGCAGCCTTTTCCTATAGAAATATTCCTAGTATTCTTCCAAAACAAACTTCCTTCTTGGTGTTTTTCTTCTTAATCAAATCAAACAAAAACTGTGACCAATTTATTGGTTTCTTATTTATAATGGCACACATATCCAGAAACTATGGTTTGGTGATATAATCATGGGCAGTGTGTTTCCCCAGTAATACTTTGCCAACTAAGTCTGCTAAAAACTTGTACGGCGCAGACAAGTGTTTCTTCAGCAGTTTGTTAGGGTTTTCTCCAGTATAACCCATGAGGCTGAGCATCATATACGATTCCTCTGCTTTAATCTCGAGGTCCTCTTCTCCATTTATTAATCCAAAGATTTCAGTTAAGATAGCGGGGGTTAAAGAGATGGAGTTACCTGCGATGGTGCCCGTCATGATATTCTCTTCTGTGGACGACAGTGTGTATACCAATTCTCTGATTTCCATGCTGTGCAGTTTGATCATTTTCGTCATCAGAGTTTTTAGTTCTTGTTCTTCAAGAAGTTCCAGGATATACAGGAAGATTGGATTGGAATGCTGAAATGAATCGAAATCCACATCAAATCCTGTATCAAACTTCATTCCAGTGAGATTGCTTGCCAGAGCCGCCATAGAAATCACCTGCAAGAAAGACACAAAAACGGTGATCAAGTGAATGGGAACAGAAAGTGCGGGATGGAAGTCGAAGAAAACCTAGATATAAGGTTTTCCAGAATATGAATCGACAAACTCCGTTCCACGAAAATAAAATTAATTCTTCGAATTAAAGTCGACGAAATTGTTTAGGGTTAAATAATTCGTCGAGCTCATCAAAAGTATTGAAGACGGTTCGTCGAACTTAGGTCGACAAATTTCATCTGAAGTAACGTTCGTCGATTGCTGGTCGACGAAAATTGTTTCACTCACAGAGAGTTCGTCGGCCTCCGGTCGACGAGTGTCTCTCAAACTTTCCCTAGTTCGTCGAACTCCGTTCGACGAACTCTGGAAAATTCGTCGAATACAGACAGAACTTAGACTAAGTCTTCTCCATTGATCATTCCTAGCTAATTTAGAAATAAAGCATGATTTTTCTCATCCAGAGCTTTGGTGAATATATCAGCTTTTTGTAAATCAGTGTAGACATAGACAAGCTTAATCTTATTTTTGTCTACACACTACCTAATAAAATGATGTCTTATATCAATATGTTTTGTCCTACTATGGTGAACTGGATTTTGTGCTATGGCTATAGAACTAGTATTATCACAGAATAGGGTTGAATTATTTAAGTTGAACCCATAATCTAGAAGCTGATTCTGTATCCAGAGCATCTGTGAACAACAGCTGCCTGCTGCAATATATTCTGCTTCAGTAGTTGAAGTTGACACTGATGTTTGTTTTTTACAGAACCAGGATACTAATCTCATACCCAGGAACTGGCAAGTTCATGAAGTAATTTTTCTATCAACCCTACATCCAGCAAAATCTACATCAGAGTATCCAGTTAACTCAAACTCTGATTCAGCGGGATACCATAGGCCTAGATCAGGACAACTCTTTATTTATCTTAAAATTCTTTTTAAGAAAATTAGATGAGATTCTTTAGGGTTCACTTGGAGCCTAGCACAAAGGCATGTAGCAAACATAATATCTGGCCTACTTGCTATGAGGTATAATAGGGACCCAACAGTGCCCCTATAAAGTTTCTGATCTACAGGTTTTCCTGGTATACCAGAGTCCACAACAGCATTGGTGGCCATGGGAGTTTTCTTAGCTGAGGCATCAGCCATCCCAAACTTCTTTAGAAGTTCTTTAGCATATTTTGCTTGAGAGATAAAGATGCCATCAGGAAGATGTTTCACTTGGAGACCAAGGAAATATGAAAACTCTCCCATGCTACTAATTTCAAATTTAGAATGCATGAGGTCAGAAAACCTCTTGCATAATTATGAATCTGTAGAGCCAAATATAATGTCATCTACATAGATTTGCACTAACAAGATTTGGTCTTTATGATGTCTAGTGAAAAAGGTTTTATCTACAGTTCCTCTTGTAAATTTATGCTCTAATAAGAAACTTGCTAAGGTCTCATACAAGCTCTTGGAGCTTTCTTTAGACCATAAAGAGCCATATTTAATTTAAAAAATAAGAGGGATAAGTTAGAGAAACAAAACCTTGAGGTTGTTCTGCATAAACCTCTTCTTGTAACACTCCATTTAGGAAAGCACTTTTCACATCCATTTGAAAAACTTTGAACTTTTTGAATGTTGCATAGGTAAGGAAGATCCTTATAGCTTCCAACCTTGCAACAGGTGCAAAGGTCTGGTAATAGTCAATTCCTTCCTCTTGCCTATATCCTTGAGCAACAAGCCTAGCCTTGTTCCTCACAATGACTCCTTGGGCATCAAGCTTATTTCAGAAAACCCATTTGGTTCCAATCACTGGATAGTTTTGGGGTCTTGGAACCACATCCCAAACTCTACATCTCTCAAATTGGTTTAGCTCCTCTTGCATTGCAAGGATCCAGTGGGGATCTTGCTCAGCATCATGAATGGTTAGAGGTTCAACCTGAGAGAGAAAACAGGCATGCATCAAGTCTTGGTTGAGTTGATTCCTTGTATGTACACCTGCTGATATGTCTCCAATTACTTGAGATATTGGGTGATCCCTAAGTGTGACAAAATCAGTGGGTGGAGTTGGTTATGCAACAACATTTTGAATAAATTCCTCTTGTGGAATTATATTTGCTGTTGGTTGAGGCTCATGTTCTTCAGCTTCATCTTCTTCACTATCTTCAATGACCTGTGGAGAGGGATGAGTGGGAATCTCTTGGGTGAGGTTTAGTCCATCCAATGTCTCACACAAGTGGGGTGCCTGCAAGTTCCTACTGGTAGAAACTTCTTTCTCCTTGCAATACATGTTAGTTTCATCAAAAGAAACATGAATTGACTCTTCTACTTTTAATGTTGATTTATTGAATACCCTATAAGCCTTGCTTACTTGGGAGTATCCTAGAAAAACTCCCACTTCAGCCTTAGCTTCAAACTTTCTAATATATTTCTTGTTGTTATTATGTATATAGCATGTACAACCAAAAACTTTAAAATAGTTTATTTTAGGTTTCTTCCCTTTGAGCAATTCATAGGGAATCTTGTTCTTTAGTTGGTGAATTAAACTTCTATTTAGGACAAAGTTTGCAGTGCTTACAGCCTCTGCCCAAAAGGTTAGTTGCATGTATGCATCAGCAAGCAATGTACCTGCAGCTTCAATGAGTGTCCTATTTTTCCTTTTAGCTACCCCATTTTGTTGGGGAGTTCTAGGAGCTGAGAAGCAATGTCTGATACCTTCCTTCTCACAGAACTCATGCATAATAAGAGACTCAAACTTTATGTCATGATCACTTCTGATCAATGCAATATGAGTAGAGAACTCAATCTGTATGGTCCTGAGAAAATCTATAAGAACCTTGAATGTATCTGACTTTGTTCTCAGAAAGAATACCCAACTGAACCTGGATAAGTCATCCACTATAACTAAAGTGTAAGATTTCCCTCCTAGGCTTTGTACAGCAATGGGTCCAAAAAGATCCAAGTGTAGCAAGTATAAGATCCTAGGTGAGTTACTCTTATTAATTGATTTGAAACTAGTTTTAGTTTGCTTGCCTAATTGACAAGCCCTGCAGAGACCTTCCTTCTTGTAGGGAGCAGAAGGTAGACCTCTAACAAGGTTGTGCTTAGATAGTCTAGCAATGTTTTTCAGGTTTACATGTCCTAGTATTTTGTGTCATAAGTCATTCTGATTACTAGTTAAATTTAGCAAACATATATCAGTTGTGGCAGAAAGAAAATTTACTAAATAAATATTTCCTTGTCTACTTCCAGTTAAAACAGTTTGGTTATTTTTATCAATGATAGAGCAAGTAGATGGGTTAAAGTGTAAGACCCCCCCCCCCTCCCCGGATCCCAAAACACAGCACGAAGGGGAGTCTTATGCCCGGAACAGCCGCCTTGCGGTAGCATTAGCACACGGGCTAACCTGTACCACAAGACGCCTATTCCGCCGGCTACAACAATATCAATATAACATGCCAACCCAACCAAATAAATAAACATCCAGAAGTCAAATCCACACTAAGTTATAATGTCCAAATACATCAATAATGAGAAGCTAAAACATGCTTCTACAATATATCAGAGTACAGCTAAACATTGCCCAAACGGGCTACATCAGAATATCAAAAACTAACATCAGTGACTGACGGTATCGACGGCACCGTCACATCAGGCCCTGTCTCCCTGGCCTGGCTGTCCTGCTGCGTAGTCTGCGGCTACTCTACCTGCGGCGTGACCTCCTAAAAAGGAAGACGTAGCAACCGTTAGTCGAAACGACTAAGTGGTTTCACATCCGCTCCCCCGGCGACTCCTCGGCACCGGGCGGAGAAAAGGAACAAGAGTATAGTATATAACAAGTAAGCAAGTAAAGGAAGTACAAACAGGTGGCAAGGTAATGTAAGAGTAACAAAATCATGATGAGCATTTAAGTAAGAGCTACACTAAACTAGCAAGTATAAGTAACAGCAGGAAAGTAACTTAACTTATAAGAATGCCCATACAAACTTATAAGTTAAGGATCGGGTTACATAAAAGGAACTCATCGTATAAGAGTGCCCATACAAACTTATACGATGAGGATCTTGTGGTGCAATGATATGAAATGCTATGAATGCTATGCAATGACTCACCCATGCACACCCATGCAATTGCTATGCCGACACAGACTATAGTTCCCACTTTTCGAGCAGGTAGCTAACCTCTCAGGCATCAGCCACCGTGGCCAGGCGGTGACAGTAGAACGGGCACTTCTACTACTAGGCGGGTATCACACTACTTCACCTAGGCCTCCGTACGCCTCAACGCTAAGAACACAACAGCGGAGCCCATGCGTACTATGGCCCAGCGGGGTCTTGGGTAGATGTGCACCAAGAACACAGCCCGAACTGGCCTTGCGTGACCCGGAAGGGGCCTCGGAAGAAAGCACGAGGTCACAGCCCAACCGTTCACATGGTCGGAGGGGCCTCGGGACGTGAACACCGAGGACACAGCCCAAACCGACCAAGTCTAACTGCCAACTCCCGTCGGTGTGACGACTGGCGAGCCCGTAGACCTGCCACACTATACTTAACCCGGGATTACGACACCGCGTGTCGACTCACACCACATGCAAATACCACATCAACATAACATGGAAGGGGCCTCGGAAGCAACACGAGGGCACAGCCCAACCATCCATCCACACCTTATCTCAACACAACCAAAACAAGTGACGGTCAACACCGCACTTACATCCCTTCACAATACAACCCGTAGGGAGACGACTCTCTAAGTATTGGACTACTAAATTCAATCCACTAATCAACATTCACATGGCCATGAGTTACCCTTCTATATGTCTTATCAGGTGATTTCAACACAATATATCAAGATGCACATGTATAGAAAAAATCTACTAACTTCTAACAAGTCAAATCATCCAAGTATACTATCTTACAATTCTATCACATGGAATCCGATTAATAATCTTCATCATTTATGCAACTGAATTAATTATTTATAAGAGTTTATCCAAGCCTCAGGGTTACCTGTAATATTAGTTTCTCCGAATCCAAATCCAAATATTATAAACCCAGATTTTTAAGTGCAGGAATAGTCTGGACAGCAACTTCGACCGGAGATTCCCGAGGCTACAGGAATCCGGTGAAGTCGTATAACCACTCGATGGAAAGGTATTTCCATGGACTACATCTTTCATATTCAGAGCTCAACCCAGATTTGACATTATCCTATTTGAAATCGGACTTGAAGTCCGCTGCGTACATAACACAGTTTCTGCATACAAGGTTTATTGAACACCATTTTCGTTTAGACTTTCCCGTGGCTACAGACTTCGCCAGAAGTCGTGCAACCATTCGTTGGAAAGGTATTTTCAAGGGTTTCAACTTTCGTGTTAAGCCGAAAGCCCAGATCTGGCCATAGCATACATAAAAATGGCCTATAAGATCGCTGCGCGCAGAATACAGATTCTGCGCGCATCTTAAAGGAAAATGAACGGCATCGGTTCGTCTTCCTCCTCAAGGCGATCGTTCCTAAATTTTCCAGAAATATTCTCCTCCCTTATTCAACCTCAAAGGCCATAAACTCCTCACGATACCATCCACCCATCGTCATATTGAAGAAAAGGGGAAGGGTTGAAGAGATCTAAAATCTAGAACACAAGTTCTAACATGGCCTAACCTAGAAATTTTCTCCTCTCCATCAAGACTCTCTTGAGTCGATGTCTCTCCTAGGAAAATGACTATAGATCTAGCACCAAGGGAGAGGGTAGGAAACTCACATTGGCTCCAGCGGTACCACCATTTCTAGCCATGGATCTCGTAGTTCTCCTTGGCGGCATCTTCTCTTTCACGGCGATGGCGGATCTCCTTCGGTAGGACTTGCTCCTGCAGTTTTCCCTCTCACAGGAGTTCTCACAGGAAATAGGGGAAGTAAAAGAAAATGAAAAACGGTTAGGGTTTCTCTGCCCCTTAAATACAAAATATGACACGGGTAGGGACACGGCCGTGTCCGTACCCGTGTCCTGCTTCCGTGAAACGGCCGTGGCGGTTTCCATGTCGGTTCAATGTTTGACACGGGTAGGGACACGCCCGTGTCCCGACCCGTGTCCCCATGACACGGCCGTGTGCCTGGCCGTGTCCTTGGCCGTGTGCTTCTTGAGTTACATCTCGACACCTCTCGTCGAGCTCAACTCGACGCACACGGGTAGGGACACGCCCATGTCACTACCCGTGTTCCCCACTCGACGATTCTCGACGATCTCGACACGGCTCGTCGAGCTCATCTCGACGCACACGGGTAGGGACACGCCCGTGTCACTACCCGTGTTCCCCACTCGACGATTCTCGACGATTCTCGAAGATCTCGACACGGCCCGTCGAGCTCATCTCGACGCACACGGGTAGGGACACGGCCGTGTCACTACCCGTGTCATCTCCCGTGTCACTCTGCACTGATTTCTCCACTTCTCCACAAGTGCAGCCCAATTCCCTGCACTTCTCAGGACTTGAGTCAACCCTCCTGACTCAAAACACACACACTAGGGGCCTAGAGCGATTTGGGACGTTACAAATCCTATAAACAAAATAAAAGATTTCGTCCCCGAAATCAGGCTTAGGCTGTGTGGAAAGAAAGCATGACAGGAAATTTAACACTTGCTTTTAAATAAAATTACCTTGAGCAAACAACTCCGGGTAGCGTTGCTGCATTAAATCCAATGGCTCCCATGTGTACTCCTCCTTCCCATGATTCAACCATAGCACCTTTACTAAGGGAACACTTTTGCGGCGCAAAGTCCTTGTCTCGCTGTCAACAATCCGCACCGGCTCTAGTCGCACAGACCTATCTGATGCCACTGCACCATCAGTAGTGGGAATATACTGGTCGGGCCGCAACAGTGCTTTTCGAAGCGACGACACATGGAACACGTCGTGTAGATTTTCTAGTTCTGGTGGTAACTCCAACCGATAGGCCAACGGGCCGATCCTTTCCAATATAGTATAAGGCCCAACATACCTTGGGCTGAGCTTTTTCACTCCACGCACCCGCGACACTCCATGCATCGGCCGAATCTTGAGGAACACTTTTTCGCCCACTTGGAACTCCACCATCCGGTGCTTTTTATTGTAATATTTCGCCTGTCGACTTTGAGCCTCCAACATGCGATCCCGTATCAATCTGACCGCCGCATCAGTATCATCTATGTATTCGTTTCCCAATGCCTTCGGATCTTCATCTTGCACCCAAGACAAGGGAGTCCTGCACCTTCTTCCGTAAAGGGCTTCATGGGGCGCCATGCCGATGCTCGCCTGATGGCTATTATTATAGGAGAATTCCACTAGTGGCAAGAGCCTTTCCCCTGGCTCTCCTCTGTCCAGCACACATAACCTCAATAAATCCTCCAGTGTTCTGATGGTCCGCTCTGACTGCCCGTCCGTCTGAGGATGAAATGCGGTACTAAAGGTTAGGCGTGAGCCCAAATACGCCTGTACCGCCTTCCACTCATTGGATGTAAACCGACCATCCCGATCCGAAACAATTGTCTTGGGCACGCCATGATACCGTACAAATTGCTCCACAAAAAGGCGTACCAAAACATCCACGTGTGCTTCCTTCTTCATTGGAATGAACCGGGCCACCTTTGTCAGTCGGTCCACAATAACCCATACTGAATCATTCCCGGAGCGGGAACGAGGTAACCCATGAACAAAGTCCATGGAGATATCCTCGAACTTCCATTCGGGGATGGGCAATGACTGCAACAAACCACCGGGACTCCTGCATGCAGCCTTCACTCTTTGACAAGCTTCGCAATGTGTAACATAGTAGCGAACATCCTTTTTCATTCCCGGCCAACACATGGTCTTCCGCAATCCGGCGTACATCTTAGCAATACCAGGGTGCACTGAATATTGAGAGGAATGTGCCTCTCTCAAGATATCCTCCCGAATTTTGCCGCCCTTGGGAATATAGAGTCGGCCACGAAAATAAATGAGGCCGTCTTTGAGTGTGTACTCATCGGTGGTCCCATCTTCAATTGCCTTGATTGCCGGGGCCAAGGCCGCATCCATTCCTTGCTCCACCCGAATCCGGTCTCGGATATCACAAACTATGCTCATGTTGGCCAAATACTCCGCATACTCTGCCGAAGGATCCTTGAATACTAGAGTAATTTCCATTTCCTCGATCATCCGAGCCAACTCCATGCTCATCAGCCAAGACTCTGGGCTAGAGCCTGGCACTTTTCTACTCAAGGCATCGGCTACCGAGTTCGCTTTCCCGGGGTGGTAGTTCATGGTGAACTCGTAGTCGCATAGAAATTCCAACCACCGCCGCTGTCTCAGGTTCAACTCCTTCTTAGTGTGAACATACTTCAAGTTTTTGTGATCGGAAAAGATCTCGCAGTGCACGCCATATAAATAATGCCACCAGACTTTCAAAGCGAACACCACTGCTCCCAACTCCAAATCATGAACCGGGTAATTGATTTCATGTTTCTTTAACTGCCTTGAAGCATATGCGATCACGTGCCCATGCTGCATCAATACCGCTCCCATCCCTTGATATGAAGCGTCCGTGTAAACTTGGAATCCTTCCTTCCCCGACGGAAGTGCAAGGATGGGGGCGGAGGTAAGCCTATCCTTCAGCTCTTGAAATGCCGCTTCACATTGAGGTGTCCACTCAAATGGCACACCCTTCTTCGTCAAGGAGGTAAGGGGAAGAGCGATCTTGGAGAATCCTTTCACGAACTTGCGGTAGTAGCCAGCAAGTCCAAGAAAGCTTCATACATCAGCCGCCGACTTCAAGGGCGACCACTCCTTCACGGCCCGCACCTTTGCTGGATCCACTGCTAACCCTGCTCCACTGATCACATGCCCCAAGAAGGCAACCTCCTTAAGCCAGAATTCACACTTGCTAAACTTGGCATACAACGCATGCTCCTTCAATTTCTTCAAAACCAAGGTCAGGTGCTCGACATGCTCCTCCTCCGTCTTTGAGTAGACCAAGATGTCGTCGATGAAAACAATGACGAAGATGTCCAAATACGATTCAAACACCTTGTTCATCAAACTCATGAAGGCCGAAGGGGCATTTGTGAGCCCAAACGGCATTACTGTGAACTCATACAAACCATATCTCGAACTGAATGCTGTTTTCTGAATATCCCCCTCATGTATCCTCAACTGATAGTATCCGGAGCGCAAATCCAATTTAGAAAACCAATGTGCTCCCACTAGTTGATCGAACAACTCATCGATCCGCGGTAGTGGATAAGTGTTCCGCACCGTCAACCGATTGAGTTCCCGATAATCTATGCACAATCGCAGTGTTCCATCCTTCTTCTTCACGAACAGCACAGGGGCTCCCCATGGTGATGAACTGGGGCGAACGAACCCTGAATCCACCAGTTCTTGCAATTGAACTCTAAACTCCGCGAGTTCTTTCGAAGCCATTCTGTACGGAGCCTTGGATACAGGCTTGGCACCTGGTACTAGATTGATCTGGAAGTCAACCTCTCTATGCGGAGGTAATCCTGGTAGCTTCTCAGGAAATACCTCAGGAAAATCCCGCACTACCCGTACATCCTTTAATTCCAACGCTGCTTCCTTCAACTCGAACCAGATCATGAAGACCTCATCCCCCTTCATATGAGCCTTTACAGCCTGAATAGAAGATAATATCATACGTGGCGCGAAGCAAATACCTTGGAAGACGACGTCAGAGTCTCCATGCCTCAAATAGATCCGCTTCTCCGCGCAGTCGATCCTCGCAAAGTGCCAGTCCAGCCATGCCATGCCCAAAATGATGTCAAACTCCGGCATTCTCAGAACCGTGGCCGGTGTATCAAAGGCCTTCCCATCAATAAATAACTCTAACTCGCACTTGGCGGTTGCGATCATCTCCTAGCCGTCCGGAAGGCGTACACGTCGGGCTATGCTAGTGAAGTACTGTACATCCCTCATGTCTTTTATGAAATCCTCGGACACAAAGGAGTGTGAGGCACCGGTATCGAACAGCGCATAGGCTGTCTTCCCGCCAATAATCACGGTGCCTAAGTACCAACAACCAAAACTTATTGCTAGTGGCTAGTAAGTTCTAATCAATTCAAGTTAAACCATGCAAATATTAAATCATACCTGCAATCACATCTTGTGGGTTCCTTCCCTGCGCCATGTCAAGCGCGTACACCTGATCCCGGACCGGTCTGGGGTTTCCTCTTGGCGGTCCTCGTCCTCGACCGCGCATATATCCCCGCCCTCGAGGAGCTGCTGGAGGGAGAGCAGGAGGGAGAGCAGGAGGGAGAGCAGGAGGGGCGTTCCCATATAGCTGCGGGCAAAAACGCCGGATGTGGCCCGGCTGGTTGCATTCGAAGCACACCAGGCCACGACGCCCTTCAAGTTGTTGAAATCGCTGATGCTGTGGGGGTGGAGGCAACGCAGGTGGCTGCGGAACTGGATGCTCCACCCTATAGTTTCGGTGGACACGCCCGCCACCTCTTTGATAACCTCTTCCTCCTCTGAAGTCCCGTCTCCTTCTATTACTTGGGCCGGCTTCCATCACGTCCTCCGCAGGCCTCTTACTACATCCCAGGTGGTCCGCCTCCAATCTTCTCGCCATATCAATGATCTCCGCCAAGCTACCATCCGCTATAAACAAAAGGGACTGCCTTAGGGGATCTCGCAGCCCTTTATAGAAGCGCTTGGCATAACCTCTGTCATCCAACTCATAAGAGTCCGCAAACCTTGCGAGATGCTGGAATTCCCGCTGGTATTCTGTAACCGACTTTGATCCCTGCTTTAGTAGAAGGAACCTCTGCTCAAGCTCATCTCGGGCCGATGTAGGGATAAAGTGCTCCAAGAAAACACCCGAGAATTCACTCCAACTTATCTCTGTGTAGATCCGGCCTTGGAAGGTAGAGCCCATGAGGGACTTCCACCACCTCTTCGCATGTAAGTCCAAGACAGACACTGCCAATGTCACTGCCATGTTGGCTGGGCAACGGATACCGGCCAACAACTCCTGTATCGTGTCTAGCCATTCCTCTGTACGTACGACTGACTCCGTCCCAAGGTAGACGGGAGGGGAGAGAGCCCGGAAGGTGCTCAGCCAGATTCCTAGAAAAACTTAGGCAGACTAAGGACAAATGCTTAATTTCTTCCTCGTAGTCCTTGTCTTTGAGCTGGGTCCCGCTTCAATCACTCCTTCAGCGAGTCTCTTAACGCTTGTCTGAACACCCAAAAGACCCGCTCCCAACCACTTTACCATATCCATTATCTCCTCCAAGCACAAATCTCCTATAAACAAAAGTGGTTGCCCTAGGGAATCTGCCATGTCTATTTTATCCGTTAGATTCAAAATCTGCTATAAACAAAAGTGCTTGCCCTAGGGGATCTCGCAAGACTTTATACCATAGTTTTACATACTTGGGGTCGTCCAAACTTGGAAGATCGACGTATAAAGGTATGTACCTAAGGTCAGGTTGGCTAATCGTAGGGTCAAAGTTGGACAAACTTAATGTGAATTACATATGGGCACACCACTGCTTCCGCTAAGTCAGTTTGTCCCCAAACTGACTAACCAAACGGGGGTGGCACCACTGTTGAATGACTTCTTAGTTGAGGATCGTGGCAAACTGATACCATTTGTAAGACCCCCCCTCCCCGGATCCCAAAACACAGCACGAAGGGGGAGTCTTATGCCCGGAACAGCCGCCTTGCGGTAGCATTAGCACACGGGCTAACCTGTACCGCAAGACGCCTATTCCGTCGGCTACAACAATATCAATATAACATGCCAACCCAACCAAATAAATAAACATCCAGAAGTCAAATCCACACTAAGTTATAATGTCCAAATACATCAATAATGAGAAGCTAAAACATGCTTCTACAATATATCAGAGTACAGCTAAACATTGCCCAAACGGGCTACATCAGAATATCAAAAACTAACATCAGTGACTGACGGTATCGACGGCACCGTCACATCAGGCCCTGTCTCCCTGGCCTGGCTGTCCTGCTGCGTAGTCTGCGGCTGCTCTACCTGCGGCGTGACCTCCTAAAAAGGAAGACGTAGCAACCGTTAGTCGAAACGACTAAGTGGTTTCACATCCGCTCCCCCGGCGACTCCTCGGCACCGGGCGGAGAAAAGGAACAAGAGTATAGTATATAACAAGTAAGCAAGTAAAGGAAGTACAAACAGGTGGCAAGGTAATGTAAGAGTAACAAAATCATGATCAGCATTTAAGTAAGAGCTACACTAAACTAGCAAGTATAAGTAACAGCAGGAAAGTAACTTAACTTATAAGAATGCCCATACAAACTTATAAGTTAAGGATCGGGTTACATAAAAGGAACTCATCGTATAAGAGTGCCCATACAAACTTATACGATGAGGATCTTGTGGTGCAATGATATGAAATGCTATGAATGCTATGCAATGACTCACCCATGCACACCCATGCAATTGCTATGCCGACACAGACTATAGTTCCCACTTTTCGAGCAGGTAGCTAACCTCTCAGGCATCAGCCACCGTGGCCAGGCGGTGACAGTAGAACGGGCACTTCTACTACTAGGCGGGTATCACACTACTTCACCTAGGCCTCCGTACGCCTCAACGCTAAGAACACAACAGCGGAGCCCATGCGTACTATGGCCCAGCGGGGTCTTGGGTAGATGTGCACCAAGAACACAGCCCGAACTGGCCTTGCGTGACCCGGAAGGGGCCTCAGAAGAAAGCACGAGGTCACAGCCCAACCGTTCACATGGTCGGAGGGGCCTCGGGACGTGAACACCGAGGACACAGCCCAACCGACCAAGTCTAACTGCCAACTCCCGTCGGTGTGACGACTGGCGAGCCCGTAGACCTGCCACACTATCCTTAACCCGGGATTACGACACCGCGTGTCGACTCACACCACATGCAAATACCACATCAACATAACATGGAAGGGGCCTCGGAAGCAACACGAGGGCACAGCCCAACCATCCATCCACACCTTATCTCAACATAACCAAAACAAGTGACGGTCAACACCGCACTTACATCCCTTCACAATACAACCCGTAGGGAGACGACTCTCTAAGTATTGGACTACCAAATTCAATCCACTAATCAACATTCATATGGCCATGAGTTACCCTTCTATATGTCTTATCAGGTGATTTCAACACAATATATCAAGATACACATGTATAGAAAAAATCTACTAACTTCTAACAAGTCAAATCATCCAAGTATACTATCTTACAATTCTATCACATGGAATCCGATTAATAATCTTCATCATTTATGCAACTGAATTAATTATTTATAAGAGTTTATCCAAGCCTCAGGGTTACCTGTAATATTAGTTTCTCCGAATCCAAATCCAAATATTATAAACCCAGATTTTTAAGTGCAGGAATAGTCTGGACAACAACTTCGACCGGAGATTCCCGAGGCTACAGGAATCCGGTGAAGTCGTGTAACCCCTCGATGGAAAGGTATTTCCATGGACTACATCTTTCATATTCAGAACTCAACCCAGATTTGAAATTATCCTATTTGAAATCGGACTTGAAGTCCGCTGCGTACATAACACAGTTTCTGCATACAAGGTTTATTGAACACCATTTTCGTTTAGACTTTCCCGTGGCTACAGACTTCGCCAGAAGTCGTGCAACCATTCGTTGGAAAGATAGTTTCAAGGGTTTCAACTTTCGTGTTAAGCCGAAAGCCCAGATCTGGCCATAGCATACATAAAAATGGCCTATAAGATCGCTGCGCGCAGAATACAGATTCTGCGCGCATCTTAAAGGAAAATGAACGGCATCGGTTCGTCTTCCTCCTCAAGCGATCGTTTCTAAATTTTCCAGAAATATTCTCCTCCCTTATTCAACCTCAAAGGCCATAAACTCCTCACGAGACCATCCACCCATCGTCATATTGAAGAAAAGGGGAAGGGTTGAAGAGATCTAAAATCTAGAACACAAGTTCTAACATGGCCTAACCTAGAAATCTTCTCCTCTCCATCAAGACTCTCTTGAGTCGATGTCTCTCCTAGGAAAATGACTATAGGTCTAGCACCAAGGGAGAGGGTAGGAAACTCACATTGGCTCCAGCGGTACCACCATTTCTAGCCATGGATCTCGTAGTTCTCCTTGGCGGCATCTTCTCTTTCACGGCGATGGCGGATCTCCTTCGGTAGGACTTGCTCCTGCAGTTTTCCCTCTCACAGGAGTTCTCACAGGAAATAGGGGAAGTAAAAGAGAATGAAAAACGGCTAGGGTTTCTCTGCCCCTTAAATACAAAATATGACACGGGTAGGGACACGGCCGTGTCCGTACCCGTGTCCTGCTTCCGCGAAACGGCCGTGGCGGTTTCCATGTCGGTTCAATGTTTGACACGGGTAGGGACACGCCCGTGTCCCGACCCGTGTCCCCATGACACGGCCGTGTGCCTGGCCGTGTCCTTGGCCGTGTGCTTCTTGAGTTACATCTCGACACCTCTCGTCGAGCTCAACTCGACGCACACGGGTAGGGACACGCCCGTGTCACTACCCGTGTTCCCCACTCGACGATTCTCGACGATTCTCGACGATCTCGACACGGCTCGTCGAGCTCATCTCGACGCATACGGGTAGGGACACGCCCGTGTCACTACCCGTGTTCCCCACTCGACGATTCTCGACGATTCTCGACGATCTCGACACGGCCCGTCGAGCTCATCCCGACGCACACGGGTAGGGACACGGCCGTGTCACTACCCGTGTCATCTCCCGTGTCACTCTGCACTGATTTCTCCACTTCTTCACAAGTGCAGCCCAATTCCCTGCACTTCTCAGGACTTGAGTCAACCCTCCTGACTCAAAACACACACTAGGGGCCTAGAGCGATTTGGGACGTTACATAAAGTATACTTGATAACCATCATCACATAATTGTCTTATGGAGATGAGGTTATGCTTCAGTCCACTTATATATGTCACCTTTCTGAATGTGATAACTCCTATTTTTTACTTCTCCCACTCCTTCTGACGGTCCATATTTTGAGTCACCAAAAATGACTTTTGACCCCAGCTTGGACTTATAGTTGAGTAGGATGTCCTTGATGCCAGTCATATGCTTGGAGCAGCCACTGTCCAAGTACCAAGTTTTATTTTCCCTTGGACAATTTCTCACTTGTAATACAAACAGTTAATGATTTTTGACCCAGGTTACCTTGGGCCCTTTGTATGGCTGATAAGAGAAACTAAAAATAACAGAAAATTCTGACTAGGATTTATATCCTAGGGGGTGATATCTCCTAGGTGGAATGGTCCAGTCAGCTAATGGATTAAATTGTTTCCTAGAAGTATTAAAGTTTCTGTTGAAGTTATAGTTTTGACTAAGTCTTCCTGGTTTCGACGAATTTATGTAAGTTCGTCGACCAGAGTTCGACAAATTGGGTTGAGATCGTCGATCTCTGCCTTGAGAATGAACATGTTCATTCTCTGTACCCCACGTTCGTCGATCTCTGCTCAATGAACCATACAAAGTTTGTCGATCGCAGTTAGACGAATAATAATAACTATAGTTGGCGTTCAGAGTTCGTCGATCTGGGTTCGACGAACTGGCCCCTTTTCGTCGATCTGAGGTCGACGAAAATTGTTGAACTTTTTTTTATTGGGTGTTTTTTGTTTTTCAATTTTGTCCTTAGTTTGAATTTGTTCAAAAAATTTATTTACCTTATATACTTGCTCAGTATTCTTCTTTCCTTTCTCAGAAATAAAATTTATGGGTTGTGACAGGTGGTTTTTCTGAATAATAGGTGGTTCACTAGATGATGCACCTAATCCTAACTTACTTCCATTAAATCTAGCATTAGATATGTTGGTGATTACTGCTAGTTGTTTGCTTCTTCCATTTAGTGATTCTTCTAGCTGTTTTGCCTTATTTAATTCATCTTTCAGAAGGGTGATTTGTTCACTAAACATATCTATTTCATTTTTCAATTTAGTGTTTTCTAATAATAAGCTATCATAGTTAACTCGCTTATCTCTGAGAAGTTTGATTTCCTTCTCAGAGTTGATTAAGTCCAAACACATGATTTTAAAATCTGATTTAAAAGATTCTGAATTATAATCAAACCATGATAATACCTGACCAGGTTCTGATTCAGAAGCTTCCTCATTTTCTGACTCTCCTTCTTCTGAGTTGCTTCTTGAGGCATCAATTTCCATGAGGCAAACCACTTTTGCTCTTTCTTCTTCTTCATCTTCACTGGAGCTTGAAGATGTTGACTCCTCTTCAGTCTCACTCCAAGTCTCAGCTACAAACCCCTTTTCCTTCCTCTTGTGTTTGTTGGAAGAGGGTTACTGGTGAACTATTTTCTGGAATCCTTTTCCGTTTCTCTTCTCTTCTCCTTCTTCTGATTCTCTGGACACTCAGAGAGGAAGTGCCCAGGCTTTCTGCATCCATAACACACCACTTCCTTTGTTGGTGTCTTGTCATACTTTGGCCTGTCATCCTTTCTTGCTGACTTCCTCCTAAAGTCCTTTCTAGCCATCTTGAAGAATCTCTTTACAAAGAGACTCATGCGCTCTTCATGTGATGCAGTGGATTCTGATTCTTCTGAGGCTTTGAATGCTATGTTCTGATCTCTTATGGCTACAGGAGGTGTTCTTTGTTCAGGAGCATCCCTTGTCTTTATCAACTGCTCATAAGATTTTAGTTTGCCCAATAGAGATTCAGTTGACATCTCATTCAGGCATCTGGCCTCCTTGATGGGCCAAATTCTCGTGTCCCATGAGCTTGGGAAGCAAATCAGAATTTTGTCATTCACTTCAGTGAGAGTGATGAGCTTGTCCAGAGTTTTTAGCTCATTAATAGTTGAGCTTAATCTGCTATACATCTCTGACACTGTCTCAGCTTCCTGTTTCTTGAAATTCTCATATTGGGATATGAGATTTGATCTCCTATCCTTCCTTTCATCAGTTGATCCATCAACCATTTGGTTTAGGGAATCCCAAATGGCTTTTACTGATGTGCACTCTGCAACCTTCTGGAAAATGTCATCAGACATTGTTTGTGCCAATATGTTCATGGCTTTTGCATCAGCCATCTTGGCTTTCCTGTAAGCATCATTGTAGTCTGGAGGAGGTACTGCAGTCATATTTGTAGAGCTACTTGGAGGAGCTGCAGGTGGTGGAGGTACTCCTGTTAAGATGGAAGCAAAGATATCTTCATCAATGGAATTCATATATAGCTTGATTCTTGCCTTCCATATTCCAAACTTTTGCAAGTTGCAAACTGGAGGTCTGGTGCTTGCATAATCTTTATTCTGTGCCATGGCTGTGTTTCTACTTTAACAGTTAAATGTGAATAAAGTGATGTGTAGATCTAACACAGGATCTTTGGCTCAAGGGTTAACTTGTCCAACCAAAGGAACCTTCCTCTGATACCAATTTAAAGTGAGGGTTAGGTCTACAATACTCTAGAGGGGGGTGAATAGAGTATCTTTAAAATTTGTTAGGTCCCAATACAGGTGTTGTTACAGCTTTTGCTGTAAACTAAAAATGTGCAGTAATTAAGAAACTGGAAAACAGAAAATAATAAATTTAATCACAGCCACACAGCAAGAACAAAAAGAAAAAGGTAGGCAATCAGACGACACAAGAAGTTTATAGTGGTTCCCCAAATCTGGGTAGTCCACTCTTCTACCACCCTTGGTAGGAATCCACTCAGGTTTTTGATCAGGTGCCTGACACCAATGGGTTTTGATCAGGTGCCCAAAAACAAACTCAAGTCTTTTGGTTAGGAGACTTGCAACTAGGAATCACTTTTGAATGGAGATGACAAGCCTTTATACAGGAGGGGGTGAGAGAGTGATTGTCTTCTCTTTCTCAATAAACTGAGAAGACTTATGTGGATTGATGTTTAGCAAAAGCTCCCCCTGAATTATTGAATGGTTCAGTAAGATCTGGAAGCTTTATTGTAGGGTGATAGGTCTTCAATCAGAGTTCTTGACAGCAGTGATGCAAGAGCTTCTAGACTGATTTTGATATCTGTTGTCCTTGGAAGTCCTGGAGAGAATGTGGAAGAAGAAGACTCTTGATATTGTATGATTGTTCTTCTTCTCCTGAAATGAATATCACTGCCTGCCACTGTAAGCTTCAGTATGATTTCTGTGTGAAGCTTTTTTGCTGCTCTATGAATTCTTGCAGTCAGTCTGTGTGTGTCACTGTATTTTTCTAACTGAGTATGTTCTTGTTCACTCTCTGATTGTCGATCTTCTTTTCTTCTATCTCTTTTCAAAAATTTGAATCCTCTGTAATTAATGCTGACGCCTTGAGAATAATCAGCATTGAATCATTTCCTCAACTGTCCCGTGGAAAGTCGGCAAGTAATGTTCATGAAGAAGACTGTAATCAATGCTCCTTCTAACGGATACATTCAGAGAATGTAGACCATTAATTACTCGGGAATTTCCGCATTAGAATGGGGACAGAAGGCCGGAAATGGCTAAGTCTGAAGTCGTCAAGCATTTGGCAGAATTCGTCGAACTGAATTACCAATTCGTCGAACTGAGATATTGAATTCATCGACCAGACAGCTTCTTGTTCGTCGAGCTGAGTTCCAAGAACGTCGAGCTGATAACAAAACTTGTATGCTTCAGAACATTTGCTTTTTCTGTCTGAAGTTCGTCGAGCAGACAATTGCATTCGTCGACTGGAGTTTGTTGGGTATTGTATCCACAATGTACCTGATTTGAAGAAGCCCCTGGACAAGCTAAGGTCAATATACCAATTCGTGTACATTCTATATTTACTTTTGTTGTAAAGGAACGTTTGTTCCGTGTTGTAAGGGTTGGGTGCAACCCGTTTTGTGGGAGTGTTGACTCTCACGTGTGGAAGGGTTCCTTCCGATAGTGCAGGGATTGGATTTCAATCCTGTTGGAGAAGAGACCGAGTCGTCCCTTGTTGGGAGATAGGTCGAAGGGGGAAAGTGGATGTACCCAAGTCGGGGAACCACTATAAATTGCCTGTGTATTCTGTGTGCTGTGCTTTTTATTTTTATTGTGCAGGTACATTCGTAAATTCCGCAAAAGCGCTACACGTCACCTATTCCCCCCCCCCCCCATAGGTGCACATAGTTGACACTAGGTGGACTTTCAAGTGGTATCAGAGCCAGGTTGCTCATCAAAAAGGTTAACACCTTGAGTTGAATCCTGCCCCTACTGTCAAGAAGAAGACAAACATCTACTATGGACGGGCTCAAGTTCTCCGGCAAGATCCCAGTGTGCACCAGGCTCAACTTTCCGATCTGGAAGGAAAGGATCAGGTTCTACATGGAAGCAGTCGATCCTCGACTCTTCATGATCGTGGAGGAGGGACCTTATGTCACCACTAAGGCCTCCACCATTGATCCCACCAAGAAGGTGTCGAAGACACTTTCTGAAATGGACAAATACGAGATGGTGCTAGTGGGACTGGACAAGAAGGCACGAAACATTCTGGTGAGCGCGGTTGATGATTCTATGATGCAAAACTTCAGCAACTGCAGGACAGCACAGGAGATCTGGCAGTGCCTGATCATCCTAATGGAGGGCACGGATGAAGTGAGGGATGATCGGAGATCCCTCCTGAACCAAAAATATGAGGCCTTCAGGAAAGGGCCTAAGGAAGAGATCGGAGTCACCTACGAGAACTTCCTAAAGATTGTCAACGCCCTCAAGGGCTACGGAAGAGTGTTCACTAATGGTGAACTCAATGACAAATTCCTTAGGTCCCTTACTAAGGAATGGGACACAAAGATCTGCGCCATCAGAGAATTTGGCAGACTAGCAGAAACTGATCCACAAATCCTGTTTGGGAAGCTGATGTCCTATGAGCTTCAGCTGAACACCAGGAAAGCAGAGGAAGAAGCAGAGAAGGCTGCTGCAAAAGAAAAGACTGTGGCCCTAAAAGCCAGTTACTCCAGAAAAGGCAAGGGTGCGATGTCATACCGTGCGAGGAATAAGGAAGAGGAGGAGGACTCTGAACCATGCTCCTCCGGCTCAGAGCTGTCGGAGGAGGATTTCTCCCTCATCACCCGAGAGTTCAAGAAGTTCCTCAAGATGAGGAATCAAAGAAAGAAAGACAGCTCCTCCTCTAGGCTTCAGAAGAAAAATTATTCTTCCGACAGGTATGCATCTAAACCTAACAAACAACGCACTTCTGACATTATTTGCTTTGGATGCAATAAGCCAGGACACGTCGTGGCCGACTGCTATCAAAGCAAAAGAGAAAAAGGGAAAGGAGAGGAGCTCAAATCCTCCAGAGATAAGAAGAAGGAGCGGAGCTACATCGCCAGAAGTCCAAAGACACTGAGTGTGTCTGATTCCTCAGACTCCAGTGATGATGAGGAAGCCTACTTTGGGCTGGTGGGTCGCTCCGACTCAGAAGAAGAATGTCCCCCATTTACTGGGAAGGTAAAAGCTCACACCCCTCTCTCCGACTCTGACTCTGATCCTGAGTCTCAGGATGATGAACCTGAGGATAGCCTTTCGGCCCGCGAAGCTGAGCTCCTCGAGAAGTATAAGCTTCTGCTCAACACCTTCGAGGAGTGCCGTAAGAGATTGAAGGCGGAGAGAAAGGAAGTAAAATTCCTTAAGGGTGAGTGTGTTTCCCTAAGTGAAGAGGTCACCAGTTTGATCTCTCTCCGACAGGATCACCTTGACCTGACCTCAAAGCACTCAGAGTCTCTGAAGCTCCTTGACCTTAAGTAGGAGGAAGTCGACAAATTGGAAGAACAACTTGCGACAGAAAGGAAGATCGTCAAGAGCTTCTCCATGCCAAAAACAGTTCTTCCAGTTGTTGATACCTTCTCTGCTCAGGCCAAGGGAGCTGGCTTGGGACATGTAGGGGTATCTGGTTCCTCCTCCAGGAGAAACAGGAACCAGAGGAAGAATAAGGCCGCCAAGAAGGCCTCTGCTGATGAAAAGGGAAAGGCTCCGCTTAGTCCTGTTGCGTTCAGAAAGCCTGGCTTTCCTTGCAACCAACATGACTTTGAGTCAACATTTGGCCATCATTTCCGGCCCTCGGTTGCAAAGCCAAAGAGCCGATATGACGGTTGGACCTATCCCCGGAACTTCGGTGAGAGTGCCTTCAAGGCACCTTATGAGGAAATCCACATGGGAAATTATGGTCCGTTCTCTAGCGGCCATAATGGAAAGCAGGCACCAAAAGCCAAGCCTGTTATATAGAAGGTGACGAAGTCATGTGACTGCTGTCACCATGAGGGCTCCTCCTCCAGATCCAAGGCCCCAGCTGTACCCACCGTTCCTAGGGTAAGGCAGGAGCCTAGGACTCGTACAACAGATTCGACTGTTGGTGCTGTGGCAAAGTTGGTCACTTTGCCGTCGATTGTTGGTTTAATCCAAGGCATTACGAGACTCCCCATGTTAGCAATGCGAGGCCGACCACTCGTAGGGTTAACCAACCGAGGGGGAGTGTGCTAACCAGGAATCTAGGACCCAAGTTCGATTGGGTTCCTAAGGCAAATTAATTTTGTTTTGCAGGAATGTCCAAAGGCCACCAAAACGCCGATCTGGTATTTGGACAGTGGATGCTCCCGGCATATAACTGGGACAAGAAGCCTGCTGCGTGATTACACTCCAGTCGAGAATGGACCCAAAGTCATCTTTGGAGGGTCAGATCGAGGAGTCACCAGAGGTTACGGTATGATTTCCAACGGTATAATCTCTATCACTGACGTAGCTTATGTTGAAGGGTTAAACCATAACCTGATCAGTGTAAGTCAGTTATGTGATAAAGGTTATGACGTTAAGTTCTGCAAGGATAAATGTCTGATAATTTCACGTACCTCTTCTGAAACGGTATTATCAGGCATTAGGAGCAGAAATAACTTCTGTTTAGATTTTCTCAGTTTAGATTCATCTACCCCCGTATGCCTTTGGCAACAGGCAGTGCATCTCTTTGTGAACAATGGCACAAGAGATTGGCACATATTAATTTCAAGACAATTAGTATGCTGTTTTCTAAGAACTTTGTAAGGGATGCTCCCAGTATCAAGTGCATCAAAGATAGCCCCTGTCCTGCATGCCAGATGGGCAAACAGACTCGGGCTACCTTTAAGAGCATCGCAGACAAAGACTCTTCCCGATGTCTTTACCTTTTACATATGGACTTGTTTGGTCCAATGCAAGTTCATAGCTTGGGAGGCAAGTCCTATACGCTAGTGATAGTTGATGATCATTCTCGGTTTACATGGGTGTTCTTTTTGAAACGAAAGTCAGATACGTTTGACATCTTCACTAATTTTGTCAAGCAGGTTCAGAACGAATTTAACTGCTCCGTGGTCAAAATCAGAAGTGACCATGGAACAGAATTCGAATCTGGTGCTATGACAGAATTTTGTGAAGAACAAGGTATCTTTCATGAGTTTTCCTCCCCGTGCACTCCTCAGCAAAATGGAGTTGTGGAGAGGAGAAATAGAACTCTCATTGAAGCCTGCACGACAATGTTGAAAGACGCTTCTCTCCCGGAATACTTCTGGGCAGAGGCTGTCAATACAGCTTGTCATGTACAAAACCGAGCATTGATCAACAAGCATCATCGTAAGACGCCCTACGAGCTACTGAAAGGCAGGAAACCAACCATGTCCTACTTGAGGATTTTTGGTTGCAGATGCTATATACTGAATAATGGGAAGTACCCACATACTAAATTCGGTGAAAAATGCTTCGAAGGCATATTCATGGGCTATAGTTCCCATAGTCGGGCATATAGGGTCTTCAATAAGAAAACCCTAGTGGTAGAAGAATCAATAAATGTTGTATTTGATGAAGGAAGTTTGCTTAACAGTAATTCTTCCAGTAGTATTCTTGAAGATGCAGGTGCTCGACTTGAACAGCTGAGTCTGGATGAGACCGCTAAAGATGACGCTCCTAAGTACGTCAAAGTTTCCACCTCCACGTCATCTGAAAATGTTGAAGATCAAAATGGAACAAATATCTTAGAAGAAGGAGAAGCCCAAGAAGTAGTCGAAGCTCCAGACGCCAGACTTCTTGAGCTCCGGCACGTGAGGCATCATCCTAGAGATCAGATCATCGGAGATCCTCATGTCGGTGTCAGAACTCGAAGAGGTACTATTAACGAAGTATTGCATCTTAGCTTTCTATCACAGGTAGAGCCAAAGAAGTTCGACGAGGCGAACAAGGATGCGGCATGGATTCTGGCCATGCAAGATGAACTATATCAATTCGAACGTTGCAATGTTTGGACGCTTGTTCCCAGACCATACAAGCAAAATGTGATTGGCACCAAGTGGATCTTCAGAAATAAGCTGGATGAACATGGTGTCATCATAAAGAACAAGGCAAGGCTGGTGGCTTAAGGTTACAGACAGGAGGAGGGGATTGACTTCGACCAGACCTTCGCACCAGTAGCAAGGCTCGAAGCAATCAGATTGTTCCTGGCGTATGCTTCACACAAAGGATTCACAGTCTATCAAATGGATGTGAAATCAGCATTCTTGAACGGAGACCTGAAAGAGGAAGTATACGTCGCTCAACCCCCAAGTTTTGTCAATCCTACTTATCCTAATCATGTTTATTTTCTTAATAAACCCTTATATGGGTTGAAACAAGCTCCACGAGCTTGGTATGAGACTTTATCTAGTTTTCTTCTTGAGAACAAGTTCTCTAGAGGTAAAATAGATAAAACATTGTTTCTCAGGGAAGTCAAAGACAAGATTTTGCTGGTGCAAATCTATGTCGATGACATAATATTCGGCTCAACGGACAACAATCTTTGCAAAAAGTTTTCTAAACTTATGCAAGGAAAGTTTGAAATGAGCAGTATGGGAGAGCTCAAGTATTTCTTAGGACTTCAAGTGAAACAGTCTGAGGATGGAATCTTCATCTCTCAGACGAAGTTCACAAATGAACTCCTTAAGAAATTCGGTATGGAGAGTGCAACCTCTATGAGGACTCCAATAGGATCCACCATGTCTCTGGATAAGGATGAGAAAGGCAAACCTTTCGATGAAACCAAATACAGAAGCATCATTGGATCCCTGCTCTACCTTACTGCCAGTAGACCGGATATCATGTTCTCCACATGTGTCTGTGCCAGATATCAGGTGAACACTAAGGAATCTCACTATGTCACTGCAAAGCGAATTCTAAGATACCTTAAAGGTACTCCTAATCTTGGCTTGTGGTACCCGAGAAACAATGATGTCGAGCTAATAGGCTTTTCAGATGCTGACTTTGCAGGGAGTAGGGATGACAGGAAAAGCACTTCCGGGACGTGTCAATTCCTCGGAAGAAGGCTTATCTCATGGAACAGCAAGAAGCAGAACTGTGTGGCTACCTCCACAGCAGAATCTGAGTACATCTCAGCAGACAGCTGTTGCGCACAACTCCTATGGATCAGAAACCAGTTAGCCGACTACGACCTTCAGTTCAAGGAAGTTCCAATGTACTGCGACTCCTCCAGTGCAATTGCCATTGCCAACAATCCGGTATCGTACAGCAGAACGAAGCATATTGAAGTGCGCTACCACTTCATTCGGGAGCACGTGGAGAACAAGGACATCTCTCTCTGTTATGTCCCCACGGACAAGCAGATTGCTGATATATTCACAAAGCCCTTAGACGAGGCCAAGTTCAATCTTTTCAAGACTGAATTGGGAATGCTCAACTATGAGGACTAAAGACTACAGAAGCTCCAGGCTCGTGCACGATCTGAGGGGGAGCAAGGAAATCAAGTGTGAGCACAGACCCAAGAACTGAGGGGGATCAAGGGGTCAAATGCTACCGACCCCGATTTGCAGAAGCCGAAAAGGGGAGATTACCCCAAGGCTAAGGTGCCTCCAAGCTTGTTCCCAAGAAATTGGTATTGGTAAGGGATAACTCACTCAACTCAATTTTAAGTTTCTGATTTTCATTCCCATTGGCTCTATTCACCTTAGCTTGTAGGGTTTAGGCTTCTTCAAATAGGGGGAGATTGTTGGGTATTGTATCCACAATGTACCTGATTTGAAGAAGCCCCTGGACAAGCTAAGGTCAATAGACTATGTATTTGATAAAATCTTTCTAGTTGTGCTTGCAGTTTTTCCACGCTAAGTGCACACCAATGTCAGGGTGCAGTAGGTCAATATACACGGGTCTGCACGACGTAATCCCTCGTTGAGCAGATCAGTGTGTTGGCCTACGTGTATTCTCTCTATTGGAGTGCACTTATTTTCAAGCACAGGGCTGTAAATATGCAGGAGCAGACAAGGAGCAAGGATGGGTCAAGGAGCACCTCATAGGTGGAAAGACGAAAATTCGTCTAAAGTTAAATCGACGAGAATCACCAAGTGATTCTCGCCGATTCGGCGAGAATCACTTGGGATTCTCGCCGATTAGTCGAGAATCAGAAGTTGATTCTCGCCGAACTCGATCCAGCCACTTCTAAGCGAGCACCTCGGCTTCTAAGAAAGAATCGACGAGAATCACCAAGTGATTCTCGCCGATTCGGCGAGAATCACTAGTGATTCTCGTCGAATCGTCGAGAAACACTGGTTGATTCTCGTCGTCTCAACCTGGCCTAAAGCAGCACGTGCAACCAAGGCAAATTCGACGAGAATCAATCTTGATTCTCGCCGAATCGTCGAGAATCACCTTTGATTCTCGACGAATCGGCGAGCATCCCTTTCGATTCTCACCGATTTTGACTTGGGCGTTTTTCTGGATCTTCCTGAACCGGATTCTGCCGCTGTCAATGTTCTGGACCGGTTTTCGGGATTTTTCTTGTGGGTCCCACAACGGTCAAATTAGTAGTATCTACAGTATATATACGGGTATTTTGAACTGTAGGAAGACAGAGAAAGAAGCCGAGCAGAGCAAACCCTAAAATCGCGAAATCGCTCCGCCGCATCCGTCGCCGCTCGCGCTAGTCAACAGCCGCTGTTGATCGTGTTTCTTCTCGATCTCCGGCATCAGAAGCTTAGCAAAGCTTGAGTCTCACGCGTCTATCCAGAGATCCATTGTCTCTCGATTTGTTGATCGGGAAAAACTTCACATCTGAATCGATCGAGACGACCGATCCTCGTGTGACCGTTGGTAGACCTAGCTTGCTTCGCTATGAAGATTGGATCTCTATTTTCAGCAGCCGCTCATCAGCATAGCCGCCGATCCCGAAGCTATCCGCCGCTCGTGTTGCCGCCGCCGGTTCCGGGGAGATTCTCTCCAAGAGAGACCAAGGTTGTAGACTCTTCGTTGACTTCACGAACACGTCGTCGAACGAAGAGGAACACCGTAGTCTCCAAACGAAGTTTGTATCTCGTGTACATTCTATATTTACTTTTGTTGTAAAGGAACGTTTGTTCCGTGTTGTAAGGGTTGGGTGCAACCCATTTTGTGGGAGTGTTGACTCTCACGTGTGGAAGGGTTCCTTCCGATAGTGCAGGGATTGGATTTCAATCCTGTTGGAGAAGAGACCGAGTCGTCCCTTGTTGGGAGATAGGTCGAAGGGGGAAAGTGGATGTACCCAAGTCGGGGAACCACTATAAATTGCCTGTGTATTCTGTGTGCTGTGCTTTTTATTTTTATTGTGCAGGTACATTCGTAAATTCCGCAAAAGTGCTACATGTCACCTATTCCCCCCCCCCCCCCCCATAGGTGCACATAGTTGACACTAGGTGGACTTTCAGAGTTCAGCAACAATTCTGGACTTAGTCGAGTATTTTGTGTTGACTGATATTCTGTGTGTTGACATGAATCTTCTGGTGTCGACACAGGTTTTCTGGTTTCGACATAAGTTTTCTGGTGTCGACATAAGTTTTCTGGTGTCGACATAAGTTTTCTGGTGTCGAAATAAGTTGGTGTCGACACATGCCCTAAGTGTCAACACAAATCTTCTGGTTCTAGAATTTGTCGAGTAGAGTACTGAGTTCGTCGACCTGAGGAGTTGTGAACTTGAAGTCCAAGTTCGTCGACCTCAGAATCGTGTTCGTCGACCAAAGTCTGAAGTTGGACTTAGAATAATCTGGAGTTATTCTGACTTTAGTTTGATGAAGTATCCCAGTTTTCGTCGACCAGAGAATGAAGATCGTCGAGCTCAGCTCAGAGAAATATCTCAAGATCGTCGAGCTGAGAACGTCTTTCGTCGACCTAAGTTCGACGAACGTCGAACTCATTTTTACTTAGTCTTGAAATCTTCTAAGTGTTGAGTCTCTGGCAGTCTTGATGATAGCTGGTCCATCTGATGTTGATTGTAAGGACTTGGCCTAGACTTCTAGGACACAACTTTGACCCTGGCTATACATGTTGGGTCACATCCTAAGTTAGTGAACCTAGCCCAAATCAACTAGGGATCCAACAGCACGACAAGCACGTAACGCAGAAATAACAGGGGAAACTCTGTCCTGAAATCCATAGATGCTCATAGGTTATTCGTCGTCCATCCTAAAATCCAATCTCTTAGCCTTGCACTTGATGACCGCATCATACTTGGACAGCCAGTCCATGCCCAGAATCACGTCAAAATCATACAGATCCAAAATCATCAGATCTGCAAAGGCCAGAAAATTGCCAAGATAAATAGGGCATCTCAGAACTCCTTGATTTGACATCACCGAATCACCGGAGGGAAGCTTGACATAGAAGGAGTCTCCTAATTAATCCATATTCAGGCGATGTTTACCAACAAATCTCCGGGGCACAAAGGAATGGGTGGCACCCGAATCGAAAAGAACGTGCGCCCACCTATTCCGCACCATAAACTCCCCTAAAACCGTAGCATACATAACTAAACGAACGATAACTAGGGCAACAACGATAAATAATGAGGATAAATTAAACTGGGGCTAACCGGATATCACTTGCGTAGAGGTTTGAGCTTCCTCGTTGGTCATCACGTTCAGCTTTCCTTTTCCTTTATCTAGGTTTGGTGGTGGCGGAAGAGCTCGAAGCAGGGCAGGCTGCAGTGGGGACTGAGCCTGGGGGCACGAAGACTTTTGGTGTCCCTTCTGCTGGCACTGGAAGCAAATCCTTTCTTTCATCCAGCACCGACTCACATCATGACCCTTCCTTGCACAGAATAAGCACACTAGCTCTCCCTTGGGTGCACCTTGGATGGCGTGCACCTGCTGCTGCTTCAGGGTGGCAGTCCTCCTGAAATAGCTTTCGTAAGGGTGACCAGGATGACCACAGATGCTACACACTTCCTTACTTTTCTTCCTTGATGAAGGGCCAGATGCCCTGCAGCTACCATCCTCAACACCTTTCCTTTTCTCTTTCCTCGCCGCAGCACTGCGGTTCTTGGCATTTTCAATCGCCTCAACCCTCAATGCAGCTTCCGCTGCCTTAACATAACTTTCAGCTCGGTAAGTGCATGCCAACTGCCGTACATCGCTTCTTAGTCCTCCAAGGAAATGCTTCACTCTACCCTCCTCAGAAGCTACCAAATCAGGAGCAAATCAACTCAGTTTGCTAAACTCAATCTCGTACTCGCTCACGGTAAGCTGTCTCTGTTTTAGATGCAAGAAGTTATTCATCAGGCGGTCATGCTCGCCCGAGGGTAGAAACTTCTTCAGCAATATCTTCGTAAAGTATTCCCAAGAACATCCTTCCTTCAAACTCTCCCTTTCCTGAATCCACCAGCTCTTTGACAGGCCCTTTAACTGATAAGCTGCAATCATCACTTTCTGTGCTTATAGAATTCCGGAATACGAAAACATCTCCTCGATGGAGATGATCCAATCATCTAAAATCAAAAAGTCAGCACTGTCGTCGTAGGTGAGGGGTCCCAATCGTTGGAAGTGCGATATAAAATTCATTTCTGGTGGTATCGCCATCGGGGACACCAGAGGAGCAGGGGTAATGGGCACGGCTTGGCCCAAGGCAGGCTCTTGCACTAAAGGTTGTTGCGCGGGAGCGGCAGACAATAAAGACTCAATTTGCGATTGCATCCCAACCAACTGTCTCGACAAAGCCTCATTGCTCTGACGCAGACCCTCGATAATCGCATCACTTTGCGCTCCTGATGACTCAACCTCCGACTGGGGAGTCGATATCATTGCAGGACGCTTTGGCGGCATTTCTAAAAAGCAAACGGACAACTCATCAAAATCCTAGCTTACAATAAGGCAACACAACTAGTTCAGACCATACTTAAAAGATGTTTGTTTACGCTGCAACTTGCTCTGGGATTTTATGATAATGTTATGTCCTACTTATGATGGTATTCTCTCATCCTATTGACTCTTATGCTAATGATATGAATGCATGGATTCTTTATTCTTATTTAAAATCATGTGTGTACATGTGTCATCATGTAAACCTTAAATTAGCACGCGTGCTTATGCAATAACATGTAATGTATTTAGTGCTATGCATTCTATAAAAGGACCCAATGCATGATATGAGCGGTGTACGCATGAAATGTTATGCATCCCATACTACATAACATCGCATGCAATGAGGAAAAGAAAATGTGCTAATGGGCACCCATGTGATGGTGGTTATGCATCCCATACTACATAACCATCACATGTTGCCAGATATGGTGGATCCATATACAAACATATATTATGCATCTCATACTACATAATATACCATGTATACTTCTTATCATGCTATGAGTGTAGTGACTATACTTCGGTTAAGATGTACTGATGACACATCGGTGTGTGCATGAAATGTAACTAAACAACTAACACTAACAAGAGAAGGTTGCCCGACCAATTGTCAAGCAACCTCCCTCTGATACCAACTGTCATAACCCGCATTTTCACCGCATAAAATAACTTATCAGAGTAAGGAAAAATGCGCGTCATGATGCCACGTCAGTAGGGGATAACTGCGGACGCTCAGGCGGACACCTACTTAATCATGAAGAAAGATTGTTTAAGTTATTTTAAGGAAAAAACTTAGTTTAAGTGCAGTAGTTAGCCGTATCCCTCGGCTTAATGACTCATTTACTCCACGAATCAAAATATAATTATACGCTGTGGAAAAAATACTTATTTAATTGACTCCAACATCCTACATGAGTATAAATGTCCCCAAAGAACAACTCATGCTATGCAAGACTCTAAATTTATAATAGTATTAAGGATAGCTTTTACGGTCGCCAAATATAACAAACTAGAGTTTTTAAATTATGCAGTGCATGAAGTAGTAGTAATAGATTTTATAGTTGAAAATACCTAACATGCATTCCTAGCATAAATCCTCCCAGAGAGCAAGTAGTACACATCCACATATAGAAAACTAAGCAGCTAGCAAGTATCTAAAAGTATCAATACTGTGGGTGTCAACAAACTGACACGAACCAACATACAGAAAAGTATGTCTGAACGCCAATTGAAAGAGCAGCTAGATCTGATATACTCTAGAGGGGGGGTGAATAGAGTATATGGTGCTTTGAAAGTTTTTACAACAGTTGTTGTAATATGTGTGAGCAGGGAAGCAGTAATAAAACTAATCACAGCACTATGCTAAACAACAGGTAATCACAGAAAAATCAAGGCCAGAAACAAACATAAACACAAGCAAAACCAGAAGACACAAGGAAATATAGTGGTTCCCCAAACTTGGGTACATCCACTCTTCTACCACCCTAGGTAGGAATCCACTGCAGGATGAGTTGATCAGGTGTCCTGGGCACCAATGAGCTTTTGATAAGGTGCTCAAAAACCAAAGCAGATTTTTTGATCAGGTGTCTTGCCACCAATGAGCTTTTGACAAGGTGCTCAAAAACCAAGCTCAAACTTTTGAAGGGAGTTTGAGAAACCCTTTACAGAGAGGGGGTGAGAGAGTGATGACAGTCTTCTCTTTCTCAAACAACTGAGAAGACTATGTGGATTGTTGATGTCAAAGCTCCCCCTGAATCCTTGTGATCTTCAGGAAGAAAAGCTTTGCAGAGGGTGATAGGCCTTCAAAGATTGAACTCCAGCAATAGATGATTTCAGCAATAGCTGAAATGTTGAATGTCTGGAGTTTGGAAATATGTTGGCCTTGAACACTTTGAAAACTAAAGAGATCTGAAGATTTTTGAAAGCTTGATCTCCTTGGATGAGTGTTCTTCAGAATTCTTTTAGACAGAATATTTTTGAATGTGTCTCTGTGATCTCTGTTCTCTCTCTGTATTGTGTGTTCCTTGAGAGATTCAGAATTTCTGTCTGTGATTCTCTGGTGCAGAATAGAATAACATTCTCTGTCAAGAATACTCGTTAGCCTGCATTGATTGCATCCTTAATTACCAAATCTCTTCTGGAGGAAAGTCCACAGAAATATTTCTTGAAAAATCACTTGAAACTTGGTCCAGAATTGAATGAAAACGGTTAGGAAATCTCTGAATTAATTGCAGAATAACTCCTTAACGGATTTGAATTTGAATTTAGAAACATCCTGGAAGTTATCTGAAATCGTCGAACTGAGCTCTGCTATCGTCGAGCTGAGCTCAGCGATCTGGAAACATACAGCAGCAAAATATCGTCGATCTGAGCTCAAAGATCGTCGAACTGAGCTCAGAGATAAAGATCCAAAGCAGAGTCACAATCGTCGACCTGAGCTCACCGATCGTCGAATGGAGTTCGACGATATAATAAAGTTGAGCTCAGCGATCGTCGAATGGAGTTCGACGATCTGTCGAAGTTGAGCTAGACGATCGTCGAATGGAGATCGACGATCTGTCGAGGTTGAGCTAGACGATCGTCGAATGGAGATCGACGAATCGTCGTGCTGAGCTCGACGATATGACTTAGTCTCCAAACAAAAAAAATCTTGGTCTTCAGGGCAGCTTCCAAACCTAGACTTCTAACCCTTAGACTCAATTCTAATTGACCTATTAAGCTATACAGAAGGTCAAGCAAAGGTTCCTAGAGACATAGTGATCCTGACCCAAATTAGTAATAGGGTGTTCCAACAATCTCCCCCTATTTGGGTTAGGATTACTATTTACAGACTTTGGAAAAAGAATTTAAATAACAACATACAAGTATTAAAGCAGAAAAACAACAACTAGACATTGCAGAATCACAGAGATATATAGCATCCAGATAATAATCAGAAGTCACAGAAGTTGTCACCTTACAATATCATTTCTTCTCTTTGCCCTTAACCATTTTAATCTCTCTATTAGGATTGAGGGCTTCCTTCTTTGATCTGGTGTCATCTGCTGCACCTAAAGATGTTTGCTGTTTAAGCCTGGGAACCACAGCTTCAGGGTGTAATTCCATATATCTGTCAGCATCAAAGAATTTACTTGAGGCATATCTCTCTAGCTCTTTCTGTCTCTGTTCAGACATGGTTGAAATGTTGGAATAATCTATTCCTTGTTCTCTGGCCTTTTTAATTTGATCCAGTGCAGCTAATTCCTTTAATCTGGCAGTCCAAGCAGCTGGATTGTTTTCAGGATCCTCAAAGGGTACAGGAGGCTCATATCTGTTTGAGGGATTGTCCTGAGGAGGCCTGGCAGACACAGTTTCTTTCAGCTTGTAAGGGAAAGAACCAGATGTTGTATCAGTTGAAGTTTGTCTTTCCCTAGAATATGGGTGTTGCCTGGAGTACCCTTTGGAATAGACTTGAATATCTCTTTGATTACCTCTATATCCTCCTCTCCTAGAATGTGAACCCCTGGATTGGCTTTCCCTGTGGTAAGATCTGGCATGAGGTTGATAGGGAGCCTGACTTCTGGCTGGGGGTTGACTTGCAGAGCTTCCACCTGCACCTCCATCAGGAGGAGGTGGTGGAGGAGGATGAGAGTGCTGGAATTGGGATGAACCCTTCTCATATTTTCTCTTTTTCTTCATTGCTTTCAGCTGGTTCTTAGAGTATTGCATCCAGTGTTCAGAAATAGGACAATCATGAAGGATATAGTATGGAATGTCATTATTATCTTTGACTTTAGCAGGAGGTACCCTCTTCATAGCCTTGCTCCTTACCTTCCTTTTCCTGACAATGGTAGCAGAAGAGTCATCAGAGTCTGTTTTAAATCCATCACTCTCAGAACTCTGGTCATCATAGAGAGCATCTATTTTCTTCATCAAGTCCTTTTTGAGCTGAGCAGAAGCAGATGAGGCAGAAGTTGTAGCAGCAGATGTTGAGATGGTAACAGCAGGTACAGCAGCAGATATTAAAGGTGAAGCAGAAACAACAACAACAGCAACAGTAGGTTCTGGAGAGGTGATAGCAGCAACAACTTCACTAACAACAGTAGAAACAGCAGATTCACTATCAGTAATAGAAACAGAAGGAACATTATCAAGGACTGCAGAAGACTCAAATTCAGTGGCCTCTGACATCAGAATGTCCTTGGAATATGGTTCATCAGAAACAGTAGGAACTTCAGCAACAGTATCAATATTTGCAGCAACAGCAGTTACTGAATTTACAAAAGAGGTGATAATGCTAGGGTCACAGCAAGAAAATGGCACAATTGCCTTGGATAAGTTTTCTGGAGGCTGGACAGCATTAACCTCTGGCAGACAGCTGAAGAAAGCAGAATCAAAAGCTGATAGCAAAGACCTTAGGTCTATTGTAAGGACTGCAGTTGAAATCTGGCTTTGTGCTTGAGGCACAACAACAGTAACAGGAGGAGAAGCAGAAGAAGCAGTACTAACAGCAGCAGCAGACAGACAGCTTGCAGAAACAGCAGCAGTAGCAGCAGCAGCATGAAGATTCACTTCATATGGCATCTCCCCCTGCCTAGATGCAGACATGTCTGGATCAAGGCACACTGTTGTAGGTGCTGCCTGAGGGAAGAGGGAAGAGAGCCTGGCAGAGAGGGCTGCCACTGACAGGTGTAGAGGAGCCAAGGAGGTCTCCAACAGCAGAGAGAGCGTGGGGGCAAGCAGCTCATACAGCCTGTCAGCAAGGGATGAGAAGTCTACTTGCTCAAGAGCTGGAGCAGAGGTAGAAGGTATGGAAGCAGCTGAAGGTTCTGGAAGTGGAGAGCTGGAGAAATGTGGAAGGGATGGCTGAGGTGTTGGCAAGGTGGATATGGAGGATAGAGGAATGGAGATAGATGGGGTGAATGTGGGTTGATCTATGATTTGGTGTAGAAGGGCTTGAAAGGAAGTGGAGGAGGAGGGTAACTCAGGAGGAGATGATGGGGAATCATCCATAAAGGAATCATCAAGTAGGGTGAAGGATGGAATGGAGGGTGATGAGGTGACATCTGGTGGAGGGTAGGAGAATAGTGGTTGGAATTGTTCTTCTGGTGTGGAAAGAACAGGGACTGGAGAAGGTGTTGATGTTGGAGATGGGCTGGATATGATGATGGTGGATGGAGCTGGAATGGTGGATGGTAGGGGAAGGGATGGAATTGGAGGAGGAGGAGAGGCAGCAACAGCAGCCAGGTCATCTTCAGGGGCAGAGACCTGTGGAGGAGTGACTCTTGGAGTCCTTGTGCTTGAAGGGGCACTGGAGGAGGGCCTGCTAGGCTTGCTTATTTGTCTGTCCCACTTTCCAAAGAGGGCACAAGTCAATCTCTTGGAGGCATTGATATGAACTCCAGAGGTGACCAGCAAGGCAGGGCACCTGTGCTGCAGAAATACTCCAAGGATTCTTCCAAAGTTAACAAAACTTTTGTTGATTTTCTTTTTGATGAGGTCAAAGAAAACCTCTCCCCAATTCAGATTCTTCTGATCCACAAGAGCTCCCATGAGGCAGAGCTGATATCTAGATATTGTATCATGGGCAGAGTGCTTTGCCAGTAGCACTTTCCCAACCACATCTGCCAGAAACCTGTACTCTACAGACAGGTTCCTTTTGAAGAGCTTGCTAGGGTTTCCCTCTGGATGACCCATCCTGGCAAGCAGTTCAGAATATTCTTCTCCAGATAACTCAGCAGAATCTTCTCCATTTCTTAATTCAAAAACTTCTGATAGAATGGTTGGGGTCAAGGGTACCTGAGTTCCAGCTATTGACCCAACAATAGTGGAGTTATCTTGATTATGGGCAGTATAAACCCACTCCTTTATCTCATCAGAAGCCAGCTTGATCCTGGTGGTCATTATGGCAGTCAGATTCTGGTCCTTGAACAAACCCAGTATATCTTGAAAAATCTGGTCAGTCGTGCTGAAGGATTCCATATCAATATCAAACCCAGAATCAAACTTCATTGCAGCAAGAACAGCAACTGACACAGCCATTGGTACCTGCAAAAACTCAACAAACAAAACGACCAAGTGTAGAACTGTTTGGAGGGAAAGAAAAATCTTGCAGAGAAATCGAAAGCGCAAAAGAGAACGACGGCGAAAAATGAGTTTTATATTAGGGTTCGACACAGAAATGGAAAGATCGTTGAACTTAGTTCGACGATCGAGGCTTCTAAAGGAATCTGAAGAGTCCTCAACATCGTCGATCTCCGTTCGACGATATTGGAGAGCGTCGAGCTCCGTTCGACGATCGTTCAGAGAACATAATCGTCGAGCGCCGTTCGACGATCGTTGACCGGAAGAGATAGTTCATACTATCTGAGAAACGCTGAACTCAATTCGACGATTTAGGAAATCGTCGATCTCCGTTCGACGATCTTGGGGCAAATCGTCGAGCGCAGTTCAGAGATCAGAAAAATTCTAGACACTAAGACAAATCAGAATGTTTGCCTAGTCTTGGTCAATTTTTAAGCTTTCAAAATCTTGGATATTATTCAAGACTTCCTCCATCTAATATTCCTAACTGATTTAGGAAGAAGGTGTGTTTCTTTTCATCCAATGGCTTGGTGAAAATATCTCCCCTTTGTAAATCAGTTGGGATATAGTGTAGTTCAATTTTATTCTTTTCAACATTATCTCTTAAGAAATGATGCCTAATCTCTATATGTTTTGTCCTACTATGGAGGACTGGATTTTGAGCTATAGAAATAGCACTAGTATTGTCACAAAAGATTTTAGACTTCTCTAAATTGTAGCCATAGTCTAGGAGTTGGTTTTGAATCCACAAGATTTGTGAACAACAACTGCCTGCAGCCATATATTCAGCTTCAGCAGTTGAAGTTGACACAGATGTTTGTTTCTTACAAAACCAAAAGACAAGTCTGTCACCAAGGAACTGACAAGTTCCACTGGTGCTTTTCCTGTCAATTCTGCATGCAGCATAATCAGCATCTGAAAATCCAGTTAAGTCAAATGCTGAATCCTTTGGATACCAGAGACCTAGATTTGGACAACTTTTAACATACCTGAGAATGCTCTTTACTAAAGTTAGGTGTGACTCTCTAGGGCTTACTTGGAACCTAGCACATATACATGTAGCAAACATTATATCTGGTCTACTAGCTGTAAGATACAGTAAAGAGCCAATCATTGCTCTATATGTTGTCTGATCAACAGGTTTCCCATGTTCATCAGCATCCAATATAGCATTAGTAGGCATGGGTGTTTTCATACAAGATGCCTCAGACATACCAAATTTCTTAACCAGTTCATTTGCATACTTGGTTTGAGAAATGAAGATGCCTTCAGCATGTTGCTTGACTTGCAATCCTAGGAAGAAGGATAGCTCACCCATGCTACTCATCTCAAATTTAGAATGCATTAGGTTGGAAAACCTTCTGCACAATTTGGAGTCAGTAGAACCAAAAATGATATCGTCTACATAAATTTGTACTAGTAGGGTATGGGACTTATGGGTTCTAATAAAAAGAGTTTGGTCTACTCTACCCCTTATAAAACCATTTTCCAAGAGAAAGCATGCTAGGGTCTCATACCATGCTCTAGGAGCTTGCTTGAGACCATATAATGCTTTATTCAATCTAAAAACATAATCAGGATAAGTTGGAGAGATAAAACCTGGAGGTTGTCTGACATAAACTTCCTCTTTGATGTCTCCATTCAAGAAAGCACTTTTGACATCCATCTGATATACTTTGAAGCCTTTATGAGCTGCATAAGCTAGAAATATTCTGATGGCCTCTAATCTTGCAACAGGTGCAAAAGTCTGGTCGTAGTCGATTCCTTCTTCTTGAGAATATCCCTGAGCAACTAGCCTTGCCTTGTTCCTTATAATTACTCCTTGATCATCCAGTTTGTTTCTGAATACCCATTTTGTTCCAACAATGGAATGATTCTTAGGCTTTGGCACTAGTTCCCATACTTTGTTTCTCTCAAATTGATGCAACTCCTCTTGCATTGCAATGATCCAGTGTGGATCTTGCTCTGCATCTTGAATGGACTGAGGTTCAATTTGAGATAGGAAGCAGGTGTGTAACAGGTTTTGGTTGACCTGATTTCTGGTTTGCACACCAGCTGAGATTTCTCCAATTATTTGGGAAATTGGATGGTCTCTTGATGTTACTAAATCAACAGGGGGTGTTGATTGTTCACCAACCTGTGTTGTTGTTTCCTCTTGTGGTACAACAACTGGCTCTTCAAGTTATTCTTCAATGTGTTGAGCATTTCCTTCATCTTCACTGCTTTCATCCTCTTGAGTAGCCTGTAACTTGTTCAAGCCTTCAACTAGAAAATGTTCCTGCAAAGGTTCTATGGTAGAAGAATTCTTCTCCTTGAAAGACATGTTAGTTTCATCAAATGAAATGTGAACAGATTCCTCAATTTTCAAAGATGATTTATTATAGACCCTATAGGCCTTGCTGATCATGGAGTATCCCAGAAACACTCCTTCATCAGCTTTGGCTTGAAATTTTGCTAGATATTTCTTGTCATTATTGTGAATGTAGCAAATACAACCAAAGACTCTAAAATAGTCAACTTTAGGTTTCTTCCCTTTGAGTAATTCATAGGGAGTCTTTCCCTTTAGTTTATGTATCAGACTTCTATTCAGCACATAGTTGGAGGTGTTCACTGCCTCTGCCCAAAAGGATAGAGGTAGATGAGCATCTGACAACAATGTAGTGGCAGATTCAATAAGGGTTCTATTTTTCCTTTCAGCTACCCCATTTTGTTGAGGAGTTCTAGGAGCTGAGAAAGTATGCCTGATCCCTTCACTCTGACAGAACTCTTGCATAAGAAGAGAATCAAACTCTGTCCCATGATCACTTCTGATCAGGGCAATGTGAGTATTGAACTCAATCTGTATACATTTGAGAAACTCTGTCAGACACTTAAAGTTATCAGACTTCTTCCTTAGAAAGAACACCCAAGTGAATCTAGAGAAGTCATCTACAACTACTAAAGTGTAGGATTTCCCTCCTAGGCTTTGTACTGTGATGGGTCCAAGAGATCCATGTGTAACAGATACAATATCCTAGGTGAATCACTCTTATTAAGTGACTTAAAACTGTTTTTAGTTTGCTTGCCTAATTGACAAGCCCTGCAGAGTCCTTCCTTCTTGTAGGGGCCAGAAGGTAGTCCTCTAACAAGGTTGTCTTTGATAGCCTAGCAATAGTTCTAAGGTTTAGGTGTCCTAATCTCTTATGCCATAAAATATTGGGTCTACAGACAGAATTAAACAGGCAGATATCCACATCAGTTGAAAGAAAATCTACTAGATAGATGTTACCTTTCCTTTTACCTGTCAACACAGTTGTGTTGTCCTCTGACTTGATTTTGCATAAGGCTTTGCTGAAGGTCACCTGGTAGCCTTCATCACACAGCTGACTGATGCTAATTAGGTTGTGCTTCAGTCCTTCCACATAAGCTACCTTCTTGAAAGTTACTGAACCAATCTGGACTGCACCATATCCTTTAGTTTGTCCAAAGTTTGAATCACCAAAGATAACTTTGGGTCCAAGCTTGGCTCTGAAGGATGTGAGGTTGTCCTTGTTCCCTGTCATGTGCTTAGAGCACCCACTATCCAAATACCATTGCTGGTTAGATGTTGGATAGGTCTTCACCTGCACATGAGACAATTCATTTGTTTTTGACCCAGTTTACCTTGGGCCTAGGTTGATAACCTTTAAATTCTGAAATGAAAGACATCCCAGGTTGACTCTTATATCCTTCAGGATGATATCTCCTTGGAGGTATAATCCATTCAGTATAAGGGTTAAAGATTTGGGATGAAGGACCCTTAGGATTCAATTTTGATTTGCCTTTGAAAAATTTTCCAGAGCTCTGACCTCTGTTCGACGATCTTGGAGCTGCGTTCGACGATCTTGGGTCAGATCGTCGAGCTCCGTTCGACGGTCGACTATGGCTGAGGTCAGGTATTTGAGATCGTCGACCTGCGTTCGACGATTTTGCTGAGATCGTCGATCTGCGTTCGACGATTTTGCCTGAGATCGTCAAGCGGCGTTCGGCGATCGTCGATCTTCATTCGGCGATCGTCGATCTCTGTTCGACGATTTCAGCTGGGACTTAGTTTTCTGAGGCAGATCAGAATTTTTCCTAGCAACCTCTACAACTCCCTTTCCCTTGTCAGAAATGAATTTGATTGGAGTTGTTAGAACTATGGGTTGGCTGGATGAAGCACCCAAGCCCAGTGTACTGTTGAATCTGGAGTTCACTGTGCTTGTGATGTCCATCAGCTTGATGCTTCTCCCATTGAGGGATTCTTCAAGCTTTTGGCCTCAGAGAGCTCACTTTTCAGTGAAGCTATCTGTTCCCTACAGCACTCCAACTCCTCAGAGAGTTTAGGTTTTCTGACTTTAGAGTATTGTGTTCAGATAATTGATTTCTGAGAGAGATAATTTCTTTCTCAGACTTTAGCAGGTCTAAACACAGTGCCTTAAATTCAGATTTGAAATCCTCTGAACTAAAATCAAAAGAACCAATTACCTGATCTTCTTCAGGTTGAGTCTCTGAGTCTGACTCTGACTCCTCTTCCTTTGAATTGTGCTGTGAGGCATTGATTGCCATCATGCAGAACTCCTTTTCTTCTGCATCATCATTATCATCACTGGAGCTGGATGAGGCTTCTGACTCTTCTTCTGTCTCACTCCAGGATTCAGCAACTAACCCTTTTCTTGTATGATTGTTTTTGCTTGAAGAAGGTTTTCCATTGCCATTCCTTTTGGAGTCTTTTTCCTTTCTTCTTTCTTTCTTGTCCCTTTTGTCCTTGTTCTTGTTCTCTGGACAGTCAGGAACTATGTGCCCTAGTTTCCTGCAACCAAAGCAAATAATGTCTTTATTATTACTAATGGACTTGTCATACCTTGGCTTATCATGCTCCTTGTATGATCTTCTTCTGAAGTCCTTTCTGGCCATCTTGTAGAATCGTTTGGCCAGCAGACTGAGTAGTTCATCATTGCCTGTGGCTTTATCTTCAGGCAGATCTTCAGTTGCCTTGAATTCTATGGTCTTCTCTTTTCTTGTGGCTGGTGAGGCAGCCTTCTGTTCTTCCTCTCTATTTTTGATGAGTAGCTCATAAGATTTGAGCTTACCCAATAGAGCTTCAGTGGTGATCTCATTTAGACTTTTGGCATCCTTAATTGGCCAGATTCTTGAATCCCAAGTGCTGGGGAAGCACATTAGGATCTTGTCATTAAGTTCAGTTAGAGAGATCTCTTTGTCTAATGTCCTGAGTTCACTGACAATTAGACTTAGTCTGTTGTACATATCTCCCACTGACTCAGTCTCTCCCTTCTTGAAATTCTCATATTGAGAGATGAGGTGGGATCTTCTATCCTTTCTCTCATCAGCTGAGCCTGAGACTATTTCTGAGAGCTTGTCCCAAATTTCCTTAGCTAAATTACATTCAGCTACCTTTTGAAATATGTCATCAGACATTGTCTGGGCCAAGATGTTCATAGCCTTAGCATCAGCTACCTTCCATCTCTTGATATCAGCATCTGTTCCTGATGGAGGTGGAACAGCACTTGTACTTGTGTTCTCTGGGGGTCTTGGACATACTGTCAAAACAGAATTAAAAATATCTTCGTCAATAGAATTCATGTAAAGTCTGATCCTTGCTTTCCAGAGTGCAAACTTGGATAGATTGCACACTGGAGGTCTGGTGCTAGCATAATCTTTGTTTTGAGCCATGATTTGTGAAAACAAAATCTAATAATGAAATACTAAAGAAAAACAGATCTAACTTGGGATCTTTGGGTTCAGGTGTTAGCCTGTACAACCAATTAGGGTGTGGTATGTTTAACCAACTGCCTCTGATACCAATTGAAAGAGCAGCTAGATCTGATATACTCTAGAGGGGGGTGAATATAGTATATGGTGCTTTGAAAGTTTTTACAACAGTTGTTGTAATATGTGTGAGCAGGGAAGCAGTAATAAAACTAATCATAGCACTAAGCTAAACAACAGCTAATCACAGAAAAATCAAGGCCAGAAACAAACATAAACACAAGCAAAACCAGAAGACACAAGGAAATATAGTGGTTCCCCAAACTTGGGTACATCCACTCTTCTACCACCCTAGGTAGGAATCCACTGCAGGATGAGTTGATCAGGTGTCCTGGGCACCAATGAGCTTTTGATAAGGTGCTCAAAAACCAAAGCAGATTTTTTGATCAGGTGTCTTGCCACCAATGAGCTTTTGACAAGGTGCTCAAAAACCAAGCTCAAACTTTTGAAGGGAGTTTGAGAAACCCTTTACAGAGAGGGGTGAGAGAGTGAAGGCAGTCTTCTCTTTCTCAAACAACTGAGAAGACTATGTGGATTGTTGATGTCAAAGCTCCCCCTGAATCCTTGTGATCTTCAGGAAGAAAAGCTTTGCAGAGGGTGATAGGCCTTCAAAGATTGAACTCCAGCAATAGATGATTTCAGCAATAGCTGAAATGTTGAATGTCTGGAGTCTGGAAATATGTTGGCCTTGAACACTTTGAAAACTAAAGAGATCTGAAGATTTTTGAAAGCTTGATCTCCTTGGATGAGTGTTCTTCAGAATTCTTTTAGACAGAATATTTTTGAATGTGTCTCTGTGATCTCTGTTCTCTCTCTGTATTGTGTGTTCCTTGAGAGATTCAGAATTTCTGTCTGTGATTCTCTGGTGCAGAATAGAATAACATTCTCTGTCAAGAATACTCGTTAGCCTGCATTGATTGCATCCTTAATTACCAAATCTCTTCTGGAGGAAAGTCCACAGAAATATTCCTTGAAAAATCCCTTGAAACTTGGTCCAGAATTGAATGAAAACGGCTAGGAAATCTCTGAATTAATTGCAGAATAACTCCTTAACGGATTTGAATTTGAATTTAGAAACATCCTGGAAGTTATCTGAAATCGACGAACTGAGCTCTGCTATCGTCGAGCTGAGCTCAGCGATCTGGAAACATACAACAGCAAAATATCGTCGATCTGAGCTCAAAGATCGTCGAACTGAGCTCAGAGATAAAGATCCAAAGCAGAGTCACAATCGTCGACCTGAGCTCACCGATCGTCGAATGGAGTTCGACGATATAATAAAGTTGAGCTCAGCGATCGTCGAATGGAGTTCGACGATCTGTCGAAGTTGAGCTAGACGATCGTCGAATGGAGATCGACGATCTGTCGAGGTTGAGCTAGACGATCGTCGAATGGAGATCGACGAATCATCGTGCTGAGCTCGACGATATGACTTAGTCTCCAAACAAAAAAAATCTTGGTCTTCAGGGCAGCTTCCAAACCTAGACTTCTAACCCTTAGACTCAATTCTAATTGACATATTAAGCTATACAGAAGGTCAAGCAAAGGTTCCTAGAAATATAGTGATCCTGACCCAAATCAGTAATAGGGTGTTCCAACACAGTAACTAAATAAACAACAAACTACCTCGCTGAGACGAGGCAACAACCACGGCCAACAATGCCGTCCAGAAACTACAAAACTAGCTCTGCTATCTGCTACTACTCTGAACCTGAGGCAATACAAAGACAGAATACCTAAGCAAGAAAGCACAAATGGTGGCAGAAATTAATAAGCCAATAAAAAACAAAGGTCAAATGGGTACCAACCCAAGACCGACAGTACTGAAATGAAGCACAAAAAGAGGAACAAGTCATCATCGGGAAAAAAAAGCTCTTACGTGATTCGTCACATACAACAATAGTACACCAGACGCACGAGGCTATAAGGTGACAACATGAATAATTTGTAAGAAAGAAATACAAAATCTATATTAGGCACATGTGGTCGACTGTACACAAAAACACGGGCGAGGTGGTCACTCGTGGACACACCACCCAAAAACAAGGATGAGGTGGTCACTCTTGGGCACACTCACACGAATATAAAATCCGTCTAACAGCGAGGGAGTCTCATACTCTCCACCATACACCACAGACACCCAAAAACTAGACAGACTTCCATAGGGCACTAATGAAGGAAAAAAACACTGCGGAGGTGGAATTGTCCACTACTCTCGCAATCCAGAAAACCACCAAGAAAACACCACATATCTCGAGATTTGGCTCGTCAGATTCTACTTGACATTACTAGATTCGAGACGCGGTTGATCAACCCTTATGGACGATTTACAATCTTAGATAAACTCTAATACGTTCGATAACAATAAATAAGCCAATTAAAGCCAATACTAAAAATATTTTATCAAACCTATATGAAGTTACCAGATTCAGTTAGAAAAATAAGATTTAGAAATTTTCAAGTGATCGAAAAATTAGACAAAGCTATAACTTGGAAAGAAGATCAAGGAACAAAATGCATACGTTACCATCAAATCGGAAAAGGAGAAACGAGGGGAAACAATCACTTTCCTTGGTTTTACCGGAAAAGTCCTCTGAATCACTCCACGTCGTTGATCGGGTCAAAAGAATGCGGGAGGAGATGAAATCTAGACAAAAAAAGGCCGAAATAGAGGTTAGGGCCGAAAAACTCTAACGAGAAATATCAAGAAATGGAGAAGATATTACCACGATGGCGTAGCTCTCGGCGAGAGCTTTCCGGATCTATGCTGAGATGAATATTTCGAGCACCGGAGCACCGTCGGCGGCCACCGGAAGGTTCACGAAATATATTTTCTCTCACGCTCCCGCCGCTCTGGTTCGGGAGGAAAAAGAATCGGAGATGATGAAGAAAACAAAGTTTTCTCTGATAGTGTAAATATGCATATATATATATACATATATATATATATATATATATATATATATATATATATATATATATATATAGATAGATAGATATATAAAAATATATATAAATATATATATTTATAAAACTTTTTGTCTAAAAACGGTCTTTTTACGAGTGGATGCGTGGAAGATTAAAATAGGGATTTACAATTGCTTCAAATCAAAAAGTGGCCTACATGAAAGTTGTAGATCTCGTCGATACGCACAAATTTCATGTTAACCATTTTTTCATACGACATCATTTTGATGCTCAAAACGGCTCTCGAACATAAACTACAATGAACTACACGAGAACAAGCTTACGGGTACTCGAAAGGTAGAAAACGGCTACTCGAGTAGTTCAAAATGACTACTCGAGTATTTCAAAATGACTACTCGAGTAACTGAAGAAACACTCGTGTAGGTAAAAAGAATTACTCGAGTAGGTAGAAAATCACTCGTGTAGGTAAAAAGGATTACTCGAGTAGGTAGAAATGATGACTCGAGTTGGAATTTAGATAGGTACACGAGAGCAAAAAATTTACTCGAGTCAGAAGAACAATTCACTCGTGTATATAGAACACGTGACTCGAGTATGTCAAATCCTTTGCATAAATAACAATTTTTTTGCAAAAATACCCTTTTGATCCAACTATACAAATGAATAGTACTTTTCATTTTTGAATAGTACATTACTAATAAAATATTCGCATTTATATATTTTTGAATAAGGAAACTACGAGATCAAAACAGAGGCCCAAACGTGCGCCGAATTGAACGAAATTCGCACAGTAGGCGAACACTGACGCTATGAACACGACGGTGAAGACAAAACCAAAATCCGACGAGTCATTCCCGAGATATTAATCTTCAAAGTATACGGCGAACATAAACAATCCAAAACTTCAATTGCGCGCCGAGACTCCAAACATGCTCGGATTACGACGAAACTGGACGAGCAAGTCCAAAATTACTTATCTTAAATTCCAAATGTAAAAGTTTCCCATTACAACAAGAATTCAGCCAACTCGACCGCACGGACGCGAAAATGCCTTAACGGCATTGCGCCGTCAACTCGACGTTAAAAGTAACGTCATGACGTCATAAATATGACCTCGCCCACTCAAATAAAATCATCGAAAAATCAGGGGCATTACAGCTGAGCTGTAGGTACCTGGAGGGGTACTGATTGTAGGTATGCTGCAGCACACTGAGAGTAGGGCTATGTGCCTGAAGCTATAGCGCAGTAGTGCCTGAGTTGTAGGCCTTAGAGATAAGGCTGAAGTAGGTGATCTGTGGATCACTAAGCTGTAGGAGTTCTGCAGAGCTCTGAGGTAGGAACCATTTGTGGTTCTGAGTTTGGGTTCTTAAGTGAACCTGTGTGTAAGGCTGTGGGCCTGAGGTGTAAGGTCTAAGGATCATAGTGCTGGAGTTTGTGCCTTGTCCAACAAGTAAGTTGGAAAGGTAGGAGGGAAAGTGGATGTACCCAATTGAGGATCCACTATAAATTCTTGTGTGCTTGATGTGTGTGTTTGTTTTACTTTCTTATTGCAGGACATAAGGACAAGCTCTAGATAGTGTAGTAAGAGAACATCAAAAGAAGCTATAAATTTCAAAGACCTATTCACCCCCCTCCTCTAGGTGATTAGCTAACCTTCAATTAAATAACTTTCAAGTGGTATCAGAGGGAGGTTGCTCAAAAAGGATTTAACAATCTGAGTATACCTCCAAGGATAGTTAAAGGATAAGAAATGGGGTCTGGAGTAAACTGCAAGGAATTAGGAGCCATGAAGTTGCCAATCTGTAGAAAGGAGGGGTTTGGGCTTTGGAAGGAAATGGTCAGGATGTTCATGGAAGCTGCCGACCCTAGGATCTACATCATAGTCAAAGCGGGACCCTTCATCCCAAAGAAGATCTCAGTTCTGGATGCCAACATCCAGACTCCTAAATCATATGAAGAAATGAACAAGGATGAGCTCCTCCTTGCCTCCATGGACAAGAGAGCTCAAAATATCATTGCTAGTACAGTAGATGATTCTATATTCCAGAATCTAGTGCACTACAAGACCTCTAAGGAGAAGTGGGACACCCTAGTGGTGTTCATGGAGGGTTCATAAGAGATGAGGGATGACAGAAAATCCGTGCTCAACCAGGAGTATGAGGCCTTAAGACAAGGAAAGTCTGAGGGCATTGCTAAAAGTTTTAAAAGATTTTTTAGAACTGTTAATGAACTGAGAACTTATGGAAGGGTCTTCAGCACCTATGACCTGAATGACAAATATCTTATGTCCCTCACCAAGGATTGGGACACAAAGATCTGTGTCATCAGGGAAATGGGCAGGTTAGCTGACACACTAGCTCCAACCCTATTTGGAAAGCTACTGTCCTATGAGATGCAGCTTGCTGCAAGGAAGGAAGAAGAATATAAGGGCAGCAAGTCACAAAGCAAGGAGAAATCTGTGGCTTTCAAAGCTGAAGCTTCAACCAAGAGCAGAAGGAAGATCTCTTCAGTAAGGAGAACTGCTGTGTCAGAATCTGAGAGCTCTAGGTCCAGCTCATCTGACAACATACATCTGATGAGGAGCTTGATGCCTTCTCCAGGTAGTTTCAGAAACTCATGAAGAAGGGGCATTGGAAGAACAGAAGGCATTCTTCCTCCTCTCAGCACAGAAGGAAATCCTCTAAGGAGGACAAGTATGCTAACTCTAATAAACAATCTTCCTCTAACATTATTTATTTTTGCTGCAGCAAACCTGGGTATGTAATTGCTGACTGCCTAGTAAAGAGGAGAGAAGAAAGAGTGAAGAAGCGGCACAAGGGAAAGAAGATAGAGAAGTCCCTAGTGGCCAACAAGGAGAAGACCTGGTCTGACTCTTCCTCTAAGTCAAACAGTGAAGAAGATGAAGCCTATATTGGGCTTATTGCTGTTGCTGAAGAGGAACCTAAAGAGTTCCCTACTGCTAAAATAGGGATCAGGGCCCCTCTGTCACACACAGAGAGTGACTCAGAGTTGGTTGAAGATGAAGAAGGAGATTCTCAGTGCCATAGACTTATGGCAATGATAGATGAAGAAAGAAGCCAGGATCAGCATGATCAGTCTCAGGTACATGCTAAACCACATTCTTTTATTTCTATTCATGAGGCTGACTCACTGAGGCTCAATCATCAAGAGATGAAGGGGATTCAGACTCTGAGGATGCTGTAAACTCCATAATTGCCAAGTATGGAGAACTTCTTGAGGCTTTCAAGAAATGCAAGCTACTTGCAAAGAGGCAGGCAAAAGATCTTCTTAGTCTTAAAAGCAAGTGCGAAGACCTAGAAAAAGCCCTCACTGACATGGTTGCACATGCAATCCAGCACAAGGAAATCATTGATAGTGAGTCTATGGTAAGAGTCTCAAATGAGAAACTTATTCAGAAACTTGAAAATGATCTCTTAAATGAGAAATTGTTGGTGACAAAATTTTCTAAGCCAAGCATTGTGCTACCCTTAATTGATACCCACCCTTCCCAAGCTATTAAGAAAGGGTTGGGATTTAAGGGACATGCTAGACCCTCCAATCCAAGAGGAAAGGGAAAAGGGAAAGCACTTATTGTGCCTCTAGCCTCAATGCCTCAAATTGCTTTTTAGAAAGTATTGTTGCCTTCTAACAGGTATGTGTTGGGTTTCTCTAGGAGGATGGCACAACACTTGTGCACGCAGCGGAAAGTAAAGACATCAAGAAAACCCAAAAGAGATGGGATCGGGCCATGGTAGTTGAATCAAGAAGTTAACATATAACTAGGCAAAAATTACCTCGGTGGCGTTGAGTCACAACTCAACGGAAATGCTCCAAGCTTCGTCTTCATGCTAGTGGCGAGTTCTACGTGGAATAATATCCACGTCTCTGCAGAAATCCAAACGAGCGGGAGAACACCGAACTTTCCGTCGCACGGAAGATCGGGAAGGATGATGACCGCACCTTGCTATTCCACGGACTGCTAGGCCCGCGCCAGGAAAAGCAACACCGGCGATGATCGTCGGAGAGGAGGAGGTCGACGGAGCGAACACGGCGGCGGAACCCTTCCGTCGGTAGGATTCAGGATCGGCAGAGCGAACGAACGGCGGAACACTTTCGTGGGCTTCGATTCGATCGGCACGCAAGGAACAGATCAGATCCCCGAAAACCCTAAGTGTCTATTTATACCAAAGGCATAAATAGACTTAGGAATATCGCTATCCGCAGACCACCCAGAAAAATAGGGTTCCAGAATCGGCGAGTATCGGCGAGAATCACCTAGCAGATTCGGCGAGACTCAGTCGGCGAGAATCAGTTAGGATCGGCGAGAATCAGTCGGCGAGAATCACAATCGGCGAGAATCACAATCGGCGAGAATCACCCGGATCGGCGAGAATCAGAGTACAATACTCGACGATTCACGTCGATCGTGGGTCGATGATCCACGTCGATCGGCGAGAATCAGAATACTAATTCTCGACGATTCTCGTCGATCGGCGAGAATCAGAGTGACGATTCTCGTCGATCGGCGGGAATCAGAGTACGAATCCTCGACGATTGTTGTCGACCCTCGGACGACTATTCTGACCAGTCCTTCAAGGCAACATTTGCCCAACCCGGTGATCCTTTAAGGCAACACTTTGCCCATAACCCCATTAAGGTCGGTGATTGGTAACCTTTACCAACACAGTCAATCATCCAACTTCTCCACATCTCTTATGTGCGACCCTGCAGGCTCATATCGCGTTGGCTATTACATGTTTGACCACTTCTAGATCATCATGGTAACTCCAACAGACTCCCATTTGATCTTGAAAGTATCAAACCAAAAACCTCACAAACAATGAGCGGCATCTAGCAATGCATCATTGCTCCCCAAGCAATAAGAGTTTATAACTCATAAGCCTTTATGACCAATGTGTCAGCGTTGTCTTTGTCCCTTTGTCCCTTACATCCGGAAAGAACTAGAGGCATGGACCGTGTCACCCTCGTAATAGCTCAATCCAAGTTTCTTGATCCAGGACGGACTTCCAGAGAATGGTGAGTCCAATATCACATATTGACTCAACCAAGCATGGCCATGCATTTCTCAGTCCAGTTCCATCAAGGGGCCCATGGATGCAACTCCTGTCATACAGGAGGACAAATCCCATATCTGCTCACACACAAACACCCAAATGATTCGTAACATGCCCAACAACCACCCTTATCATCAACCTTTCTCAAGGAAGACTTTAGATGGCATCAAAGCACGCTCTTCCTCACTTGATGAATGTTGTGACTTCAGGTCAAAGGACCACAAAACCATTGTCAATTGAGACCTACTCGTGACACGATTGGATGACAATCCACAGAGTAGTCTCAGGTTGGGTCTGTCCAGTACAACTTGTTCACTAACAAGTACCCACGTGATGACTTGATATCACAATATCATGACCTGTGAGAACCGGTCATCAGTCAACGCACGTGCTGGTCTTCATGTACCATCATCACCCTTAGTTTCTATGATGATACTCGACCAGGGACCTTTTAAGAATGAAGCTTCAAATAAATCATAGGCTCTCACATTCAAGTCACGTACTTGATGTCCCATGGAAGCGAACATTCTAAGGGTATCTATTATGTTAACATTTAACTATCACATAGAAAAAAATTCATAATAAAAGAACTTGCCATTAATTGTAAGAGAAAAACTAGGTACAATGTTCATCATATGAACAAATAGCCAACAAAATACATGTTTACATGCAATCCACAAGATTCTCACTAGAGTTGATCGTTTAGGTATCGTATACCCATCGATCTAGTATGACCATCATGCTTTCTCTGCGCGAGAGGCTTTGTCAGATCCGCAATATTCTCCTCAGTCGGCACTCTGCAAATGTTCACATCTCCTTGTTCGACAATCTCACGAATAAGATAAAACCGCCGAAGTATGTGCTTGTAGCGCTGATGGGATCTAGGTTCCTTAGATTGTGCGATTGCACCATTGTTATCACAGTAGAGAACTACGGGACCAACAATGCTAGGAACTACATCAAGCTCGCCGATGAATTTCCTAATCCATATAGCCTCCTTCGCCGCATTAGCTGCGGCGATATACTCGGCCTCTGTTGTAGAATCAGCAACTGTCTCTTGCTTGGAACTCTTCCAGCTCACAGCTCCTCCATTCAGGCAAAACACAAAACCTAACTGAGACTTGGAGTCATCTCTATCAGTTTGGAAGCTAGCATTCCGTGTAACCACTTACAACGAGCTCTTCCTCTCCACCATACACCAAGAACACATCCTTAGTCCTTCTCAAGTACTTCAGGACATTCTTGACTGCAATCCAGTGACACTCACCGGGGTCTGACTGATACCTGCTAGTCATGCTCAAAGCAAAGGAGACGTCGGGTCGAGTACATAACATCGCGTACATGATTGATCCAATTGCCGAAGCATATGGAATCAACTTCATGCGGTCCTTATCTTCACAAGACTTTGGACACTGGTCCTTAGAGAGATTCACACCATGAGACATGGGCAAAAATCCTTTCTTGGACTCAAGCATGTTGAACCGCTTCAACACCTTTTCGATGTACGTACTCTGGGTCAAACCCAGCAACTTCTTCGATCTATCTCTATAGATCTTAATATTGAGTATATAAGTCGCTTCACCCAAATCCTTCATTGAAAAGCAGTTCCCTAGGTTGTTCTTAACAACTTTCAGGGTAGGAATGTCATTCCCAATCAACAGTATGTCATCTACATACAATATCAGGAAGACAACAATGCTCCCACTGATTCGCTTGTAAACACAAGGCTCATCTTCATTCTTGATGAAACCAAACTCTTTGATTTTCTCATCAAAACGAAGATTCCAACTTCGAGAGGCCTGTTTCAGTCCATATATGGACTTATTCAGCTTGCATATTTTAGTGGCTTCATCTGAGGATACAAAACCCTCGGGTTGTGTCATATACACTTCCTCAAGGAGGTTTCCATTAAGGAAAGCCGTTTTGACATCCATCTGCCAGATCTCGTAGTCATAATACGCAGCAACAGCAAGCAATATCCTTATGGACTTTACCATGGCAACAGGGGAAAAGGTCTCATCATAGTCAATACCATGAATTTGCTTGAAACCCTTAGCCACCAGTCGCCCTTTGAATGTCTGTACATTCCCATCCATGTCGGTCTTCTTCTTGAAGACCCACTTGCACCCTATGGGTCGTACCCCTTCAGGTGGTTCCACCAAGTTCAAACTTGGTTTGCATACATGGAGTCCATTTCGGATTTCATAGCCTCAAGCCATTTGTCGAAGTCCGGTCCATTCATAGCCTCTTGGTAGGTTGCTGGTTCATCATCATGATCCATAAGCAACACATTACCTATTTGAGACACGAGAAATCCATATCTCTCAGGCTCAAACCTCGGTCTACCAGATCTACGTAGGACTTGTGTTCCTTGAGCAGGTTCTCTAGCTACAACATCTTGTAGTCCTGACTCAGAATCCAATTCCGGTTCATACACTACATGTGGTTCTTGAACTTCTTCAAGCTCTACCTTTTCAGTCTTTCTTGATAAGAACTCTTTCTCCAAGAAGACACCAGTCCTTGCGACAAACACTTTGCCCTCAGACGGTAGGTAAAAGTAATACCCTTTCGTTTCCTTAGGATATCCCACCAGATAACATTTATCCGATTTGGGTTCCAGCTTGTCAGGCATTTGACGTCTCACGTATGCCTCACAGCCCCAAATTTTAATGAACGACATACTAGGACGCTTCCCAGTCCATATCTCATATGGTGTCTTCAGAACCGTTTTCGTTGGAGCGCGATTCAATGTCATTGCAGCAGTCTCTAAAGCAAAACCCCAAAAGGAAACAGGCAAGTCTGCATGACTCATCATCGAACGTACCATGTCTAATAGTGTACGATTTCTCCTCTCAGACACACCATTATGTTGTGGTGTTCTAGGTGGAGTGAGCTGTGATACAATACCACACTCTTTCAGATGATCACGGAACTCATGACTCAGGTATTCGCCACCTCGATCAGATCGGAGTGCTTTAACCCTTTTACCCAACTGGTTTTCTACTTCATTCTTGAACTCTTTGAACTTTTCAAAGGTCTCGGATTTGCACTTCATAAGATACACATATCCGTATCTACTGAAATCATCAGTAAATGTAACAAAGTAGAAATACCCACCTCTAGCCATGGAACTCATGGGTCCGCATACATCACTATGTACAACACCCAAGAGATCCTCAGCCCTCTTAGTATAACCAGTGAAAGGAGCTTTAGTCATCTTGCCTAACAAACAAGATTCGCATCGCTCAAATGATTCATAATCGAATGAGTCCAAAAGTCCATCTCTATGGAGCTTGGATATGCGCTTCTCGTTGATATGGCCCAAACGACAATGCCAGAGAAAAGTAGGGTTCGAGTCATTTGTTCTTAGTCTTTTATTATTTTCAACATTACAGATCAGATGGTCCAAGTTCAAAACATAAAGACCATTAAACAATTGGGCTACAGCATAACAAACATCATTCTTAAATATAGAACAACAGTTGTTCTTAATTATAAAAGAAAATCCAATCATGTCCAAACATGAAATAGATATAATGTTTCTAGTTATGGCCGGAACAAAATAACAATTATCTAGTTCTATTACAAGCCCACTGGGCAAAGAAAGACGGTAAACCCCTACGGCTACAGCAGCAACTCTTGCTCCATTGCCGACGCGGAGGTCCACCTCCCCTTTACTCAGCAATCTTCTCCTTCCCAGTTCCTGCACATTTGTACAAATGTGAGAACCACATCCGGTATCCAATACCCAAGATGAAGGAGCAGAAAGGTTTATCTCTATAACGTGAATATTTGAAGCGGAAGTCATACCTCCCTTCTTTTTCTGCAGACCTTCAATGTACGAAGGACAGTTCCTCCTCCAATGACCAGCCTTGCCACAGTGGTGGCATTTCCCTTCCTTCACCGTGCTTTTATTTTTCATCAGTGCAGAAGACTTGGGCTCAAGATATGACTTAGGTCCCACCTTCGTCTTCTTAGAGCCCTTGGCCTTGCCCTTGCCCTTATGCACCATCAGTATGGGACTGGCAGGCTTGGCCTTCTTCATATTGATTTCAGCAGTTCTCAACATGCCTAGGAGTTCGGGCAGTGTCTTGTCTATTTCATTCATGTTGTAGTTCAAGACGAACTGCTCATAACTGTCCGGTAACGATTCCAGGATCAGATTTGTGGCCAACTCTTGACCAAGAGGAAAACCCAGCCTTTCAAGGTTCTCTATATACCCAATCATCTTGAGTACGTGAGTCCCTACTGAGTCTCGAACTCCCATCTTGCACTGAAACAACGCTTTTGTGACGTCGAACCTCTCTTGACGAGCCTGCCCTTGAAACATTTTCTTGAGATGCTCGTCAATCTCCTTGCACCCCATGCTCTCATGTTGGTTCTGAAGCTCAGAGTTCATAGTGGCAAGCATAAGGCATTCGACATCTAAAGCATCATCAGTATACTTCTTATAAGTATCCTTCTCAGTACGGGAAGAGTTCCCGGTCGGCACCTCGGGGGCTTCTTCTTCCAAGACATAGAGCTTTCGCTCTTGCCTGAGAACAATTCTCAGGTTCCTATACCAGTCCATGTAATTTGTCCCACTGAGCTTATCCTTCTCAAGGATGGCTCTCAGAGACAAAGTGGAGTGTGAAACACTTGCCATGGAATTCTACAAGAGTTTATGCAGAATAAAATCAGTACCAAAATTTCAAATACAATTTATTTTAATTTGGACTTCAATTAAAACACTCCCACTATTTTATTCGAAATGATAGCCCTCACTAACAATTCGGAGAGTTCATGCGAGCTACTCTCTTAGTGGACAAGATCCGTATTTCACCAACACAATGAGTCAGCTTTGGCTTTCCTCTCACGATGCGGTTATTTAGGTAGGCAACGCTTGCCAATTGCATCCTCATGCAATTCTTGTATGGGTGGTGAATAACTCCTTACTCGCATCCATCATATGGTGCATGCCAACCCTATGCCTCTAGGCACTCAACCTTTGAGGTCACCTAGTTAAGATGGACCCGATGTCGACAGTGGGATATCACAATTATCCGCTCGCACCCTTACCAAGATAGATTAATGCACCTTGCTTTGGCAAGCCCACACTTCATCGATCGAGGCAGGAAGAGTGTCATCCATCGGAAGGCATCCGAACACTTAATATTAGATGAAGGGATTTTGATTATAGGTTAACAATTAACCATGATCAACATTTGATCAATGTGCACATCCAAAGAAAAATAATATATCTAAAACCACATGCATCCCTTATGTGCACAACCTGACACCATCAACATTTGATAGAAGGAAGGGCTAAATCTGAACATCCGGAAACTTCCAAATCCTCAGATTTACATGCATTGGACAAAGGCAAAGACCACTCAACTTAAAGCAGTAGACAAGCTCATCTCTCTATGTTGGATTCAAAATCCAAAACAAAATCGAGGGATGGTTACTGCTAAGGAGACTACAATTTCTAACAATTAGAAATTCCCACGAAATCCCAGACGTTCTTGGCGGGGTACCAAGACTAAATCCAGACATTTAGAACACTTCTAAATCCCTAGGTTTACACGTACTGGAATAACAAAACTTCCAATACAACAATCATGGCCGGAACCTCGCTTTGATACCACTGTTGGGTTTCTCTAGGAGGATGGCACAACACTTATGCACGCAGCGGAAAGTAAAGACATCAAGAAAACCCAAAAGAGATGGGATCGGGCCATGGTAGTTGAATCAAGAAGTTAACATATAACTAGGCAAAAATTACCTCGGTGGCGTTGAGTCACAACTCAACGGAGATGCTCCAAGCTTCGTCTTCTTGCTAGTGGCGAGTTCTACGTGGAATAATATCCACGTCTCTGCAGAAATCCACACGAGCGGGAGAACACCGAACTTTCCGTCGCACGAAAGATCGGGAAGGATGATGACCGCACCTTGCTATTCCACAGACTGCTAGGCCCGCGCCAGGAAAAGCAACACCGGCGATGATCGCCGGAGAGGAGTAGGTCGACGGAGCGAACACGGCGGCGGAACCCTTCCGTCGGCAGGATTCGGGATCGGCGGAGCAAACGAACGGCGGAACACTTCCGTGGGCTTCGATTCGATCGGCACGCAAGGAACAGATCAGATCCCCGAAAACCCTAAGTGTCTATTTATACCAAAGGCATAAATAGACTTAGGAATATCGCTATCCGCAGACCACCCAGAAAAATAGGGTTCCAGAATCGGCGAGTATCGGCGAGAATCACCTAGCAGATTAGGCGAGACTCAGTCGGCGAGAATCAGTTAGGATTGGCGAGAAAGTCGAGAATCACAATCGGCGAGAATCACAATCGACGAGAATCACAATCGGCGAAAATCACCCGGATCGGCGAGAATCAGAGTAAAATACTCGACGATTCACGCCGATCGTGGGTCGACGATCCACGTCGATCGGCGAGAATCAGAATACTAATTCTCGACGATTCTCGTCGATCGGCGAGAATCAGAGTGACGATTCTCGTCGATCGGCGGGAATCAGAGAACCAATCCTCGACGATTGTTGTCGACCCTCGGACGACTATTCTGACCAGTCCTTCAAGACAACATTTGCCCAACCCGGTGATCCTTTAAGGCAACACTTTGCCCATAACCCCATTAAGGTCGGTGATTGGTAACCTTTACCAACACAGTCAATCATCCAACTTCTCCACATCTCTTATGTGCGACCCTGCAGGCTCATATCGCGTTGGCAGTGAGATTACATGTTTGACCACTTCTAGATCATCATGGTAACTCCAATAGTATGACCATGAAAGTTATTATGGTCACTGGGAGAACGGCAGATCCACTGATATGGACCAATGTGGCCCCAGCCATGGTGGAAGGTAAAGCCATGTGAAAGCATTTAAGGCTACCCATGAGGAAATCAAAATGGCCCATCCTGGACCATTTGTTTTTGGTGCCCCAGCCCCAAACGCAAAGATATTGTTGGTGCTAAAAATTTAAATCATACAACAAAAGTTGTGACTCAAGATGAGTCGTATGGCAGGGCTGGAATGGCAATCTCAGTGGCTATCAGATGCATGTTAGCTGAAAAGAGACATGCAGCTGGTGCTTCTCAGAAAAGACCAAATCAGCCAGCTGAAAGACTGCCGTTCAGTCAAACTGCTGCTGAAAGAAGACAGAAGATAGAGCAGCACATCTCCCCACTGTTCAGAGAACAGTACAGTCTAATGATGCTCTCAAACAAAAAAGGAGATACAATATTTATGAGTGCTTGTGTTGTGGCAAAGTGGGCCACTATACTATGGATTGCTGGCACAATCCTTTAGTGTCCAGAGGTAGCCGACCTGTCAGAAATTCTGCAAGAAGGCATAATTATTTTCAGGCTAATGTGAACCTAGGACCCAACAGAAATTGGGGTCCTAAGATAAGGTGATTTTTGTTCTTTTCAGGTAAGTTCAAATACCAATTCCGCTAAATGGTACTTGGATAGTGGATGCTCCAGGCACATGACTGGGACAAAAGAGCTATTGAAGGAATACACTCCAGTAAAGATTGGACCCAAGCTCATCTTTAGAGGCTCAAACAAGGGGATAACCAGAGGCTATGCTCTTTGCCTAGCTCTACAGTTACATAAGTCATGATGGAAAAGCTCCCCATCAAAGATAAAGGCCTGGCTCTGCAAGAATAGTGTGAAGAGGGATGCGATCCAGAAGAAGCACGGGACTATCAAGCTGGAAATGAAGACCAAACTGCTGCAAAAAATGATAATCATCGGGAAGTAGTCAGACTGCCCCATGCAGTCAAATATCTTAGAGATCATCCTCCAAAGCAGATAATAGGTGAGGCTAACCAAGGTGTACAGACCAGAAGCAAGAGTCTCAACACAGCACTCTATTCCAACTTCCTATCGCAAGAAGAACCCAAGAAGTTTGAAGAAGCAAAGCAATGTAGGAATAACTGAACCAGTTCAAAAGGTGCAAGGTCTGGAAGCTAGTTCCCAGACCAAATGGACTCAATGTCATTGGAGTTAAGTGGATTTTCAGAAATAAATTTGATGAAAATGGCATTGTAATCAATAATAAACCCAGACTGGTGGCCAAACGGTATAGACAGGAAGAAGGGATTGATTAAGATCAAACCTTTGCCCCAGTTGCAAGGTTGGAAGCAATCAAACTATTCCTTGCATTTGTAGCCTTCCATGTATTCAAGGTATTCTAGATGGATGTCAAGTCAGCCTTCTTGAATGGAGACTTGAAGGAAAAAGTTTATGTAGAGTATCCTCCAGGTTTTATTGACTCTAACTCTCCTACTGCAGTATATAGACTTAGGAAAGCTCTTTATGGGCTTAAGCAAACCCCAAGAGCATGGTATGAGACATTGTCTACCTTCCTCATTGAGAACAAATTCTCAAGGGGGGAGATAGACAAGACCCTATTCCTAAGGGAATCTAAGGGCAAGATCATCCTAGTCTACATTTATGTTGATAACATAATATTTGGCTCTATTGATGACAACCTCTATAGGAAGTTTGCAAAACTTATGCAGGGGAAGTTTGAGATGAGTAGTATGTGTGAATTGAAGTTTTTCTTGAAACTCAAAGTAAAATAGACTGATGATGGTCTATCCATATCCCAGTCAAAATTCACCAGGGAGATAATCAAGAAATATGACATGGAGAATGCTTCCACCATAAGAACTCCCATGAGCTCACATATGCCTATAGCCAAAGTTGATCCGGGGCAACATGTTGATCAAACTCTGTATAGACGTATAGTTGGCTCCCTTCTCTACCTCGCAGCAAGTAGGACTGACATTATGTATGTAACATGTGTCTATGCTACGTATTAGGCCTACCCTAAAGAGTCTCATTATACTGCTGTGAAAAAAATCTTGAGATATCTTAAGGCCACCCAGGATCTTAGCCTATGGTACCCCAGGAATGGGAAATTTGAACTAACTGGATATTCAGATGCAGATTTTGCAAGCTGCAAGGAGGACGAGAAGAGTACTTCAGGCTCCTGTCAATTTTTAGGTGGAAGGCTTTTTTCATGGAGCAGCAAGAAATAAACAAGTGTAGCAATCTCAACAGCAGAATCAGATTACATTTCAGTTGGAAGCTGCTGTGCTCAGTTGTTGTGGATTCAGCATCAACTACAAGACTACAATGTTCAGATAAGTAGAACTCCACTCTTTTGTGATTCTACTAGTTCAATTTCTATAGCTAGGAAACTTGACTCCCATAGTTGGACTAAGCATATAGAAATTAGGTATTATTTCATTAGAGAACATGTGGAAAGGGAAGACATATCCCTTGAATTTGTCTCCACAGACAAGCAAGTGGCTGATATCTTCACTAAGCCACAAGATGAAGCTAAGTTCAACACCTTCAAATTTGAATTGGGCATGTTGAATCTTGTGTAGCTTCAAATTCTCTCTTATACCATATGCTGCATTGCTTATTTTGCAGGTAAAACAAGCTCTTCCTCCAGATACTGAAGATGGTGTGTAGTTGTTGAGGGGGAGCTAACCCAACAACTGAGATAGATAGGGGGATAATAACCTATTAATATGCTCCCCATTGTAGAAGTCAAAAGGGGGAAGGAGAGAAGTCATGGGCTGAGAAGTACAGCCAAGCGGAATAGTAAGGATGGCAGCATGCCAGGGGGAGTAAGTAATAATAGTAAGGATGGCAGCATGCCAGGGGGAGTAAGTAATTCTCCACGGGCTGGAGAAATGGTAACACCTCTACTGTTAAATTTTGTTATGATGAAATTATGCGTTGTCAATTTTGTTTATATTATGTTATGATGAAATGATGTGTTGTTAATGACCTGTATTGTTTTGACTTCTTCAAATAGGGGGAGATTGTTGGGTCTATTGATCTCAATATCTCAGATTTGCAAGAAGTTAAACAGGTCAAAGACATACACACTTAATGTATTTGATGTATGCTTTAAGTTCATGCATGCATGTTGTCCATAATTGGATAGGTGAAGAAAATAAGTTGGGGCAGTAAAGTTAAATTACGTCGAACTCAGCAGAGAGTTCATCGAACTCAGCTCACTGATCATCGAGCTCAACTCAACATTCCTTGTGTTAAGCTTAAGCGCTCAGGATTCAAAGTTCGTCGAGCGCAGCTTGAATTTCGTCGAGCTCAGTCTACATTTCATCAAGCTTAACACAAAGATCGTCGAACGCAGCTCAACAGTTATCAAGTTAAAAGATACAAAAATTATCAAAGTTAAAAAGCACTGAGACCGCTGAGAAAAACAAAGATCATTGAGCTCAGTTCACAATTCATCAAACTCAGGTCAACGCTTATCAAGCTAAAGCAAGAAAATCTGTCTAAGGCAAAAAGCTCTGAGTCCATTGAGAAGAAGGCATTGAGACTGTTGAGACAGCTGAGATAGCTGAGAAGATGGAGTTGAGAAAGCTAAGATAGCTGAGACAGCTGAGAAGATGGTGTTGAGACAGCTGAGACAACAGAGATAATATTAGCTGGAAACTTTCTATGTTCAGAAGCATTGAGTGAAGCAGGTTCACTAAACGCTTCTAAATAAAGCAGGACGCACTGAGACGGTTAAGAGGTAAACAGCTGAGAATAAATCTAGCTTGATTTTTCTAAGTTTAGAAGCATTGAGTGAAGCAGGTTCACTCAACGTTTCTAATGAAGAAGGAAGCACTGAGACTGTTAAAAGAAAAAATCGATGAGACCATTGAGACCAAGGCTTGTCTCAGCTTAAAATGAAAAACTGTTGAGACCATTGAGACAAAACCGCTGAGACAATTAAAGTGCGAAAACCGCTGAAACAACAAATTAGAGGAAAGCACTGAGACATACGCTTGTCTCAGCTAATAATGAAAAATCGCTGAGACCGCTGAGACAAAGCCAGGGAATATTTTCTAAGTCCAGATGTTGATGACCACTGCTGACGTCATCAAAGTCAAAATTGCAGGAAGTTGTAGTAGGAAAGTTGCTACAGCGCCGAAAGATGTTTTGTCCTTTTCTGATGGAGTTGGCACTCACCAATCCCTGGTGGGCCCACATATTATTGTGTCATTGATTCAAATCAATGCATATAAAATTGTGAACAGTAAAGAGATTAGGTTGAACGAATACCCGGGCAACAAGTACAGAAAAAATAAAGAGAGAAAAAGCAAGAGGCGGTTGGACATCTTCTTCCCCATTAAGCTTGAAAGCTAAAGTCCAGCCAAGTTAGGCAAAGGGCAAGAAGAAGATAGCTGGAGCACTTCCTGCTCAGCAAGTTGGTTCTCTCAAGAACAAAGCAAGCTGCTTGATCCACTCAACAACAGATAGCTGCTCACCTGTACAGCAAGATGAGAAAATAGCGGTAGAAGAAGACTCGGCCCTTCTATAGCAAGTTGTTGGACTGATATCTGCTCAGTCCAGCAGAGTTAACTCAGAGAGTTAATCTCTGAGTTAGGTTGTTTCTATTTTCTTTATAAACTTGTAACCATTTACTATAGCATTCAGGTTTCTTGAATCTGAGTGTAGGGCACATTGTGTCTGTGTTGTAGGTGACTAATTAGTCACCGAGGTAGGTGCCCTATTGGGGCACTGAGGTAGGATCCAAGTGGATCTGAGCTGCTGGAAGGCTTAATAGCCTGTGGCTGGAGAGTTTATCTCTCTGTGGTAGGATCCAAGTGGATCTGAGTTGCTAGAAGGCTTAATAGCCTGAGGTGTAATACCCCAGATTTTGAGAGAGGGTCGATTTGCGTTTCTGGCCAATTTTTGGTTTCTGGCAGGGGCACACGGCCCGGGACACGGGCGTGTCCTGGGCCGTGTCAGGCTGGAGTCGACGACTTGGCCGCGTAGTCGACACTTTGCGCTCTATGAAGTGTCGAGACAGGGCACACGGCCTGCGACACAGGCGTGTCGCAGGGCGTGTCGAGCCCGTGTCGACACTCGGCCCGGGGTGTCGACATTTTCGCTCGACAATGTGTCGAGACAAGGAACACGGCCTAGGACACGGGCGTTTCCAAGGCCGTGTGGGTCTGTCGACGAACTTCAATCGACGATGTTCACTCGACGAGTGTCGAGTGCCGAGTGTCGAGTGTCGAGTGTCGAGTGTCAAGACTGGGGCACACGGCCTGTGACACGGGCGTGTCACAGGGCGTGTCCTACTTGGTCGACGATATTCGCTCGATGTTTTTCCGCGGTGTCGACACAAAGGCTGTCGACGAGTATCGAGACTTCTCATACGGCTTGGGACACGGGCATGTCCCAGGCCGTGTCCTTCTCAGGTTATTTTCGGGGCTATGTCGCAGGAGGCACATGGCAGACCATACGGCCGTGTCAGTTGGGACACGGGCGTGTCGGGTTGAACACAGGCATGTCGAATGCCCGTTTGTTATTCCAGGCGTGTCGATTTGAGACGGCGAATGGGGGACACGACCCTGGACACGGGCGTGTGCCAGGCCGTGTTCGGCCTAGGTGATTTATTTTTTTCAGACGGATCGTGTCCATTCCTTCCCTTATTTTGGAATCTGATGGTCCAGGACTGTTCTTGGGTAGTTAAGTCCGAGAATAGGGTTGGAAACCCTCATTCTTCTCCAAGCTTTCTCTTACTAAATTCTAGAGAGAAGGGAGAGCAAGGAAGAAGGTGAAGGAGGGTTTGGGCTGTATGAGAAGCTTTGGTGCTCCAAATCGCGAGCCGAGTCCAGATCCGTGGAGGCTAGATCTTTGCGAAGGTTTTCATCCGACTGTTTTGCCATGGCAAGGAAGAGGAGTCGGAAGGTAACGACACTTCTCCTCTCGGTCTTAGGATGCATGTCTTTAGCATCATTTCTTTTCTAGTTTTGGGCACCAAACACTCAAATGAGAGGGGTTTTGGGTCGCCAAGGTTCAAAAGGAACCTCCGGGTCGATTGAGACCGTCCCCGGCATGATTTTCATTAGAGATCCGCTCCGTTAGTGGATTAGGCATGGTGGGTGAAGCCTTAGTCGCGACCGTTAGTCCGACTCAGTGATGTTACATACGAACTTTAAGGATTCGTAGAGTTTCCGTTGCAGCAAGATGCCGTTTGTGATGTGGTGATGTTTTTCCCCTTTTTTCTCGAGTGAGTATGTGTAGTCGGAACCAGACAAGGTTAGCTCCTAGTGGCGGTAGATGGTTTCCTTGGTGGGCAAGGTTAGCTCCGCATAAGTTATAGATGGTTTCCTTGGTGCGCGGGAATGATGCAGTACAAATGAGGGACTAGGGTGGAATTGTCTTGGTTTGTGATGTGCCAAGACGTGGCTGTGTCTCCATGGTCAGCTGGCTATCCCGTGACGTTCACGTCATGTGTGGAGAGTGTTCCGGCGAGACTAGTCCCCTTCTGTGAGACTGACGAGAATGCCAAGCATGGGGGCAAGCCCGGGCAATGAGGCCATAAGCGGGTGGGGTCTGGCAAGGCTTCTTAGAATCGGTCAGTTTGTGTTTGTTTGAATCCTGACATGAGAGGTCAGAGCTTGTAGGCAAGCCCGGGTCTAAGACCTTGAGCGGGTGGGGCCTTTACAAGAGTTCCATTTGGCGGCCTGTGTGCCGTTGGGGGAATTGTGTTAGCCTCCTTTGTTTGTGGCTTTTCGCCAATGGGGAAACGATGAGTACCCATGTGATGTGATGATGTGCTAGATGCATATGATATAGGGTTCCTTGGGTGAAGCTCGGGTTGTTGCGTACATGTTGCATAAGTAGGCCCATTTTATTATATGCTCAACCAGTAGAGAACATGTATGATGTGTGTGACATCCAAGCCTGTTTCTGGAGCTGCTTTTTCTTGCTTATGAATATTGCATACGAAGTGCTAACTTGCAGGTTGGAGGAGTACCCCGGGGTCCGTTAGGGGCGGCCGGGAGGAGATGTGATTGTTACACAGTTTGAGGTCAGCCTTTGCTGACCCATGTTACTAATAAATTTTACAGGGCAAGGATCGCATGCAGGAGCTAGCTCGCCGGCCAGAAAGGCCTAAGCTTCATGAAGTGCTTCTCTCTTTTGTAGCTCTACTTATATGATGTTGTATGTTTGAGACTCATGTTGTCCGGCTTGCATGCCGAGGTAGACTAGGAGTGCTATGCACTTTCTTGACTGATGTATTATTTTATGTTTGGACACTTATTGTAAGGCCATAAGGCCATTGTTATTACTCTTCTTGTAGTGGATAACTTCTTGTCTTGCTTGTGTTTCCGCTGTGTTATGCAAAGAGTTTTGAGTGTGGGTAGTTATATAATCTTATAATACTAAAGCTGTGGTGTCCGTATGTTGTGGGGCCCCGGCCGGACCCATATTATACGGTCATTACAGGGGAGGTGTTACAATTTGGTATCAAAGTGAGGTTAGATTCAAGGTCAATGCGTAGAGCAGTTATTCACATAAGAGTAACGCGGGACCATGAGTGTCTTTATGTTTAAGTCTTGAGTGTAGAGACTGATTCCTTGTTTCTTATTTTCTTGAAGAGTGCAATCAACGAGGCGTGAACGTCGAGAGCAAGAGAAGTGCTTTCAGCGAGCAGTGCTACTGCTCCAGGTCTTTTGGGCACTGGTGTAAACCCGGCCGACTTCTGTCGCATGCTTGCAGAAGCGATGGTGGCAGCCCAAGTTGTAGCTGCAGCTCCGGTAGCAACCCCTGCTACATAGGACACGGCGACGGCCGTGCCGGGCGGAGAGGCCAGGAGAGTGGAGCCTTTGGCGGAAAGGGTGGTTGTCGGACATGGAGACCGGCACATGAAGTATTTCTTGAGCTTCCATCCCCCGTCGTTCAAGGGAGTTGGTACGCCAACGATGCAGAGGATTGGTGGGTTCGCATTCAAGAGCTTTTGAGGGCGGCAGATACGCCAGAAGAAAAGAAATCTGAGTATGCGGCATTCATGTTGGAAGGAGACGCCAAGTTGTGGTGGGTGAGCCATAGCGTCCGCCAGTTCCCTGGATGCACCCCGTCGGTGGAGGAGTTTGGGGATGCTTTTCTAAAGAGGTACATTCCCGTTTCTACACGGTTGGCACTTCAGAGGCAGTTCATGCACTTAGTGCATCGGGACAAGACAGTGGACGAGTATGTGCAGGAGTTCACCCGTTTGGGTCGTTACGCGGGAACGACGATGGCAGATGATGTAGAGAGGGATAATCTCTTCTATCAGGGGCTGAGGGAGAACCTGAGGCAACCCCTCATTTCCATGAAGAGAGCTGGTTTCAATGAGTTGGTTGAGGCTGCCAGGATGTTGGAGAGTTATCTGGAGCGAACCCAGCGTCATAAGGGTTTCACTCCCAAGCAAGGGGAAGGGAAGCCTTCCCAATCCCATGGAAAGTCTGAAGGGAGTAGGTGGAGGAATAAGCCTCACACATCCAGGTCCGGCGAGAAGAGCAAGTGGACGCCTGGATGTGCTCACTCTAGGGGACCGCCGATGTGCTACAACTGCGGTAAGGTGGGGCACATAGCTCATGTTTGTCCCCAAGGAGGAGCGGGGCAAGAGGCAAGGCAGGAGCAGACAGTGCGCTTTGGCCCCAGTGCTGCAGAGAAAGGGAAGATGGCGGAGTCGAGCGCTTCTCGGTTCCAACCGGTGCAACCAAGGGCTTACAACCTTGGACAGCAAGAAGCGATCCGCCAAACCGATGTGGTGACAGGTATGAAGAAAATTTAAGTTTAAATTTTGTGCTTCATACTTTTATACTTTTTGTGTGATGTCTATGTTGTAGGCTTCGTATACGTTTCTGGATACCCCGCTAGGATATTGTTCGATACGGAAGCATCACACTCCTTTCTTGCGGAGAGCTTCATCCGGAGAATAGGAGTGTAGTCTTTCTCGGCGGATGCGGAGTTGAAAGTGTGCATGCCTAATGGGTCATCCATGACCACCGGGGCCAAAGGGCGCATCTGTTGGGAGCTGGACGGAGTTGAATTCATTTTGGTAGCAGCGATTTTGCCTTTGGTTGAGTTCGATGTCATTTTGGGCATGGACTGGCTTGCAGAGCAGCGCGCCAGTATTGATTTCCTATCTAAGGTAGTGACTCTAAAGTGCAAAGGGCAGACAGAGGTCAAATTTGAGGGCCTTTGTGGAGTGCCCTATTCCCTGATTTCGGCCATGCAATTGATGCGAGCGGTTAACGAGGGTGGTGTAGCGCTTGTAGCGTTATTGGAGGTTCGTCTCTCTCACCTATCTATTGAGGAAGTGCCCGTAGTGGCAGAGTTCAAGGATGTGTTTCCGGATGAACTTCTTGGAGCGCCTCCTCGGCGGGAGATCGATTTCTCGATCGAGTTAGTGTCGGAGGCTAGGCCGGTGTCACGTCCTCCGTTTAGGATGGCACCAAAGGAGTTGGCCGAACTCAAAGTACAGCTACAGGAACTGTTGGAGCAAGGGTATATTAGACCGAGTTCTTCACCGTGGAGCACGCCGGTGTTGTTTGTAAAGAAGAAAGACGGTAGCATGCGGCTATGCATAGACTACCGAGAGTTGAATAAATTGACCGTCAAGAATAAGTATCTGATTCCTCGGATAGATGACTTGTTCGACCAATTGGTGGGGTCAGTGGTGTATTCAAAATTGGACTTGAAGTCAGGCTATTATCAGCTGCGAATTCGGGATGAGGACATACCCAAGACTGCCTTTGGTACAAGGTATGGACACTTTGAGTTTACGGTGATGCCGTTCGGGCTAACGAACGCACCATCTGTGTTCATGGATCTTATGAATCGAGTATTTCGGGAATACTTGGATGCTTTTGTGGTTGTCTTCATCGATGACATCTTGGTGTATTCCAAATCGGAAGTGGAGCATGAGACCCACTTGAGAGTGGTCTTGCAAGTGTTGAGGGAGAATCAGTTGTATGCAAAGTTCTCCAAGTGCGAATTCTGGTTAGAGAAGGTGGCATTTTTGGGTCACGTGATTAGTGGGGATGGGGTGGCAGTAGATCCAACAAAAGTGGAAGCCATCAGAGATTGGCCAGTTTTGAGGACCGTGGCGGAAGTTGTTGAAATTTGTGAACTGGAAGTGGTTGACGGGACAGGCCAGGCGGCCTGGGCGGACAGCTTTGGCAGACTAGGCGGACTGGGAGAACTGTTGTGTGCGGCCTAGTGGAAAGTCTAGTGGAAGCCGGTTGTTCTTCTGAGCGGATTGCACGGGTGAAGTCCGCGGACTATGCGGCCTGGTATCTGCGGATAAGGCGTTGGCTGTGGTTTTGCCAAGGAGCGGCCTGAGCGGATAGAGGCTTGCGGACTGGTGCTTTCCTCAGTGGCCACATTACAAGCCTGTGCTGTTTGGCGGTTTGGCTCATGACCGCGGGAAGCTTGCGGACTAGTGTGTCCACGGTTTGGGCTGTTGCGGACTGGTCTTAGAGCTTGGCTGAGGCCTTTTCGAGCTCTGGTGTTACAGCAGGTGTTTTGCTGTGGAGGTCTTTGGCGGACTGATGTTTGGAGTCCGGGAGGTGGCTACTGTGCTGGGCAGCTGTGCGAGTAGCTTGCGGACTGCTAGCAGTCTGTGTGCTTGGATGTTTGGCGGACGGAGTTTGTGTCCGTCATGCTCGCATTGGCCTTTGATGGTTTTGGACTTGGTCATACTCTGTGCCAAGACCATGGTGTCCAAGGTATCCGCCAAGTCCGCTGTTGACCGGGCGGACTATTGTTGTCTGCCTTTGGTCGTGGACTTGTGGCGGATTGAGGTTTGAGTCTTGCGGACTGCCTCGGGTTGTGCGGACTGCCATTGAAGGGGGATTGCTCTCCTGCAGTGGTCGGAAGCTTTGCGGGCTGATGCCTTGTCCGCATAGCTTGGGCGGACTGAAGAGGGTTCGCCAATGTTGCCTTGCTCCTGGCGGTTTTTCCTTGGTATCCGGCTAAGTCCTTGCGGACTCGGCGGACGGTGTTTTGCTATCGCACGGGCTAGGGCGGTGTTGCTATCTCTAGAGCGGAGACCACACTCCTCACCTCGCCTATAAATAGGACCCCCCTAGCACATCTATCGTAACTTGAGTGAACATTAAGTTGTGTTGGGCAAGGAGCTGCGGTCTCAGTTTGTCTGTCTACGCGGATTGATTCAGGGCTGACGGTTTGCTGTGTGCAGGTCGCGCGGGTAGCTTCAAGGAGCCAGGAGTTTGGCTTTGACCTCAGTCAAGTACTTGGAAGTTGTGCGGTCTCTGCGGATTTAGCAGGAGGGCGCTCTGCGGCTTGTCAACTCTGTTTCAAATTTGCCAGCTTCAATAACCTGTCCGTCCGCTTCAGGCGGGTAGGCGGTGTTCCTCATTTCAGCCTCAGCAGGAGACGAATAACGGTGTGTCCGCGCGGCCTGTGGCTTCGGCGGACTCCGTGGCTATTCGGCGGATTGCAGCTTAAGTTCGGGCGATCTCAGCAGACTCGGCGACCTCGGCGACCTCGGCGGTCTCGGCGGACTCCGGTACTGTCCGCCTGACTTGGTTTTGGATGCTTTCTGTTTACAGCTGCTTATACTAGCGAAATCATGTCTCGCTATGTATGCCTCGTGTTGTAAAGAAGTGAATGAATAAAAGATCTGCTTGTGCTTCCATTGTTTGTTGGGATTAACCTTGTTCCTTGGTTTTCTGCTGGTTCAACGTGAGAACTGGGTAGTTCCGAAGATATTAATTTGGCGTTTGGGCTACCTTACTGACCACGCTGAGAAAATTTTAACATGGTATCAGAGCCAGGTTCAGTTGCATGAGCGATAGTCAACCAGTGTTGTTACTCAGTGATTGAGTGGTGTTCAACCTGTGTTGTTGCTCGGAGCTTCTGAAAGGTTGCCAACAGGTGTTGCAATGGAAGGGAGCTTTGCAAGGGGTCTTGGCATTGAACTCTTAACGCCGACTAACTTTAAGAAGTGGAAGTCATGCATGAAGAGTTATCTTCTTAGCGAGGAGCTGTGGGAAGTCGTTGGTGGTGACGATAGATAGGAAGTTACGGCTGCATTCGGTACTGCTGAGCAGGTTAGGCTCTAGAGAAGAACAAATGCTAAGGCGGAGTTCATTCTGAAGAGGGCCGTGTCTCCGGAACTGTTTGATCACATCGTTGGATGTGAGTCGGCTGCTGATATTTGGACAACCATTGATGAGTTGTTCAATAGGAACAATGTGTCACGGCTTTAGTTTCTGGAGAATGAGTTGGCCAGGGCAACTCAGGGAGACCTTTTCATCTCGAAGTACTTCTTAAAGATGAAGAGCTTGTGTGCTGAGCTGTCGGCACTGGATCCTGATGAGCCTATCTCTGAGGCGAAGTTGAAAAGGCACATAATCCGCGGCTTGCGGAAGGAGTATGTGGCCTTTGTGACATCTGTTCAAGGGTGGGCTACTAAGCCGTCTTTGCTGGAGCTGGAGAATCTGCTTGCATCGCAGGAGAGCTTAGCAAGGCAGATGGTTGGAGTTAATCTTAATCAGGAAGGAAGCGAAGCTCTCTTCTCAGGCAAGAAGAAAGGATGGGAAGGGAAGAAGAATAAGAAGATGCAGGTCGCTGGTGAGAAGGAGACTTCAACTTCATATCAGTCGGAGAGGAGCAATGCTCCTAAGTACTGGAAGAAGAACTTGAAGTGCTACCGGTGTCATCAGCGAGGGCACTTCAAGCGGGACTGCAAGGTCAAACTACAGCCTGGGCATGCTGCGGGAATGGAGGAAGCTTGCTCTAGAAGTGAAGCAGAATGGGGTGGAGCTTTCATGACGGGCACTTGTGTCTGGGCCTTGTCTGCTGAGGACTTGAACAGCGAGTGGATCGTGGACTCCGGGTGTGGTCATCACCTCACCGGAGACAAGTCGAAGTTCACCTCCATGCAGGCTTACTCAGGTAATGAATATATTATCACTGCTGATAATGCTGTTTATGCAGTAGAGAAAGAGGGGGTCGTGTATTTGGGTAGTGATCAGGGGCCACTCACATTAAGGAGTGTGTATCACGTGCCGGGCATGAAGAAAAACCTCTTCTCGGTGACCAATGCAGTGGACGCTGGGTATCACGTTCTGTTTGGGCCAACATACGTGAGGTTCCTTCGCAACGTATCAATGGTGATGGCTGATGTTGCTCATGTAGGGAGGAGGGTGAAGAACTTGTTTGTTCTTGCCACCAATTCTTATGTTGATCGTATGAGGGCCAATGATAGCACTGCTATCTGGCATGAGAGGCTGGGGCATGTTGGCATGGACAAGCTGAAGGCGATGGCTAGTAGATGTTTGGTGAAGGGGTTGCCTAAGTTGTCTTCCTTTGGTGACGGGCATGTTTGCGTGGGTTGTCAATACGGTAAGGCACATCGCCTTCCGTTTGATAAAGTACAAACAAGGAGCAAAAAACCATTGGAGTGCATTCATGGCGACCTGATGGGACCGACGGTTACTGCCAGCCTTGGTGGAAGCAGATACATGCTTGTCTTGGTTGATGACTACTCAAGGTATACTTGGGTGTACTTCTTAAAGGAGAATTCGGAAGCCTTCCATTTGTTTGTGGAGTTTAAGGAGTTGGTAGGAGGTCGGCTTGGCTTGCGGATTAAGAAGCTTAGAACTGATAACGGGGGTGAGTTTGTCTCCTCCGAGTTTTCTAACTTCTACAGGAAGCACGGGATCCAACGAGAGCTTACTTGTTCTCACACTCCACAACAAAATGGGGTAGCGGAGCGGAAGATCCGTCATCTGACGAAAACCTGCAAATGCTGGCTTCATGCGAAAGATATCCCGAGGTCCTTTTGGGCGGAGGGGATGTCTTGTGCTGCTTATGTCATCAACTGGATGCCACTGTGCCCTATCAACATGAAGACTCCTATTGAGCTGTTGCTGAAGGAGAAGCCGAGCATGGGACACCTTTGGGTGTTCGGTTCAACTTGCTACGTGCATGTCCCGGATGCTTCACGGACTAAGCTGGATGCGAAGGCAAGGAATCTTGTCTTTGTTGGCTATGATGAGCGGAAGAAGGGATGGAAATGCATGGATCCTGTGACAAAGAAGTTCGTGGTGTCAAGAGACGTTGTCTTTGACGAGCTGACGTCATATGGAGGTGGCTCGGTTGAGCTAACCGGAAGTAGCAAGGTTGATGAAGCACCGGTGGTGGCTGTTGTAGGCTTGGAAGAGGAGCTTGCTGTTTCACCAGGAGCTCCTGTTGCTTCTAACTCCGATGCTGAGCCTTCTGGCTCAGGAAGCAGGGGGAGCACTGCTCAATGCTTGCCCCAAGTAGGAGTTGAGACCGAAGAAGCAACGGAAGCAGTGAGCAAGGAGCCGACCCTTCGGAGATCGAAGAGGGTTGTTAAGCCACCGGCTCGGTACTGTGATGGGAATGCAGTGAGCTTCATCTCCTGCTTCTTTGTAGGTCCTCTAGATGAGCGAGAGCCTGCAACCTTCAACGAGGCCACTGGAGTGAAGGAGTGGGAAGGTGCCATGAAAGAAGAGATTGATGCTCTGAAGAAGAATGAAACCTGAGACCTTGTGCCCAAGGTTGATGGCATTACTCTGGTTACTTGCAAGTGGGTGTATAAGTTGAAGAAGAAGGTTGATGGGAGCATTGATAGGTTCAAGGCTCGCCTGGTCGCTAGAGGATTCTCACAGCAGTATGGAGAAGACTATGAGGAGACATTCAGTCCAGTTGCGAAGATGACTTCAGTAAGAGTGGTGATCGCCTTGGCTGCTAGCAAGGGATGGAGGTTGTGGCAACTCGATGTGAAGAATGCCTTTCTTTACGGAGAGATTGACAAGGACATCTTCATGGATCAGTCGCTTGGTTTTGTCTCTGAAAAGCATCCGGACTATGTCTGTAAACTCAGGAAGGCTCTCTATGGGTTGAAGCAAGCTCCTAAAGCGTGGTATGGGAAGATTGCAGAGTACTTGCAATTCTGAGGATACCTTGCTTCCAACTCGGATTCAAGCTTGTTCGTCAAGAAGAAGGGGGAGCTACAAGTCTTGGTCCTGCTGTATGTGGATGACATGATCATCACAGGGAATTTGGAGGGGGAAGTAGCAAGGCTCAGGACTGAGCTTGCTATACGCTTTGAGATGAAAGACTTGGAAGAGTTGCATCACTTTATCGGTCTTGAAGTGGAGAGGAAGGAGTGCGGGTTCTCATTTGCTAGAAAGGATATGCTGATCGCATTGTGAAGCGGTTCGGCATGGGCGAAGGGAAGAAGTGCTCTCTCCACTGGAACCTGGGCTGAAGCTTCGACGAGATGAGGGAAGGGTTCTTCATGATCCCTTGGTGTTCAGGGCTCTTATTGGGAGCTTGATTTACCTGACAATTACAAGGCCGGACATTGCTTTTGCTGTTGGACGAGTAAGTCGGTATATGGCTGAACCAAGGCAATCTCATCTAGTGGCGGCAAAGGGTATTCTGAAGTATGTCAAGGTGACTTCTGACATGGGACTCCACTATGGAAGGGACTCGGAGTTTGCGTTGCTTGGGTACACGAATGCTGACTATGGCGGTGATTCGGATGATCGAAGGTCTACTTCAGGTTATGTGTTCACTTGCGGTTCCGCTAGCATCTCGTGGTGTAGCAAGAAGCAGGACTCGGTGTCCGTCTCAACTACAGAGGCAGAGTATAAGGCTTCGTCCTTGGCTGCTCGGGAAGCCATCTAGTTGAGGAGGCTTATAGAGGACGTTCATGAAGAAGTGCAAGGGCCGACTTTACTCCGAGGTGACAATGAGAGTGCTCTCAAACTGGTTAACAATCCAGTTTGTCACGCCAGTACCAAGCATATAGAGATTGATCACCACTTCATCAGGGAGAAGGTGTTGGAGGGATCTCTGTTGGTCGGGCATGTACGGAGTGAAGATAATCTTGCTGACATCTTCACGAACCCCCTGTCGAAGGGGCCCTTTGAGCGCTTGCGCAGCTTGCTGGGCTTGGTCACCACTTCCCACTTCAAGGGGGAGTGTTGAAATTTGTGAAGTGGAAGTGGTTGACGGGACAGGTCGGGCGGCCTGGGCGTACAGCTTTGGCGGACTAGGCAGACTGGGCGGACTGTTGTGTGCGGCCTGGTGGAAAGTCTAGTGGAAGCCGGCTGTTCTTCTGAGCGGATTTCATTGGTGAAGTCCGCGGACTATGCGGCCTGGTATCTGCGGATAAGGCGTTGGCTGTGGTTTTGCCAAGGAGCGGCCTGAGCGGATAGAGGCTTGCGGACTGGTGCTTTCCTCAGTGGCTGCATTGCAAGCCTGTGTTGTTTGGCGGTTTGGCTCATGACTGCGGGAAGCTTGCGGACTAGTGTGTCCTCGGTTTGGGCTGTTGCGGACTGGGCTTAGAGCTTGGCTGAGGCCTTGTCGAGCTCTGGTGTTACAGCAGGTGTTTTGCTGTGGAGGTCTTTGGCGGACTGATGTTTGGAGTCCGGGAGGTGGCTACTGTGCTGGGCAGGTGTGCGAGTAGCTTGCGGACTGCTGGCGGTCTGTGTGCTTGGATGTTTGGCGGACAGAGTTTGTGTCCGCCATGCTCGCATTGGCCTTTGATGGTTTTGGACTTGGTCATACTCTGTGCCAAGACCATGGTGTACGCAGTATCCGCCAAGTCTGCTGTTTACCGGGCGGACTGTTGTTGTCTGCCTTTGGTCGTGGACTTGTGGAGGATTGAGGTTTGAGTCTTGCGGACTGCCTCGGGTTGTGCGGACTGCCATTGAAGGGGGATTGCTGTCTTGCAGTGGTCGGAAGCTTTGCGGGCTGATGCCTTGTCTGCATAGCTTGGGCGGACTGAAGAGGGTTCGCCAATGTTGCCTTGCTCCTGGCTGTTTTTCCTTTGTATCTGGCTAAGTCCTTGCGGACTCGGCGGACGGTGTTTTACTATCGCGCGGGCTAGGGCGGTGTCGCTATATCTAGGGCGGTGACCACACTCCTCACCTCGCCTATAAATAGGACCCCCTGGCACATCTATAGTAACTTGAGTGAACAGTAAGTTGGGTTGGGCAAGGAGCTGCGATCTCAGTTTGTCTGTCAGCGCGTATTGATTCAGGGCTGACGGTTTGCTGTGTGCAGGTCGCGCGGGTAGCTTCAAGGAGCCAGGAGTTTGGCTTTGACCTCGGTCAAGTACTTGAAAGTTGTGCGGTCTCTGCGGATTCAGCAGGAGGTCGCTCTGCGGCTTGTCAACTCTGTTTCCACTTTGCCAGTTTCAATAACCTGTCCGCCGGCTTCAGGCGGGTAGGCGGTGTTCCTCATTTCAGCCTCAGCAAGAGACGAATAACGGTGTGTCCGCGTGGCCTCGCGGCTTCGGCGGACTCCGTGGCTATTCAGCGGATTGCAGCTTAAGTTCGGGCGATCTCAGCGGACTCGGCGGCCTCGGTGACCTCGGCGGTCTCGGCGGACTCCGGTACTATCCGCCCGACTTGGTTTTGGATGCTTTCTATTTACAGCTGCTTATACTAGCGAAATCATGTCTCGGTATGTATGCCTCGTGTTGTAAAGAAGTGAATGAATTGAAGATCTGCTTGTGCTTCCATTGTTTGTTGGGATTAACCTTGTTCCTTGGTTTTCCGTTGGTTCAACGTGAGAACTGGGTAGTTCCGAAGATATTAATTTGGCGTTTGGGCTACCTTGCTGACCACGCTGAGAAAATTTTAACAGAAGTCTGAAGTTTTCTTGGACTAGCCGGGTATTATAAGAGATTCGTGGAGAATTTTTCGCGGATAGCTCTACCCCTCACCTCACTCACTCGTAAAGATCATAGGTTTGTGTGGACTCAAGAGTGCAGTCAAGCATTTGAGGCACTGAAGGAGAGACTGATGATGGCTCCAACCCTAAGTCTACCACAAGGGACTGAGTGATTTCAGATTTTCAATGACGCATCGGGATGCGGTTTGGGTTGCGTTTTGGTGCAACATGGCAAAGTGATAGCTTTTGGGTCTAGACAACTGAAGCCTCATGAGTGGAATTACCCCGTCCATGACTTGGAGTTGGCGGCGGTAATTTTCGCGTTGAAAATATGGCGGCATTATGTGTACGGTGCAAAGGTGTAGATCTTCATGGATCATAAAAGCCTGAAGTATCTCTTTGATCAAAAGGACTTGAGCATGCGGCAATGCAGGTGGGTTGAGTTTCTTGGAGACTACGAAGTGGCGATTCAGTATACGCCAGGTAAAGCCAATGTGGTGGTGGATGCCTTGAGTAGAAAGTACCCGGGGCAAGGGAATTGGATCGAAGCTCATGATGAGCGGTTGGTACGGGAATGGGAGTCCCTTGGTTTGGAATGTGTTGCGAGAGGTGAGTCCAGCGTGGCTCGGTTGAACTGGATTGAAGTGCAGAACGACTTGACCGATCGCATTCGAGAAGCGACTCGGTTGGATGTGGAGTTTCAACGATTTGTGTTGGAGGCTCAAACGGGCGAGAGCAGTGCCTGGGAGATGATTGATGGGATTCTGAAGAAGGACGGAAGGGTTTGTATACCGCAGTTCGGCAAACTCCATGAGGAGTTGATGTTTGAGGCTCACTTCACAAAGTACTCCATTCACCCGGGCAGTACAAAGATGTACTTGGATATGAAGAAATCCTTTTGGTGGCCGGGGCTGAAGCGGGACGTAGCTTTGTATATGAATCGTTGCCAGACTTGCGCCTTGGTGAAGGCCGAATGTCAGAAGCCGGGCGGGTTCCTGAAGCCCCTTCCAATCCCTGAGTCGAAATTTGATGACATCTCCATGGATTTTGTGCATGTTCTGCCTAGATCTCAGCAGGGTAATGATGCTATTTGGGTGATCGTGGACCGCTTAACCAAGGTGGTTCACTTCATCCCAAATCGGAAAAAGGACAACGTGGAGAAGCTTGTGGAGTTGTATGTTCGCAACATTGTGCGACTGCATGGGATTCCAAAGAGTATAGTCAGCGATCGAGATGGACGGTTTACGTCCAAGGACTAGAGACTGGTTCAAAAGAGCTTGGGCACGAAGCTAAAGTTCAGTACGGCGTTTCATCCTCAAACTGATGGGCAAACCGAAAGAACGAACCGTACTATGGAGGATATGCTGAGAATGTGCGTTCTTGACTTCGGCAAGAAGTGGGAAGTTCACCTCTTCATGGTGGAATTCGCGTACAATAACAGTTATCAAGCAAACATAAAAATGGCACCATACGAAGCTTTGTATGGGAGACGGTGTCGAACGCCGATGTCTTGGGTAGAGGCGGGAGACACCAAAATTTTGGGAAAAGAGGTGGTAGTTGACGCTTGTGAGTTGGTGCGGACCATTCAAGAGCGTATGAAGGTGGCGCAAGACCGGCAAGCAAAATACTTTAATGCTCGTCACATGAAGTTTGAGTTTGCGGTAGGTGATTTGGTCTATTTGAAGATCAAGCCGTTCAAAGGCGTCTCACGGATTCGCCGACTCAAGAAGTTGAGTCCAAGGTTTTTGGGGCCTTTTGAAGTTGTTGAACGGGTGGGAGAAGCAGCCTATCGGTTGGCGTTGTCCGCAGAGTTGAGTGGACTGCATGACGTCTTCCATGTCTCCGTCTTGAGGAAAGCTTTGGTGGAGGCTAGTGTGGTGATTGAGCCGACATCGGTGCTGATAGAGGAAGACTTGAGGACACGAGTCCGTCCAATCACTATAGAGGATTCGGAGACTCGGCAGTTGCGGAATAAAGAGGTTAAACTCATGAGAGTCCGATGAGACAACTGCGGTCGTGAGGAGCTCTCGTGGGAGCGAGAACAAGCCATGCTAGAAGAGTATCCAGAGCTCTTCGAATCAGGTACCATTTAAGTGTGTTCCCTTTTGCTTTGTAATTTCGGGACGAAATTCTGTTAAGGGGGGAGAGTTGTAACACCCCAGATTTTGAGAGAGGGTCGATTTGCGTTTCTGGCCAATTTTTGGTTTCTGGCAGGGGGCACACAGCCCGGGACACGGGCGTGTCCCAGGCCGTGTCAGGCTGGAGTCGACGACTTGGCCGCGTAGTCAACACTTTGCACTCGACGAAGTGTCGAGATAGTGCACACGGCCTGCGACACGGGCGTGTCTCAGGGCGTGTCGAGCCCGTGTCGACACTCGGCCCGGGGTGTCAACATTTTCGCTCGATAATGTGTCGAGACAAGGCACACTGTAACACCCCCTATCCGTCGCATAGCATATAGCAGTAGGTCCGGCCGGGGCCCGACGCCATATACCACAGACAGACCGGGTGGTCACTTATGGAAACCATCCAACCAATCTCAACGTCCTACACAGAGCATTCTAGCGGAAGCAGTTTATAAAAGTTGCAAATAAGAACCCAGCATCAAAACACGAATGTACACTAATACAAAATAGGATTGTTATACAAAATACTCAAAACAAGTCTTAAGGCCTTACAAAATATTTCACTTGAATATTACATGTTTTACAAACCACGGCACGCAGGCCGGTCATACATGAATAAAATAGTAAACACTTCCACTTGGGCCTTCGAGGGCCGGCTTCGCAAAAAGGGCTTTAGCCCGCTATTGACCGCTTGGTCCAGCTGCACCTGCAAGCAACAAACCACCGCACGGTGGCAAAACAAGGCAACGGTCAGCAATGCTGACCAAATTATAACGATCTCGCCCCCAACTCGGGGCGGCGATGCTCCTTCCCTGCATTTCATTAGCATAAGCGAGCAATTTATAACAATAGCCATTTCATCACAGACGTTGGCTCGCACGGCCACACGCCCCGTGCACTCAGGGTGCACTCTCGGTGAACCGGTCGATGTCACGTCAATTAAAGCCATTAACATTCCGGACTCACCTCCGCCACTTAGACGGCCAAACCTATGAGCAATTTGTCTTCCTGGCCTGGGTCACGACAATTTAAGCCATTGACCGCCGAAGACCCTAATCTATGCCAACGGTAAGTGCCACGTGCCTTTAAGTCTCTTTAACCGAACGACATAGAACGGGTACGGTTCCATCTAACCCGTGCTCACGTCGCAACGACAATTTAAGCCATTTGCGCGGGTCAAACTTCCGCCGAGTCCCATTTCCATCACAAGTCACATAACCCGGTTATGTTCAAGTTGGCTCTCAAGCCACCAAGTTGGCAAGATCTCGTATCCGCCCAGTTTTCCGGGTGCACCTTTGGGTTAGTCCCCAAGGCTCCCTGCTGCAATCTACCGCGTAGAAAACCCGAAAAACAACCAATAGCACGGAGTCTTCTCCGGCATTATGCAATGCAACATCACCGATCCAGACCAACATGTCCGGGTAGGCTTCATACATCATGTCTATGTCCGTTCTCACATACGGACTCTAAACAACGGGGACTTCACATATCTACCCGAAGGAACGCCTCCAACTCTCCACAAACTCGCGAGAGCGGGCTTCCTATGCTAAGAAAGAGAGCTATTCATGCTCAAGATGAGGATCGTTACCCTTGCGTTCCTCTTCGGCGCCATTGAAAAGTAATCGGATGAAAACCACTGCACCCCTCCGTGGATCCGGAGTCGGCTCGCGATTCGGAGCTCCGAAGCTCCTCCAATGGCGGATCTAGCTCCTTCTTCTTCCCTTAGCTCTCCTCTCTTTCCAAGGATTTAGAAAGATGATAAGGTATGAAAAGTAAGGGTTTTCCAAGTCCATTCACAGGTATATCCCTTCAGGAACATCCCCCAGCCGTTGGATCTCAAAACAAGGAAACGAACGGCTTTGATTCGGGGCTGAAATGCCCAATCTGGACCGAACACGGCCTGGCACACGCCCGTGTCCAGGGCCGTGTGCCGCATTCGCCGTCAAAATCGAATCACCTGGAACCTCACACGGGTATCGAACACGCCCGTGTTCGAGCTGACACGCCCGTGTTCCACCGGACACGGCCGTGTGACCGGCCGTGTACCACATGATTTTTCCCCCAAAATCAACCCGAGCACTGCACGGGTTCGAGGACACGCCCGTGTCCGTGCCCGTGTCACCTTGACACGCCTGGGCTTCAAGCCGTGTACACGGTCTCGACACTCGACATTTCGCCGAGTGAAGATCGTCGACCTGATGACACGGCCTTGGACACGCCCGTGTCCTAGGCCGTGTGCCTTGTCTCTCGAGCGAATGATCGATCGACACGGGTCGAATCTCGATGACTCCCCGGGACGATCGTAGACACGGGTCGACACGCCCTGCGACACGCCCGTGTCGCAGGCCGTGTGCCCATACTCAACGAATCGTCGAGTAAATCTCGACGACTTCGCGGCTAAGTGTCGACACACGCTTGACACGCCCTGGGACACGCCCGTGTCCCAGGCCGTGTGCCTGCTGCCAGAACCCAAACTGGCCCAAAACGTCCCCCTTTTGCTCCTTTGAGTTTCGGGGCGTTACAACTCTCCCCCTCTTAAAAGAATTTCGCCCACGAAATTACATAAAGGAAAGACGTACAAAACCAAAATTTGTACCTGAGCGGAACAACTCCGGATACTCGTCAAGCATAGTCTGCTCTCGCTCCCAAGAGAGCTCCTCACGACCGCAATTGTCCCACCGGACCTTGACCATCCTGATCTCTTTATTGCGTAGCCGCTTGACCTCCGAGTCCTCAATCCGCACGGGCTTGACCTTTGTCGTTAGCCCACTATCCACCAGCACTTGATTAACGGCGATCACTTGCGTAGGCTCTTGCACCGCCTTCCGAAGCACCGAAATATGGAATACATCATGTAAACCACTTAGCTCCACCGAAAGCTTCAATCGATAGGCCGCTTCACCAACTCGCTCCAGAACCTCAAACGGTCCAAGGTACCTCGGGCTTAGCTTTTTCAATCGTCGCACCCGCGAGATACCCTTGAACGGCTTGATCTTTAAGTATACATAATCTCCCACAGCGAACTCCACATTCCTGTGCTTGGCATTAAAGTACTTTGCTTGCCGGTCCTGAGCGATAAGCAACCTCTCCCGAATGGTTCTCACCAAAGAATTAGCATCGTCCACTTCCGATCGCTTATACAACTTTGACTCACCCGTTTCTAACCAAGACAACGGCGTGCGACATTTCCTACCATATAGGGCCTCGAAAGGCGCCATCTGAATACTCGCTTGGTAGTTGTTGTTGTATGCGAACTCCACCAAATAAAGGTGGTCTTCCCATTGCTTTCCAAAATCCAAGACACACATGCGAAGCATGTCTTCCATGGTTCTATTGACCCTCTCGGTATGCCCATCCGTTTGTGGATGGAAGGTTGTGCTGAATTTCAGCTTTGTTCCCAACATTTGCTGCACCAGCCTCCAATCATTGGACGTGAACCGCCCATCTCGGTCACTCACGATGCTGCGGGGCACACCATGAAGCCGTACTATGTTATCCACATAAAGCTTTGCCAGCTTCTCCACCGGATCATCCTTCCTATGCGGAATAAAATGCGACACCTTCGTTAATCGATCAACAACCACCCAAATGGCGTCGTTTCCCTTTTGCGACCTTGGCAAACCGTGCACAAAGTCCATAGAGATGTCGTCGAATTTCCACTCCGGAATAGGCAAGGACTTAAGAAATCCTCTCGGCTTTTGGCACTCCGCCTTTACCAAGGCGCAAGTTTGGCACTTGGCTACGTATAGCGCCACATCCTTTTTCAAACCCGGCCACCAAAACAGTTTCTTCACATCACGGTACATCTTCGTGCTCCCCGGGTGAATCGAGTACTTGGTATGGTGCCCCTCGTACAACAACTCCACCCGTAAATTGCCCACACTTGGGACGCACAAACGACCGTCTCTCCAAAGCAATCTGTCCTCCACGACGAATTGGGAATTTGACCCATCCAGAGCCTCTACCATGAACTGCTTCATATGAGCATCCATATCCAAAGCCTGCCAAATACGATCAACCAGGTCATATTGGACTTCAGTCCAATTCAGAACTGCTTCAGTACTTGATTGTCTATCCACACAAACAATCTCCAACGCCTCCAACTCCCGCACCAACCGCTCATCATGCACCGATAGCCAATTGGCTTGAGCTGGGGCTCGGCGACTCAACACGTTCGCAACCGCATTCCCTTTCCCAGGCACGTAGTGGATCTTGAATGTATAGTCCCCCAGGAACTCCATCCATCTACGCTGCCGCATATTCAGATCCTTCTGATCAATTAGATACTTTAGGCTCTTGTGATCGGTGTAGATATCAATCTTCACACCGTACAAATAGTGTCTCCACAGCTTCAAGGCAAAAATCACGGCCGCTAACTCCAAGTCATGGACCGGATAATTCCTCTCGTGCACTTTTAGCTGTCTCGAGCCATAAGCTATCACGCTTCCGTGCTGCAGTAGCACGCAACCCAAACCGCTGCCTGAAGCATCTCTATATATCTCATAGCCTTCGGTTCCACATGGCGAACTCAGCACAGGCACTGTGGTCAACCGACACTTCAATTCCACAAAAGCTCACGCGCACTCCGGCGTCCAAACGAACTTATGCTCCTTCCTCGTCAAAGTAGTGAGAGGTAACGCTATCCGCGAGAAGTTCTCTACGAAGCGCCTATAATAGCCGGCAAGCCCCAAAAAGCTCCGGACTTCTGCTACCGTAGCAAGTTCAGGCCACTCCCGTATCGCAACAATCTTCGCCGGATCCACAGCAATACCCTCTCCACTCACTATATGCCCGAGGAACGCCACTAAGGATAGCCAAAACTCGCACTTCGAGAACTTGGCATACAACTGATTTCTCCTTAGCGTCTCCAACACCAAATGAAGATGCTTGAAGTGATCCTCCTCACTTTGCGAGTACACCAAAATATCGTCGATGAAGACGATCACGAAATGGTCCAAGTACTCCCTGAAAGTCCTGTTCATCAAATCCATGAACACTGACGGCGCATTAGTCAGCCCAAACGGCATGACCGTAAACTCATAATGCCCGTATCTCGTATTAAACGCGGTCTTCGGGATATCACTCTCCCTTATTCGCAGCTGATAGTACCCAGCCTTGAGATCCAACTTCGAGTACACTGTCGACCCGACTAACTGATCAAAGAGATCATCAATCCGGGGATAGGGTACTTGTTCTTCTCCGTCAGCTTGTTTAGCTCTCGATAATCAATACACAACCTCAAGCTTCCGTCCTTCTTCTTAACAAAGAGGACCGGTGCGCTCCAAGGCGAAGAACTCGGGCGCACATACCCTTGCTCCAACAACTCTTGCAGTTGAACTTTCAGCTCCGCCATTTCCTTAGGCGCTAGCCGATACGGAGATCGTGACACAGGCTTTGCACCTGGCACTAGCTCGATCGTAAAATCTATCTCCCGCTGAGGCGGGGCTCCAGGAAGATCCGCGGGGAACACATCAGGGTATTCCGATACCACTGAAATACAATCCAATGCGGGCTTCGGATTTGCAACCTCCACTAGTGTAAAGAACAGTTCTGCACCAGCACGAACCGCCTTCACCACCTGAAGAGCAGACATCAATGTCTTGCTCGACCCCTTTAAGCCCGTAAAAGTCATTTCACGACTTGCTCCCAGCTTGACTTCCTTGCTACCGCAATCTATATGGTCCTGCTGCTCCGAGAGCCAGTCCATGCCAAATATGACGTCGAACTCCACTAACGGGAGTAAAGACGCCCGCAGGTCGAACTCCTGCTCCCCAATACGAATCTTAACATCGCAGATCCTATCCGCTCGCATCGAACACCCGTTGGGCAACAACACATCCAACTTATCCTTCGCCATCGAAGAAGGGACTCCGATGTGTGATATAAATCCTTCGGACAAGAAGGAGTGTGAAGCTCCCGTATCGAAGAGTGCTCGTGCCAGATTTTCACAAATCAATACAAATCCTAAACAAGTAGTGGTAAGGTAACATGTGCATAACACGTATTTATTGAAATTGACTTGCTATAAATTAAACCGTACCTGTCACCACATCAGATTGTTTGATGGCCTCCTGTTGGCCAAGATTGTAGACCTTTGGTTGGGCCGGAGCATAGTGGGATGCGGTCGACTCCACCGCCTTTCCCTTCTCTTCATAGGTAGCTACCGGCTTCCTCTCGGACTTAGGACGTCTGCTCCAACAATCACGGGCGAAATGCCCCGTCTTTCCACAAGTAAAACACGCGCCCGGGGTCCGACCCGTAGTCGCCCCAGAAGCGCCAGAAGGAGCTGGACCCGAAGTCCTATGCTTCTTGAAAGACCTCCGATAGCCGGACTTTGAAGTAGTCGGCATTCTGAACTCAGATTTCTTCTCACCCAAGCTTTTCTTCGCTTGCACGCTCTTCATGTCCTTCTCCAAGAACCGGGCAGTATTGACCAAGGTTAAGAAACCCTGCGTCATCGGCCCCGAAAGTAGTAATCTTAACTCATCTCTCAGGCCTTCATAGAAGCGATTAGTCTTGCGCTCCTCATCCATGATGGTGGAGCTAGCATAACGACTCAGACGAGTAAACTCGTGGAGATATTCATCCACGCTCCTCTCACCCTGTACCAACTTCAGAAATTCGTTCTCCAACGCTATCTTCTGCGTCGAAGTGAGGTATCTTGCTAAGAACAATCCCGAGAACTCTTCCATCGGAACGTCTATCAGTTGTCTACCTCTCAAATGATGCAGCTCCACACCTTCCCACCACATCCTCGCTTCACCGTCCAGCAGGAACGTAGCGATGGTGGTCATTTGCCACTCCTCCGTCTCCGTTGCTGTCATGACTCTCTTCACCCTAGAGAGCCAGTCTACAGCCTGAGATGGGGTTCCCAACCCCGAGAATAACGGAGGGTTAAATTTCATTACATGCTTCAGCTGCCTCTCAGTTGCCCTCCTTGGCACCACCGGTTCCACAACCACTTGCTCCACCCTCCTCGGCTCAGCCTCTTGAAGAGGTGCTTGCTCCATCACAGGAGCGGGCTGCTGCGCTTGCCTTCCAGGCTACGCATTTATCACGGCCAACACCGCTTCAGCCACCAATCGTATGTTCTCCGCCGATAGAGGTGTTGCGGGAGCAACATCCGGTGCACTACTAGCCTCAGAAACTCGGCGTTCTGACGGCCCAACACCAATTCTGGTCACCTATAGTGGTACAAAACACCGTTAAGCGACCAAATAAATTGCAAACAGCAATTATAGGAACACGCAGGTTCCTCAAACACGAGTATTTTCATTCCTAAGTGGACATTCATGGGTTCTTTTTACTGTTATTACGATGACGCACACAACGTGCTCACCACCCCTTAAAAAGAATTCGCCCACGAATTCACTTTAAGCCCGAACAAAACCAGTAGTCTGATACCAAATTGTAACACCCCATATCCGTCGCATAGCATATAGCAGTAGGTCCGGCCGGGGCCCGACGCCATATACCACAGACAGACCGGGTGGTCACTTATGGAAACCATCCAACCAATCTCAACGTCCTACACAGAGCATTCTAGCGGAAGCAGTTTATAAAAGTTGCAAACAAGAACCCAGCATCAAAGCACGAATGTCCACTAATACAAAATAGGAATGTTATACAAAATACTCAAAACAAGCCTTAAGGCCTTACAAAATGTTTCACTTGAATATTACATGTTTTACAAACCACGGCACGCAGGCCGGTCATACATGAATAAAACAGTAAACACTTCCACTTGGGCCTTCGAGGGCCGGCTTCGCAAAAAGGGCTTTAGCCCGCTATTGACCTCTTGGTCCAGCTGCACCTGCAAGCAACAAACCACCGCACGGTGGCAAAACAAGGCAACGGTCAGCAATGCTGACCAAATTATAACGATCCCGCCCCCAACTCGGGGCGGCGATGCTCCTTCCCTGCATTTCATTAGCATAAGCGAGCAATTTATAACAATAGCCATTTCATCACAGACGTTGGCTCGCACGACCACACGCCCCGTGCACTCAGGGCACATTCTCGGTGAACCGGTCGATGTCACGACAATTAAAGCCATTAACATTCCGGACTCACCTCCGCCACTTAGACGGCCAAACCTATGAGCAATTTGTCTTCCTGGCCTGGGTCACGACAATTTAAGTCATTGACCGCCGAAGACCCTAATCTATGCCAACGGTAAGTGCCACGTGCCTTTAGGTCTCTTTAACCGAACGATATAGAACGGGTACGGTTCCATCTAACCCGTGCTCACGTCGCAACGACAATTTAAACCATTTGCGCGGGTCAAACTTCCGCCGAGTCCCATTTCCATCACAAGTCACATAACCCGGTTATGTTCAAGTTGGCTCTCAAGCCACCAAGTTGGCAAGATCTCGTATCCGCCCAGTTTTCCGGGTGCACCTTTGGGTTAGTCCCCAAGGCTCCCTGCTGCAATCTACCGCGTAGAAAACCCGAAAAACAACCAATAGCACGGAGTCTTCTCCGGCATTATGCAATGCAACATCACCGATCCAGACCAACATGTCCGGGTAGGCTTCACACATCATGCCTATGTCCGTTCTCGCATACGGACTCTAAACAACGGGGACTTCACATATCTACCCGAAGGAACGCCTCCAACTCTCCGCAAACTCGCGAGAGCGGGCTTCCTATGCTAAGAAAGAGAGCTATTCATGCTCAAGATGAGGATCGTTACCCTTGCGTTCCTCTTCGGCGCCATTGAAAAGTAATCGGATGAAAACCACCGCACTAGCGTTGCCTCCGTGGATCCGGAGTCGGCTCGCGATTCGGAGCTCCGAAGCTCCTCCAATGGCGGATCTAGCTCCTTCTTCTTCCCTTAGCTCTCCTCTCTTTCCAAGGATTTAGAAAGATGATAAGGTATGAAAAGTAAGGGTTTTCCAAGTCCATTCACGGGTATATCCCTTCAGGAACATCCCCCAGCCGTTGGATCTCAAAACAAGGAAACGAACGGCTTTGATTCGGGGCTGAAATGCCCAATCTGGACCGAACACGGCCTGGCACACGCCCGTGTCCAGGGCCGTGTGCCGCATTCGCCGTCAAAATCGAATCACCTGGAACCTCACACGGTATCGAACACGCCCGTATTCGAGCTGACACGCCCGTGTTCCACCGGACACGGCCGTGTGACCGGCCGTGTACCCCATGATTTTTCCCCCAAAATCAACCCGAGCACTGCACGGGTTCGAGGACACTCCCATGTCTGTGCCCGTGTCACCTTGACACGCCTGGGCTTCAAGCCGTGTACACGGTCTCGACACTCGATGTTTTGCCGAGTGAAGATCGTCGACCTGATGACACGGCCTTGGACACGCCCGTGTCCTAGGCCGTGTGCCTTGTCTCGACGATCGTCGAGCGAATCTCGACGACTCCACGGGACGATCGTAGACACGGGTCGACATGCCCTGCGACACGCCCGTGTCGCAGGCCGTGTGCCCATACTCGACGAATCGTCGAGTAAATCTCGACAACTTCGTGGCTAAGTGTTGACACGGGTCGACACGCCCTGCGACATGCCCGTGTCGCAGGCCGTATGCCCAGTCTCAGCGAATCGTCGAGAAAATCTCGACGACTTCGCGGCTAAGTGTCGACACACGCTTGACATGCCCTGGGACACGCCCGTGTCCTAGGCCGTGTGCCTGCTGCCAGAACACAAACTGGCCCAAAACGTCCCCCTTTTGCTCCTTTGAGTTTCGGGGCGTTACACACACAACCTAGGACACGGGCGTGTCCAAGGCCGTGTGGGTCTGTCGATGAACTTTAGTCGACGATGTTCACTCGACGAGTGTCGAGTGTCGAGTGTTGAGTGTCAAGACTGGGGCACACGGCCTGTGACACGGGCGTGTCACAGGGCGTGTCCCGCTTGGTCGACGATCTTCGCTTGACGTTTTTCCGCGGTGTCGACACAAAGGCTGTCGACGAGTGTCGAGACTTCGCACACGGCTTGGGACACGGGCGTGTCCCAGGCCATGTCCTTCTTGGGTTATTTTCAGGGCTGTGTCGTAGGAGGCACACGGCAGACCACACGGCTGTGTCAGTTGGGACACGGGCATGTCGGGTCGAACACGGGTGTGTCGAATACCCGTGTGCTGTTCCAGGGGCGTCGATTTGAGACGGCGAATGGGGGACACGGCCCTGGACACGGGCGTGTGCCAGGCCGTGTTCGGCCCAGGTATTTTATTTTTTCAGATGGATCGTGGCCATTCCTTCCCTTATTTTGGGATCTGATGGTCCGGGACTGTTCTTGGGGAGTTAAGTCCGAGAATAGGGTTGGAAACCCTCATTCTTCTCCAAGCTTTCTCTTACTAAATTCTAGAGAGAAGGGAGAGCAAGGAAGAAGGCGAAGGAGGGTTTGGGCTGTAGGAGAAGCTTCGGTGCTCCAAATCGCGAGCCAAGTCCAGATCCGTGGAGGCTAGATCTTTGCGAAGGTTTTCATCTGGCTATTTTTCCATGGCAAGGAAGAGGAGTCGGAAGGTAACGATACTTCTCCTCTCGGTCTTAGGATGCATGTCTTTAGCATCATTTCTTTTCTAGTTTTGGGCACCAAACACTCAAATGAGAAGGGTTTTGGGTCGCTAAGGTTCAAGAGGAACCTCCGGGTCGATTGAGTCCGTCCCCGGCATGGTTTGCATTAGAGATCCGCTCCGTTAGTGGATTAGGCATGGTGGGTGAAACCGTAGTCGCGACCGTTAGTCCGACTCGGTGATGTTGCATACGAACTTTAAGGATTCGTAGAGTTTTCGTTGCGGCAAGATGCCGTTTGTGATGTGGTGATGTTTTTCTTCTTTTTCTCGAGTGAGTATGTGTAGTCGGAACCGGACAAGGTTAGCTCTTCGTGGCGGTAGATGATTTTCTTGGTGGACAAGGTTAGCTCCGCATGAGTTGTAGATGGTTTCCTTGGTGCACGGGAACGGTACAGTACAAATGAGGGACTAGGGTGGAATTGTCTTGGTTTATGATGTGCCAAGGCGTGGATGTGTCTCCGTGGTTGGATGGCTATCCCGTGACGTTCACGTCATGTGTGGAGAGTGCCCCGGCGAGACTAGTCCCCTTCTGTGAGACTGACGAGAATGCCAAGCATGGGGGCAAGCCCGGGCAATGAGGCCATGAGCGGGTGGGGTCCGGCAAGGCTTCTTAGAATCGGTCAGTTTGTGTTTGTTGGAATCCTGACATGAGACGTTAGAGCTTTTAGGCAAGCCCGGGTCTAAGACCTTGAGCGGGTGGGGCCTTTACAAGAGTTCCATTTGGCGGCCTGTGTGCCATTGGGGGAATTGTGTTACCCCCCCCCCCCCCCCCCCCCTCTTTGTTTGTTGCTTTTCGCCAATGGGGAAACGATGAGTACCCATGTTATGTGATGTTGTACTAAATACATATGAGATAGGGTGCCTTGGGTGAAGCCCGGGTTGTTGCATACATGTTGCATAAGTAGGCCCCTTTTATTATATGCTCAACCAGTAGAGAACATGTATGATGTGTGTGACATCCAAGCCTGTTTTTGTAGCTGCTTTTTCTTGCTTATGAATATTACATACGAAGTGCTAACTTGCAGGTTGGAGGAGTACCCCGGGGTCCGTTAGGGGCGGCGGGGAGGAGATGTGTTTGTTACATAGTTTGAGATCAGCCTTTGCTGACCCACGTTACTAATAAATTTTACAGGGCAAGGATTGCATGCAGGAGCTAGCTCGCCGGCCAGAAAGGCCTAAGCTTCATGAAGTGATTCTCTCTTTTGTAGCTCTACTTATATGATGTTGTATGTTTGAGACTCATGTTGTCCGGCTTGCATGCCGAGGTAGACTAGGAGTGCTATGCACTTTCTTGACTGATGTATTATTTGAGTTTGGACACTTGTTGTAAGTCCATAAGGCCATTGTTATTACTCTTCTTGTAGTGGATAACTTCTTGTCTTGCTTGTGTTTCCGCTGTGTTGTGCAAAGAGTTTTGAGTGTGGGTAGTTATATCATCTTATAATACTAAAGTTGTGGCATCCGTATGTTGTGGGGCCCCGGCCGGACCCATATTATATGGTCATTACAGGGGAGGTGTTACATGAGGCTGGAGAGTTTATCTCTCTGTGGTATGATCCAAGTGGATCTGAGTTGCTGGAAGACTTAATATCCTGAGGCTGGAGTGTTTATCTCTCTGTGGTAAGATCCAAGTTTATCTGAGTTGCTAGAAGGCTTAATTGCCTGAGGCTGGAGAGTTTATCTCTCTATGGTAGGATCCAAGTGTGGATCTGAGGTAGGGCTATCCTCCCAGCCTGAGTGTAGGGCTTTGTGCCTGAGGTAGGTTGTTGTAGAGCCACTGAGCTATAGATGACAAATTTGTCACTGAGTTGTAGGCCTTGGAGGAGGCTGAGTTTTAGGTACCCGGAGGGGTACAGAGTGTAGGTGTGCTGCAGCACACTGAGAGTAGGGTTGTGTGCCTGAAGCTGTAGGTCAGTAGTGCCTGAGTTGTAGGCCTTATAAATAAGGCTGAGGTAGGTGATCTGTGGATCACTGAGCTGTAGGAGTTTTGCAGATCTCTAAGGTAGGAACCATTGGTGGTTCTGAGTTTGGGTTCTTAAGTGAACCTGTGTGTAAGGCTGTGGGCCTGAGGTGTAAGCTCTAAGGAGCATAGTGTTGGAGTTTATGCCTTGTCCAACAAGTAAGTTGGAAAGGTGGGAGGGAAAGTGGATGTACCCAATTGGGGAACCACTATAAATTCATATGTGCTTGTTTTATGTGTTTGTTTTACTTTGTTATTGCAGGACATAAGGACAAGCTCTAGATAGTGTAGTAAGAGAACAACAAAAGAAGCTATAAATTTCAAAGACCTATTCACCCCCCCAGGTGATTAGCTAACCTTTAGTTAAATTACTTTGAGGGGTGCACCTCAATACACATAAACCACAAGATAATCCAAAGACATGGAAGTAGTACATAATGACAACTTAGGTTTCATGATTTTATCATCCATACATAATGAAATTGAATTAAATATCACTACATGATGAAGAGTGCGAGAGATATAACAAAAAAACAAAGACTCGTTGAGGGCTCTTGGCCGAAATCGAAGGGTTGTCAATCCTCATCCATGCTCGGTCTACGACTGTTGTATGGGGTGGAGGATGGTTGTCACTTCCTCCCAATGGACTCGTCTTCTTCGCTAATCACCCTTGGCCACGTCCTTTGCTAGATCTCCACTTGGACGCAGTGAGAAATTTTTCGAATTGAACATTGAGATCTTGGGATGATAAAGGCTGACTAGAGCGAAGCCCTAGCGTTAGATTTGCAATGGAAAGATGGTCGGAGCACCACCTAGAGGTGGGCTGTAAAGAATGGTAAAATGGGGCTGACTCGAGTGAAATATGTGATCGATGGAGATGGATCCGAATTAGGGTGGAAATCTACACTTAAATAGTGTTAGAAATTGGTGGTTTGTCTCTCTAGTTGGGCGGTTAGCAGATCGGTCAGTATGGCGATTTGTCTTGGCAGCTAGTTCAGGCAGTCTAGTTGTCTGGCGGGTTGGTGTAGCGGTCTGGTAGTAATCCTCTGTTGTAGGTCTGATGATAAGCCGCAACAATGGCCTGGTGGCAAGCTGCAATTGTTGTCTGGAGATTTGTCGTAGCAGCAGTCTGATGATTACCTGCAGATGCAGTCAGGTGGCAACCCGTAGCAATGATCTATTAATTAGCCACAACTGCGGCCTGGTGTCAACCCGCAGTTGCGGTCTGGCAGCTTGCCCAGCAGTCTTCCCTGTCAGACTGGCAGTTTCCCTTGGTGTTGTTGGGAGCTTTGTTATTCTTTTGTATAGTGTGCATTTTTACATTGTCAAACTGCACAAGCCGTGCGGATTATATTTATTCCCACATCATTTGTTGTAATTCTCTCATCTCCCCCAGTTTCTATAAATAAGGGGGCATGCCTATGTAATAATTATCTTTTTGGGAGCAATAAAGTTTGCGGTTTATTTAGCTCTTTGTTCATTTTCACATGGTATCAGAGCGAACAGATCCTTTGCTTCAAAAAGATCATGGTTTGTTGGTTTAATCGCACGGCCTTTTCCACCGGCTTCGTCCGACTTCTTCCGATTTGTCTTGTTTCTTTCCCTTCCCTCCCTTTCTTTTGTTGTGCTTGCGGCTTGCTTCCTTTTGTGCTTTTCTGTTTGCCTGGATTTCACTGCTAACCGCGCTTCTTTTCCACTTGTTATGTTTGCGCAGTTTTTTTTCTCTGTTACGAGTTTCGCATTTTGGTCACGGCTTCTTCCTGGCCGCTGGTGTGTTGTCACCTTTATCGGGTGAGCTCTTGTTCTTATCTTTATTCTTCTTGGCGTGACTTCTTTGCTAGTTGATTGTCTCTATGACTTGTGGTGTTCGTGCGGTTTGATGTGCGGCTTCTTTTGCTCTTACCGTCTTTGTTAATCGCTCTTTGTTGCGGCTTGTTCTGTTCGTGAAACTTCTACGTAGTTTGCTCTTTCTTCTCTTCTTTCTTCCAGCGGGTTGTCTTCCTTCGGCTTGTTTATTCTTTGCTGCAAGTACCGCATTTTGGTCATGGCGTGTTCCTTACCACTGGTGTGTTGACACTGTGACCGTGCGGTTTCTCCTTTTTCTTCGACCTTTTCTTAGGTCGGTTTCTTTCTACGCCTTCTTTGCCGACTTGGTCTTGTGTGGCTTATTTCTAACCGTGTGGTTAGTCCTTCTGCTTTCTGGTAACTTCTTGAGGATGGCTTCCCTTCTTTCTTCTACTACTCGTGCTCTTGTGGCCTCCTTTGATAGGTGGCTTATTGACTCGTGTGCCACTTGTCACATAACTGGCAACTCTCATTTGTTTTTTTCTTTGCTTGAGAAAAATAGACTGTCTCCTGTTGTTATTGTTGATGGTACTTCTGCTCCTATGCCTGGTATTGGCACTGTGCATCTCTGTTCATCTTTGTTGCTAGAGGACACTATCTATGTCCCTACTTTCACGTGCAATTTACTCTATGTTCCTGCTCTTTGCACTCAATTAAATTGCACGGTTACTTTTACTGGCACCACTTTTTCTTTTTATGATTCTGTCTCCAAGGCTACTATTCTACCGGTACTGCTCGTGGTGGACTTTTTTATCTTAACCATAATGTTGGTCTTTCTGCTTCTTCGTCTGTTCAGCTGTGGCATCATCATCTTGGTCATCCTCCTTCTCGACTCATTCATCAACTTTTTCTAGATCTTCCTTCGGGAGATTTGCCCTTGAACTGTGAAGCCTGTGAGTTCGGTAAACATTATCGCTCTTCTTTCCCAGCTCGAACGGGTCATTGTTCTTCGCGTCCTTTTGATCTCGTTCACTCTGACATCTGGGGTCCTTCTCCTATTGCTACTATTGGATGAGGAAGCTTATACTTTGTCACATTCATTGATGATTTCTCCAGATGCACTTGGCTGTATCTCTTGAAGGATCGTTCTGAACTATTCTCTATCTTCACTGCCTTTTATAATGAGATCTTCACATAGTTTCGTGTGCCCATTCAGGTTATTCGTACTAATAATGCAAAAGAATATGTCAGTCATCAATTCTCTGACTTCTGTGTGAACAAGGGATTTGGTTCATCAAACAAGTTGTCCATATACGTCTCAATAGAATGGTGTTGCTAAATGCAAAAATCATCATCTTCTGGATGTTGCTCGCGGTCTTTCTTTACAAATGAATGTCACTCGGTATTATTACGGTCATGCGGTTTTTCTCTCTTGCTATCTCATTAACTTTATTCCCTCGTCTATTCTTCAGGGCAAGACTCCATTTTCTGTTTTATATCTAGAGGCCGAACCATTTCCATTGCCACTTAAACTTTTAGATGTACGGCCTTTGTCTACGTCCTTTCTCCTGGACGTGACAAACTTTCTCCCCGTTTGGTTAAATGTATATTCTTGGCTATTGTCCCACTCAAAAGGGGTATTGATGTATCCTCTACTGCATAAACAGTACGTTTCAGCAGATGTTACCTTCTTTGAAGATACTCCATATTTCTCCCCTCCTTCTTCTCTCGTGCCTGCTGATACTTCTTCTTCCCTTCCAATTCTCTTGGTACCTCCACCAGAGCTGGTTCTTTCCACATCTACTCCTGTTTCTCCGTCGCTTTCTCTAAAGCATGTTGTGTTGCCCTTGGAGTCCTCTGTGCCTATTCTAGAACCTCTTCTTTCTTCCAACAGTACATTGCCTCCTCCAGCTAGTAGTTCTCTTGATCTTCCAATTTCCCTGCGAAAGGGCGTTTGACAATGTACTCAAGATCCGATTGATGTTGTTGTCTCATATGCTCGGCTTTCCCCGAATGTCGAGCATTTTTCTCTAGCTATTTCTTCTACTATCATTCTGAAAACATATCAAGAGGCTCTAGCTATTCCTCAGTGGAAAGCCGTTATAGATGAAGAAATGCACACGTTAACTGAGAGAGGGACTTGGACACTTGTCCCCCCACCACTGGGCATTGATGTGGTTGGTTGTCGGTGGGACTTTGTGGTTAAGTATCTTTCAGATAGCTCTGTTGATCGTTATAAGGCATGGTTTCTGGCAAAGTGGTTTACTCAGACATATGGGGTGGATTTCTTTGATACTTTTTCTCATGTTGCTCGCATCAGCACCATTTGTGTTATCTTCTCTGTAGCTGTTAATAGAGACTGGGAAATTTCTCAGTTAGATGTGAAGAATGCATTCCTTTATGGGGATTTGCACGAGGTGGTCTACGCAACCTCCTGGGTATATTGATCAGGGGGAGTCTCGGGTGTGCAAGCTTCGGGAGGCAATTTATGGTTTGAAGCAGAGTCCACGGGCCAGGTTTGAAAAGCTTAGTGCAATTGTTTCTCTTATTTGGTTCAATCGAAGCTCTGCTGATCATTCTCTTTTTATACGCAAGACTACTAAAGGCCTTGTAGTTCTTGCTGTCTACGTTGATGATATTCTTTTGATCGTTGATGATAAAGAAGGCATTGATCTAGCCAAAACACATCTTCGGCAACATTTTGTTACTAAGGATATGGGAACTCTGAAGTACTTTTTTGGGAATTGAGATTTCACAAAAGAGGAACTCGGTGGTTCTTTCACAGAGAAAGTATGTGCTAGATTTCTTAAAGTAAACAGGTCTTCTTGGCACGAAACCTACTCGTTGCCCAATGGCGGTTGGTGATGATATAGGGTGGACTGATGATTCTTCTCTTCTACCAGATTTAACTGTATACAGGCAACTTGTAGGCAAACATATATATCTGACTATTACTGGACCAGATATCTGTTATGCAGTTGGGAAGGTCAGTCAGTTTATACAGAATCCTAGAGAGTGTCATCTTTGGTCTGCCATGCAGATTCTGGAGTATGTGAAAGGATCTCCGAGAATGGGCTTGTTGTTTCAGAAGAATGGTCACCTGAAGATTGAAGCATATTCTGATGCCAGCTATGCTGATAACAAGGAGGATAGAAAGTCTACATCAGGTTTTTGCACCTTTGTTGGAGTAAACCATGTTAGCTGGAAAAGCAAGAAGCAAGCAGTGGTTTCAAGGTCTAGTGCTGAAGCCGAGTATAGGAGCATGGCCTTAACTATCTGCGAATTAAAATGGCTACGAGAACTTATACTTGACTTGGGAGAAGTCTACGACCATCCTCTTCCTATGTTCTGCGATAATAAAGATGTCATTTACATATCAAAGAATCCTGTCTTTTATGAGACGACAAAGCACATTGAGGTGGATTGTCATTTCATTAGAGAAGAGGTATTGAAGAATCAGATATGTACTCCCTTCATCACTTTTGATAAAGAACTGGCAGACTTCTTCACAAAACCATTTTCCACTTCAGATGTTTGTAGCAAGCTGGGCATGATTGATATATACGCTCCAGCTTGACGGGGAGTGTTAGAAATTGGTAGTTTGCCTCTCTAGTCAGGCGGTTAGCAGATCGGGCGGTTTGGCGATTTGTCCTGGCAGTTAGTTCAGGCAGTCTGGTTGTTTGGCGGGTTGGTGCAGTGGTCTGGTAGTAATCCTCTACTGGCGGTCTGATGATAAGCCGCAATTGCAGCCTGGTGGCAACCCGCAGTTGAGGTCTAGAGGTTTGCCGCATCAGTGGTCTGATAATGACCCGCAGATGAGGTCAGGTGGCAACGTATAGCAACGTTCTGTTGAATAGCCGCAACTGCCGCCTGCTGGCAACCCGTAGTTGCGGTCTGGCAGCTTGCCAAGTGGTCTACCCTATCAGACTGGCGGTTTAACTTGGTGTTGTTGGGAGCTTTGTTATTCTTTTGTATAGTGTGCAGTTTGACATTGTCAAACCGCACAAGCTCCGCGAACTGTATTTAGTCCCACATCATTTGTTGTAATTCTCTCATCTCCCCCAGTTTCTATAAATAAGGGGGCATACCTATATAATAATTATCTTTTGGGGAGCAATAAAGTTTCGGTTTATTTAGCTCTTTGTCCATTTTTCACAAATAGCAAACAAGTTAAAAAAAGATCACACACGCTTGAACAAACGAACGTGTGTGCAAAATGTGCAAAACTAATCGAGCAGAAATCCCAATCAAGCAAACATTGGGCTTGTGTGATTTTTCTCATGCATGGGCAAAATAGACCGTGCGAGAACATATCATACAGGCTGTAACAGATCACTTATTTTCATGCTAAAAAGAGGAACTCGTGCAATTTCCTTCTCACACAGTTAAATCCAACCATGCATGGAGGAAACACACAGACAATAAAAACTTACATTTTTCAGACAAAAGAGGTTGCTCGTGTGATTTTACTCACGCGCGGACAAACCCGGTCGTGGACAAACAAAATGCACGAACCGGGGCAGGTCACCATATTTGGGCATGGAATAACATGCACGATCGCAGAAATCATGCGCAAAGGAATCACACGATCGTGTGATATACACAGGTTTGTATCAAAAGAAATTGGATCTACCCACCTGCAATCAGAACCAATAATCTGTGGTCAAAGGTCACCGACAACACAGAAACATGTCACATACAAGAAATAAATCATTGTGGAGCATTGTGTGCTTACCCCAGCAAAAGAGTGTGCAATTGCATACCACGATGATCTAAAATGTTCATTTTGTGTACAAAATAAGAACAAGTACAATATAAGTGATAATAAGCTAAATGTGAAGTGCATGCGCGTGAAAACGAGCCCAGATGAGTCCAAAAAATCCTAAAAAATTTGAACTCGTCATACCCCAGACTTAACCATTTGCTCGTCCCGAGCAATCTATTTCCCATGCGGAAGAGAAAAACAATAGTTGGCATAGAAATTGAAAGACGGAGTACCATGCGAAGTCGCATACTCACACTCATAGAAATATGGTAGAAAAAGTTTTAATTATATAAAATATTTTATAAGTTTCTAAATGTGTATCTACATATTATTACTACTCATAATCCAAATCACAGTGAATCCCCAGGTCACGCATAAGGATAAAGTCGATTGATCGCTAAGATGTGCATTGCCAAAGACCGGGGCTCGGGACAACCTCCAAAGAAATCTATCAATGTCGGTTACCATAAGCTCACCCGTTCACACTCTCTCTATGACACCGGTTTGGTTCAACACGAGAATCAGTAGGACATAATGGTTTAAAGAGGGGCTTGGGTTACAGTAGAGTATATAAGAATAAAATCGATGGCTCGGAATACCTAACCCAATTGAGCTAGCACTATAAGGACTATCCACACACTAAGACAAAGATGGTGCACCACACCCCCAGACTTGAACTTTAAACCATGGGCATGTGCATTGTCTACACCCAAATACACATCATCACATTTTTTTCATTTTCATTTTCATTTCTTATCTTTTTTTTCTTTTTCAACTTTATTCCCATTTTCATTTTATTTTCTCATCTTTTTTTCTTTCCCAACTTTTTTTACATTTTTATTTCTTAATGTTTTTTCATTTTTCAAATTTTAACAATAATTTGCAATACATATTTTCAAGAACCACATCCCCGTATTCATAAAATAACACCACATCAACACCCCCAAAATGAAAATACAAATACACTAAAGCTAGAATTTGGGTGTGCGATTAGACTAGGATTTTAGGCATTGGGGATATAGCAGTGGAGCTGAATCAAAAGAATGGGATAGGCACAAAGAGGTTAGCGAGGGTAGAGCATTAGGATGGTACAAAAGCTCATACAGTCCAAAAGGATGGCCTACGTCATGCTTGTGCAATTGAACTAACCTATACTCATGCTTCGAGAGTAGCATGGGCAAGTTCTTATCCACTGAGAAAGATTATTCTTCCTCCCAACTCAAGCAATACGACTCTAATGATTATCTACACACATCCCTACACTATCGTCGGGGCCGAACCAGATTCACCAATTACGAGTAGAATAAACAATATTTATGCAAATAGAAAAAACATAAAATTATAACTATAAAGAGGAATTAATTCTACTCAGATTTCTACATGAGACACGAGCACTCGACTAAGAGCAATGTAGGAGTCAACGTTTTACTCTATCTCGTAATCCTATGCCAGTAAATTGCTTTTCCCATTCACATGCAACAAATAAGCAATACTCACGATGCATCAACGGCTAAGTGAGCGCTCATGTGGGTGTTTTGGTGTGCAGTGAACACGAAACAATATTAAATAAAACTAAAATAAAAAGATACTTCTAGCTTGCATATGCAATTGTGCGCATGTAGTGGGCAACAAAAAGTGGCACTCTCCCAGACTAAAACTAAGCAATCCAATACATGATATAGCAATGAAAATTAAAATACAAGTTAGGGGAGGGGTTACCCATGCTCAGAAATGAGTATACCAGAATATTTTGTAAAAACCAAGCAGAAAATCTGCTCTCGCATCCAAAATAGATACCAATTGGGGCAAGCTTCGACAAAACAAAGGAAAATAAACAAACAAAAATGAAATTTAACAAACTAGACTTGAAATGATAAAATGAAAGAAAAAGTAAGATAATTACTGGAGTTATTGTCCTCCCAGCACGACCTATTCAGCAGTAGACATGTGCTAACTGATAGGACTATGAAAACTATAGTGAGCAGACAACTATTTTATTATTTATTTAAATAACGAGTACCGATACAGAGATAGAATAGTTACCCCCATACCTGTATAGTAATGCCTGCACTGAGCATTAAGCAAGGGTAGATAATATGATGAAGAATTTTCTATATCCTTCTCCATGTACAGTTGATCCATTCCATCATTGGTCTGCATAGCAGTCCCGAACGCTTCCTGAACCAGATCCAATGCGGTATCATGCAAAGGATAACACAAGAGAATGAAATCAAGAAACAAATCAGAAGAATGAAAAAGAAATTATGTCTTCATGAGCGATCCTGATATCACTCCCGATAGGTTGAGGTAATAGAATATTTTTGGTATCATTGACAATGCTGCAAGATTCAGCGAGATCATTAGTGGCCTCCTCCACACTCGAATATCCTCACCCAATGCTGAGGTAATCACATCCTCACCTTGGAGAATATCCTCCTCCTTGGGAATGGGCACAACACTACAATCACCTGCTTCATCCTACAAAACATCATCAATAATAATATCAGAAGTATGTATAGTAGTATGCATAAGAGTGGAAGAAATAGTTATCACAGAAAAATCAAGCACTTATTCCTCACAATGAATCAAGTTTACATGTAGTGATAAATGAACAGAGGAGATGGGCGCAACCATGTCAAAACATAGATTTGCCACAATTTTGATAGGCATATCAGCATCATTCCTTTCAAAATAGGTAGGTGACACAGGTACGTAATCAGAGGTAGAAGGTGTGCTGTTAGGAATAGGAGTCAGGACGATTCAGATATCTGGCTCATCATCCTCGTCCAATTGGCAAAGATATTCAGCACAATCCTTCAGAGTGTGATCCGTGTTTCAACAAAATAAACACTATTTTGTGATCCTCTTCAGTCCTTGAGGGGTCGTAGATAAATTCCAAAATGGCACATGCTGCACAGATGAGTAGCCACAAAACCTAGGCACGGTGTATGAAGTACCATATGATGTCAATGCTCCGTACACTGAGCCTCGAGAACTAAACTATCTCTCGTAATCCATCTATAACTAATGTGGGAGGTATATCAATACCAACGACAATGGATTTTATGTCTAGGAAACATTGTTCAAAGAGAGCCAAATTCAACAAGATAAAAACATTTGTGTAAAAAACTACACCCAATAATAAATGACTAAAGCAACTTATAATTGGAACAAGAAAAATAAAGTAAATATTTAAGTATGAAAACAAAAATCTATACAACTAATTTTTCTAACAAAAGAATCACAACACCAACTACATTCCCCAGCAATTATGCCAAAAACTTGATGCACAAAATGACAAGTGTACCGATCGTTCAATTAATATAAAACATGGAGGTTTCCCCGAGTATCGATTTCTCAAGGAACGCAAGTTGGGGCATGTGATTCACCTATTCAAAAAATTAATTAGAAAGATTTTAGAATGGAAATGGGCTTTGATTTGGTTTACAAAAATAAACAAAGACTAAATTAAACTACAGCGGGTCACAGGCAACGCATCGCATAACAAATGGAACTATTGTAGGCCACTATGCTCTAGTTCGAGAGGCGGATGGATTAGAAGGCAAGTGAATGAGGTGATCACACGGGTGTAGTGAGGGTTGCAAGCACCTCGTTGCAATGCACGACACTAGCAAATACTAGAGTGGCAAGCTCTAAGCAACAGTGGGATGGCGGATGGAATGGGGGCGCATCTCAATACACATAAACCACAAGATAATCCAAAGACATGGAAATAGGTGAAAGTGTTCAGTTATCTACCTAAATCACCTAGAGGGGGTGAATAAGTGAGTTGTGCGTCTTTTTGCGGAATAAAAATTTTAGATCTATGCACACAATTATCTACCAAACAATCACAGACGACAAAAGATTTATAATGGTTCCCCAACCTTGGGTACATCCACTTTCCCACACCGATCTAGCAATACACTAGACTCGGCTACTCCATTATCTCGGATTGAAAATCAATCCAATGCCTCGGAATAAAGTTCTTACAATCTCGATCCACAAAATGGATGTACACTCAGAAGATAAAACTTCCTACAACTCGAAGACAAATGCTCCTACACTCGGAGAGAATTCTCCTTCAGGAATAAAATTGAAAGTATGTAGAAATACAAACAATACAACTTATCAGATCTGCAAATAGTCGGCCTGGATCTTATTCTTTAATCCTTGCGGCTTTATCAGAGAAGTTGAAGAAGAATCTCGACAAAGGCTAGATCTGGAATTTCTTGGCTTCATATGATCGGATAGATGATGAAGAATTGAACTACGATCTCAATCTGTGAATCTTCTTGATCTGAATCTTCTGGAATCGAAAACCCTAGCCGGATGTGCACGATGAAGGTCGGCGGCGGCGACTTCCGATTTTTGAGAGAGAGAGAATGAGATTCAGATTTCCTTAGAATAATATTCGACAGCCTTGGTTAGGGTTTGTCAGTTTCTGACAAGACTTTATATAAGATCTTCCCTAACAGTTATAATTAGTCTTAATGACGTACACGTAGACCAATCACGTCCCGACTGTTTGAAATTTCTGTCAAATCTGGACTTAACGAATTTTTTGAAAAAGAATGACTGACATACTCGAGTGAAGATTAACCTACTCGAGTACTATACAAGACTACTCGAGTGAATAGAAGAAAGCTACTCGAGTAAATGACTTAGAGAAAATCCAAAAACATAGAGCAACTACTCGAGTACACAAAGACATACTCGAGTGCTAAAATAGTTACTCGAGATATGGAGTTTAACTACTCGAGTACAAAAAGTATTACTCGAGTGAAGAGAAATTAACTACTCGAGAGGTAGAGAAGCTACTCGAGTCAAGGACTTAGAATGTTTTATGAAAGAGAAATCTGGGTTACTCGAGTAGTGCAAGTGAACTACTTGAGAGTATATAACTTACTCGAGTATGTAGATATAGCTACTCGAGTAAAGGACTTAGAAAAATTTTGAGGGAAGAAAATCTTGTTACTCGAGTATTTACTCTGGACTACTCGAGTAGTAGATGGATTACTTGAGTACATGAATTTGACTACTCGAGTAAGGAAAAATTACGCGAAATACAGTCTTCTGTAACTGGAGACAAAAGACTAAACTACTTGAGTACTTGTATGACTACTCGAGTAATTTACTCAGAAAATTTTCTGGAGAAGAAATTTTGTTAGCTCGAGAATGAGAAGGGATCTACTCGAGTAGTTGTCTTAGCTACTCGAGAGCTATAATGTGGCTACTCGAGAGCTAATACCGTTACTTGAGTGCTTATAGTCTTACTCGAGTATTGACTAAGTATTTCACCCGAGTATGTAGGTATCTACTCGAGTAAAGTAGTTAGCAAAATTCTTTAAACAGAATTCTATTCTTCTTTGGTGAATACAGCAACAAGCCTTTCTCCAATTAGTCCTAGTACTTGAATATGAAGTGTATCCCAATAGAGAGGCTACACATAAGTCAACACCATGGATCACACAATGAGGGATTACATTATATGGTCCTGTGTTTGGTGACCCATTGTAGACTGACATTTGTCTACACTTGTCATTAGAATCCTGCAAACACATAACTTAAACAAAGCATCAAATACAACTTAATTCATATTAGTTCAAGGGTGACTTCATCAAATCTGGGTTAATGTGGATACAATACCCAACAATCTCCCCCTATTTGTAGAAGTCAGAACTCTTTACACTAAGGTGAATTATAGACATAAAAAGAGCTAAACATATAAATAGATAAATCAGTGTAAGCAATCATAAGACTATAATCAAGATTATATGACCAAAATTGAGAATTATATATATGTGATTGTCCAAAATATCATTTCTACAAAAATCATTTCCACACTCTCATAATCCTTAATGATTCAACTTAGTGATGTTGCTTGTCTTTCTTCTCTTGATGTTTCCTTTAGTAGTTGAACATCTTGGGATAGTACTTTGGTGGCTTTGGAGGGGCAGCATGGTTGTTCCTTCCAAATTCTCTATCATAAAGCCTCCTCTTAGTCATAGAATTTTCATCTTATTCCCATTCTTGGGAGCTGTAATGTTCATTCCTGCTTTCATTGTAATCCATAACCAGTTTAAGAGTATCTAAAATAAGATATTTTGAAGTTGGAGACCAGATCTCTGCAAACTCAGGAGCTTTTCTCTTTCCTGCATCAAGAACTGGGATTGACCTGCTGGCTGAGGCACCATCACCATATTTTCTCTTCTTCTTAGAAGTGATGATCTCAGGAAGAGCTTGGAAGAATATATTTGTTAGGGCTGCCTCCCAAACTTGAGCATATGAATCAGGAGGATGACCTTCATGGCCTTCAGGTCTGGGAGAAAAGATAGGTTGAGGAGCTTGAACTGGAGCAACAACAGCTAAGGGGTTTAGGTGGTGAGGAATGATGTTTGGATCAACTGGGAATTCTAGAAGAATCTGATTGTGCATCCAAACAGCTGTGTCATAGGTATAGAACTTGACACTCTGAATTTGTCCTAGCACATCATCATGGAACATGACACTCTGAATTTGTCCTAGAACATCATCATGGATCTCTTTCATCTTGGGTTCGTATTGAGTCTGCCTCAGTGCATCTGACTTCTCAAGATATTATTTCACTAAACTCTCCCCCTTTCTGACTTCTGCAGTCAGTTTATTGATGGCATCATCTTTGAAGATTCCAACTTCTTCATAAATCTTCATCGTGGTAGCTTCAGCTCTCTTATCCAATTCTATTTGGTTACCTGCAAGAGTCACACCTTGCTCCATGACTTGACCAACACTAGTAATAGTGTGATCTAGAACCTTTCCACCAATTTGGAACAAGTTGTCTGAGCTGATCTGTATTATGCTGGATCTCAGCAAATCCCCTGCTCATCTCTGTCTTGAGAGCAGTAACTTTGTCAGTAACAGCTTTGAGAGAAGCATCAAAATATCTCCTTTGTTCTTAAAGCAGAAGTGCAAACTGATTCATCAGATCACTAGAAGGAGCAGCAGCTGCAGGAGGAGCAACAGAAGAGGGAACAGGAGGAGGAGGAGTAACCGATGGAGCTATCTCTGTAATTACTACAGATCTCTTAGCTCTAGTAGTATGAATCAGGGCATCCCCTTCATCAGTGACCATGGGGATGGTGAAGTCCAAGGATCTTAGTGGAGCTTCAGCTGGTTCAGGAGATTGCTCATCATAAATGAAGATGGTGTCATCCTGCTTGTGGTGTGTAGCAGGAGACTAGATGGGAGAGGGAGTATGTGATGGAGAGGGTACTGGAGTGGATGGCTTGGGAACTTCAGTAGTTGATTCTTTTGGAAGAGGGGGAAGGGATTCATCATCAGTCAGTTCTTCAATCATCTCATTGATTGCTACTTCAGTTGATAGTAGGGTTTCTTGAAGTTGGGCTTCAGAAGGAATTTGTTCAGGAGTATGAGGTGGAGGAGATGTAACTGCTGGAGAGGTATGAATCCTTTCTAGAACAGAAGGAGCAGGCTCCCCCTCAACAGTTCCACTAGAGGATCTGGCAACCTGAAGTGGAGAGGGAGATGGGGTCCTGTGCTCTGTAGCTGGAAGCTCTTGAGCTTTGGCAGCTTGAACTGGATTCTGTAACTTCAACTCCCATCTTTGAATGGAGGAGATGGAAACTTTCTTCATGTGGTGAAGAACAGTCCCTTTTGAGAAGTTGAAGACCTCAGGATTAATTTCATGGAGGAGGAGAGAAATTATCCTGGAATAATTGGGAGCTTTAATACTGTCCTTTATCTTGTCCAAAATCATCATCCCAAACTGAAATTTCTTCCTGCAGACTATTGCTTGCATGATGTTAAAGAAAGAGAGAGAGATATCTCTTATGGAATTTGTCTTGTAAAGAAGAACATTGCCTATGATATCCACTATCAGCTTCCCTTCTTGGTTCATGCCAGACCTTTTGATGTATTGGACCTCTAGAGAAAGTCCACAGAACATACAGGTCCTGTCAGATTCATCAGGACCAAGATGATCTTCTTCATCAACAAACGGCAGTCAGAGAAGTTGGGAAACAGAGATCTTGGTGAATTTGACTTTGATTCCTCTGACTTTGGACTTGAGGACTGTACCATGTCTCTTGACTTTAACATTCTTGAAGAACTCTGTAACTTCTAGGAAAAAAATTTTACATGGTTCCTGTAAAACGAAGGAGAGGCCGGCTGTGTCGAGAAGTATCAGAAGGTTTCTGAAGTCATCTGAAATTTCGACAATACCGTCGACAACCAGTTCGGAACCAATGCCAATCTTGGAGGAGGAGGCCATGATCCAGAAATTGGAGAAATATTTGGCGACGGGGAGGAGGAATGCGTAGGCTCTGCGACTTGCGGGGAAGATGAAGTGTTTCGGCTTACTCGAGAGAGAGAGAGAGAGAGAGAGAGAGAGAGAGATTGATTCGTGTAGAAAATGACTTTTGGACTTTTGATTTATATATAACCCTAATTTATGTCTAAAGTAAGAAATAAATAATGAAAACATACCTGGGAGAGGGCATCATAAGCCTCGGGTTGCGAATAAAGAAATTTGAATCAAGGAACAATGCTTGTCTGTCAGATACCCGAGAAACTTGGCAGTACTCGAGTGAAGATATGGAGGTACTCGAGTAGAGACTGCTGAAAGTACTCAAGTGATGTCTGGAAGTACTCGAGTGGATATATTGAATTACTCTAGTAGTTATACTGAAGTACTCGAGTGAAGCTCTATTACTCGAGTAAGTCATTCTGCTACTCGAGTAGGTTACTTGAGTGGCTGATAAGGTACTCGAGTAGGTCAGTTTCTTACAAATGTAGTTTGCTTCTTACTCAAGTCAAAGAGTTAGAAATTTGTAGAATTCCAACTTTTGACTGATTCTTGATCTCTGAGCCTTCTTGTGAGTCCACCTTCTCTAATCTTCTTTGTTGAGCATTCCAAGTTCTGTTTTGAAGAACGAGAACTTGGTCTCATCCAGCAGCTTCATGAAAATATCTGCAACATGCCTGTCTGTAGAGACATACTGTAGATCTATATCCACATGCTCCCGGATGAAGTGATACGTCATCTCTATGTGCTTTGTCCGGTTGTGCAAGACTGGGTTGTTGGCTATTGCAATTACGCTGGAAGAGTCACAAAATAATAGAATGTTCTGGAACTTCATATTGTAATCTTCAAATTGATTCTTTATCCACAGAAACTGTGCATAAAAACTACCTGCAGAGATATACTCTGACTCAGCTGTTGAGATTGCAACACAGTTCTGCTTCTTGCTACTCCAGGAGAAAAGCCTTCTTCCAAGGAATTGGCAAGTCCCGGAAGTGCTTTTCCTGTCGTCTTTGCTACCTGCAAAGTCTGCATCTGAAAAACCAATTAGCTCGCTGTCATTACTTCTTTTGTACCATAAGCCAAGATTTGGTGTACCCTTAAGGTATATCAAAATCCACTTTGCAGCAGCGTAGTGAGATTCCTTGGAGTTCACCTGAAATCTAGCACATACACATGTTGAGAATATTATGTCAGGTCTACTAGCAGTAAGGTAGAGCAAGGATCCAATTATGCTTCTATACTTGATTTAATCAAAAGGTTTCCCTTTCTCATCCTTGTCCAGAGACATAGCTGAACCCATTGGAGTCCTCATCGAGGTTGCGTTCTCCATTCCGAATTTCTTAATTAGCACATTGGTGAACTTAGTCTGCGAGATAAAAATTCCATCTTCAGATTGTTTCACCTGAAGCCCTAAGAAATACTTCAGCTCGTCCATACTGCTCATTTCGAACTTCCCTTGCATAAGTTTTGAAAACTTCTTGCAGAGGCTGTTGTCAGTAGAGCTAAAAATAATGTCGTCGACATATATTTGCACTAGCAAAATCTTGCCCTTTATTTCCCTAAGAAATAATGTCTTATCTATCTTTCCCCTTGTGAACTTGTTCCCAAGTAGGAAGCTAGATAGTGTCTCATACCAAGCTTGAGGAGCTTATTTCAGACCATATAATGCTTTATGCAATAAGTAAACATGATCAGGGAAGTTAGAATCAATGAAACCTGGAGGTTGATCCACATATACCTCTTCCTTTATGTCACCATTAAAGAAGGCAGACTTCACGTCCATCTGATAGACGGTGAAGCCTTTGAGTGCAGAATATGCTAAGAATAAACCTGATGTCCTCCAACCTTGCCACTGGAGTGTACGTCTGGTCGAATTCAATTCCTTCTTCTTGACGATATTCTTTAGCGACGAGTCCGACCTTGTTCTTTATAATCATTCCATCCTCGTCCATCTTGTTCCTGTAGACCCATTTTGTCCTGATGACGTTCTTTCCTTTGGGTCTTGGAACAAGTTTCCATACTTAACAGCATTTGAACTGATTTAGATCTTCTTCCATCGTCATTATCCAAGATGTGTCTGAGTTTGCTTCCTCAAACTTCTTTGGTTCAACCTGTGAGAGAAAAGTCAAGTATAAATTCTCATTAGTTGTACCTCTACGAGTTCTAACACCATCACGGGAATCTCCTATGATTTGGTCCATGGGGTGATCCTTCAGATGTCTGAGCTCTAGGGTCCTTGCAACTGGATTGTCTTCAATCACTGGAGTGACTTCATCAACTTGGACAATTTCTTCATCTTGATCATCAACCTCTCCAATAGGGGTTGGAGTGGTGATCTCGATAAACTTTTCACCTTTCTCTTCGGACGGTTCATCCAAGCTAAGTTCTTTCAACTTTGTACATGTATCTTCAATGAACACACTAGAAGAGTTGCCTTGCAGTAAGCTCATCTCATCAAATACAATATGTATTGATTCTTCTACAACCAGAGTTTTTCTATTAAATATCCTATATGCCTTACTATGGTTACTATATCCTACAAAAATACCTTCAAAGCTCTTTTCGCTAAACTTGGTAGTATGATACTTGCCATTATTAAGCATGAAGCACTTACAACCAAAAATTCTAAAATATGAGACTGTTGGTTTCCTGCCCTTTAGAAGTTCGTAAGGTATATTATCGTGATTTTTGTTAATGAGGGCTCGATTTTGCACGTGACATGCAGTGTTGATGGCTTCAGCCCAGAAGTAATCCAGAAGTAAGGCATCACTCAACATGGTCCTGCAGGCCTCTATGAGTGTTCTATTCCTAATCTCAGCCACTCCGTTCTGTTGTGGAGTACGAGGAGAGAAAAACTCATTAAAGATACCCAACTTTCACAGAATTCTGTCATGGCCCCAGACTTAAACTCTGTTCCATTGTCACTTCTAATTTTTACTATGGAGCAATTGTATTCATTCTGGACTTGCCTGACAAAATTAGTAGAGATATCGAAGGTATCTGACTTGTGTTTCAGAAAGAACACTCACGCAAAGCGCGAGTAATCATCAACAATAACCAACGTGTAATCCTTACCTTCCAAAGTTCTAATTTGTAGTGCACCAAACAAGTCCATATGAAGTAGATGTAGACATCTATTAGAATCTTTGCCAATAATGCTTTTAAAGGTAACCCTTGTTTGCTTGCCATTCACACAAGCATGACAAGGTCTATCTTTGACGTACTTAACATTTGGGGCATCACGTACTAAATTCAGTGAAAATAATTTGTTAATAGTTTTGGAATTAATATGTGATAGTATCTTGTGCCATTGGTCACCAAGAGGCGCATTATCTTTTGCTAAAAAGCGCGCTTGTGTAGAAGAGTCTATACAAATGAAATTTAAACAAAATATGTTCCTGCTTCGAGTGCCAGATAGAATCGTTTTCATATTGTCAACGGATTTTATCAAGCACTTATCAACGTGGAATTCAACTATGTATCCTTTATCGCAAAGTTGGCTTATGCTTATAAGATTATGTTCCAATCCTTCAACATAAGCTACATCTGAGAAGGATACACTACCGTTAGTGATCATACCATAGACTTTAGTGATTCCTCAGTCTGAACCTCCAAAGATGAACTTTGGTCCATTCACGAGTAGAGAATAGTTCTGAAGTAGGCTTCTTGTCCCGGTCATATGCCGAGAGCATCCACTGTCCAAATACCAGATAGGCATTTTGGTGGCCTTTGGACATACCTGCAATCATAATCAGTTTGCCTTAGGAACCCAAACACGTTGGGGTCCTTGGTCTCATGTTAGAATACTCCCCTTATGAGTATTAGCATTATGAGTGGTCTTTCTCATACTGCCAACATGAGGAGTTGCAAAATTTCTGGAATTAAACCAGCAGTCAATGGCAAAGTGACCAACTCTACAACAGCACCAACAGTCAAACCTGTTGTATCTTTGCCTTATGTTTTCCTGCTTGACCTTTTGAAGTTGTGGTCTAGCCGGAGCAGCATTCTTGGAGGAAGAAGCTTCATGATGATGACAATCACATGATTTCTTCTCCTTCATTGGCTTTTCCATAATTGGCTTTACCTTTGGTGCTTTCTTGAAATTATGACCATGATTGTAAGGGCCATAGCTCTGAAGAATTACTTCTTCATAAGGTGCCTTAAAGACACTCTCACCAAAGTTTTTGGGGCGAGTCCATCCTTGGTAACGAGACTTTGGCTCTACATAGGTAGGTCTAGTCAAATGACTGTAGGATGAGTCAAGATCAAACTCATTAGTTGGAAATATGACTTTCTTGAACGAAGTCTGATCTTGAGGGGTTTTCCCCTTCTCTTTGGCCAAGGCCTTCTTGGCGGCCTTATTCTTTCTTTGAGACTTGTTCCTCTTAGAAGATTTAGTAGGAGCTTCTACATGGCCTAGTCCAGCACCCTTGGCCTTAGCTGAGAATTCAGCAACGAATGGAAGAACAGTCTTAGGCTTCGAGAAAATTTCAACAAGTTTCTTTTCAATAGCGAGTTGTTCTTGCAACTCTTTGATGATTTTCTCTTTTAAGTCAAGGTGCTCAAGAGCCTTGTTGTATTCTTCAATAGCATTATTGAAGTTCTCTTTGAGTGAGTTAGTCTTAGTGACTTCCTCTCTCAAGATGCTCTCTTCAGCTTTTAGAGACTGTTGGAACCTTAGGTTCTGATTTGGGTTAGGATCACTATTAGGCTGATTAGTTTGACCCAAAATGTATAGTTTAAGGGTCATAGGGCTTTCCAAGTATTCCTCAGAAAGAATCCCAGAAGAAGTGCAGAAGAATTCCAGAGAAAATCAATTTTGAAGTTCAGAAATTTTAGCTCTCAGAGATAGTCGAACGGAGTTCAACTATTGCAGTCCAAAGATAGTCGAACGGAGTTCAACTATTGCAGTCCAGAGATAGTCGAACGGAGTTCAACTATTGCAGTCCAGAAATAGTCGAACAGAGTTCAACTATTGCAGTCCAGAAATAGTCGAACTGAGTTCAACTATAGTCGAACGGAGTTCAACTATAGTCGAACGGAGTTCAACAATAGTCGAACGGAGTTCAACTATTTCTGTGTTCAGCTCTAAGAGAATAGATAACTCAGATGCAGGTCAACTATAGTCGAATGGAGTTCAACGATAGTCGAACGGAGTTCAACTATAGTCGAACGCAGATTGGAGAAGCTTTTTAGATTAAATTTTGGTGATTTCCTGTGCAGTTATTGGAGACAGCTGGCTAGAGTTATTCAAGGCTTAAGTAAAGAAATTTACAGCTAATATATTTAATGCTAAATATTCTTATGAATATAGCCGTTGGGAGGCTGCATTAAATATGAATCAATTCAGAGGTTTATTGTCAGTTACCTTTCAAAGACAGTCTCTTTTCTTGAAAATGTCTCTGCCGCATCAGACAAGAATTAAAATGACTTTCCTCAGCCCAGTGGATACATATATATATTTTATATAGCAAGATAAAAATATATATATAGCAGAGAGGCTCAGAAATAACAACAAGAGACAGAGAGAGAAAAAGCTTTCAAGAGACAACATATTCAGATTTGTCTACAGAGCTTGCTGGAGATTTTCATTAGTTGAAGGCCTACACCCTGAAGCAAAGCTTCCACTCCTGAACTATTCTACATCTCAGGGGGAGCTTTGACAACATCACTGAATCCACATAGTCTTCTCAGTTGCTTGAGAAAGAGAAGACTTCCATCACTCTCTCATCCCCACCTCTGTAAAGGGTTTTTCAAACTCCCTTCAAAAGTTTGTGTTTGGTTTCTGAGACCTTATCAAAACTCAGTGGTGGCAAGACACCTGATCAAAAAATCTGGTTTGGTTTTTGAGCACCTTATCAAAAGCTCATTGGTGCCCAGGACACCTGATCAACTCATCCTGCAGTGGATTCCTACCAGGGTGGTAGAAGAGTGGATGTACCCAAGTTTAGGGGAACCACTATAAATTCTTGTGTCGTCTGTTTGCTTGCTCTATTTTCTTCCTTATGTGCTGTGAATTTTATTTTGCATTTTATTTTCTAAAAACTCTTAAGAATATCAGATCTATCACCTCACTTTCAATTGGTATCAAAGCGAGGTTGGTTAAACATACCACACCTTGGTGGTTGTACATGCTAACACCTGAATCAAAAGATCCTTGATAGATCTTATTGTTATTAAGAGTTTTTCATGGCACAAAATGAAGAATGGTCAAGCACTGGACCTCCTAAGTGCAATCTGGACAAGCTTGCACTATGGAAGGCAAGGATTAGGCTTTTTATGAACTCTATTGATGAAGCCATTTATAATTCTATTTTGTCATGTCCCTTTACACCATCTGCAGCTACAGAAGCTCAAAAATAGCTTAAGATGGCTGATGCACAAGCAATGAACATTCTTGCAAAATCAATGTCTGATGACATTTTTTAAGAGATTGCTGAATGTTCATCTGCAAAGGAAATTTGGGACTCTCTCACAGTAATGGCTGCTGGATCAGCAAAAGAAAGAACATCAAATGCTGATTCCTGGAGTAACTCTGAAGCTTCATCTTCCACAACTGAGGATGAAGAAGAAGCAAGAGCAAGAGAATTTTGTCTAATGGAAATAGATGCATCTTGCAAAAGGTATGATGAAGATAAAGAATCTGAATCAGATGATGATGAAGATCAGGTTATCTTTACCCTTGACTTTTCATCAGAAGAACTTAAAACAGATTTTAAATTATTATGTAAAGATCTGATTCAATCTAAGAAGGAAATAAAACTTCTTAGAGAGAAAGTAAATAAACTTTCTTCTAAAAACATAAAATTCAATGAAGATTTAGAAATTCCTTTAAATCATATAGCCTCATTAAAATCAGTTAAAGATTTTCAGAAAATCTGTGTTCAACATAATTCGTCGAACTCAGGTCGACGAACTCTGAATAGAGGTCAACGAAATTGGAACAGAGAAAACAACCTATACTATTCTCTGAACCGAGATCGACGATCTCACTATAAATCGTCGAGCTCAGGTCGACGAAAATATTCTTCGTTGAGCTCAGATTTTCATAGCAAAGATTTTAAATCATTTCATAATCAAAAATTTAAAAATCCTTATACCCAGTGGTTCATCCCTTCTAGGAAACTTCATCCACTTGGCTATAAAGATTTCCCTGGATATTACTTTACTTCAAATTATTATTGTGAAAGAAAAATAAGACCCAAGGCAAATCTGGGTCCAGAATTCCTAACATCTCCTTTCAGGAAAATTGTTCAGAAGGCTACAACTATAGGGGGAGATTATCAGAATCTTAGAATGAAAATGAACAAAAGTGCAGCTATCACTTTATTAGATTCTATGCAGGTGCCCCTTAGTTTCTGTTTGTATTTCTTTTATTTTGAATCCCTTTTTAACAAAGCACCCATGTACATCTGCTATTATATTATAATTCAGGCAGATCTTTTTGCTTTGTATTTTGTTTTTATGTAAATAGTATCCTCACCCAAATAGGGGGAGATTGTTGGAACCTTAGGTTCTGATTTGGGTTAGGATCACTATTAGGCTGATTAGTTTGACCCAAAATGTATAGTCTAAGGGTCATAGGGCTTTCCAAATATTCCTTAGAAAGAATCCCAGAAGAAGTGCAGAAGAATTCCAGAGAAAATCAATTTTGAAGTTCAGAAATTTTAGCTCTCAGAAATAGTCGAACGGAGTTCAACTATTGCAGTCCAGAGATAGTCGAACGGAGTTCAACTATTGCAGTCCAGAGATAGTCGAACGGAGTTCAACTATTACAGTCCAGAAATAGTCGAACGGAGTTCAACTATTGCAGTCCAGAAATAGTCGAACTGAGTTCAACTATAGTCGAACGGAGTTCAACTATTTCTGTGTTCAGCTCTAAGAGAACAGATAACTCAGATGCAGGTCAAATATAGTCGAACGGAGTTCAACGATAGTCGAATGGAGTTCAACTATAGTCGAACGCAGATTGGAGAAGCTTTTTAGATTAAATTTTGGTGATTTCCTGTGCAGTTATTGGAGACAGCTGGCTAGAGTTATTCAAGGCTTAAGTAAAGGAATTTACAGCTAATATATTTAATGTTAAATATTCTTATGAATATAGCCGTTGGGAGGCTGCATTAAATATGAATCAATTCAGAGGTTTATTGTCAGTTACCTTTCCAAGACAGTCTCCTTTCTTGAAAATGTCTCTGCCGCATCAGACAAGAATTAAAATGACTTTCCTCAGCCCAGTGGATACATATATATATTTTATATAGCAAGATAAAAATATATATATAGCAGAGAGGCTCAGAAATAACAACAAGAGACAGAGAGAGAAAAAGCTTTCAAGAGACAACATATTCAGATTTATCTACAGAGCTTGCTGGAGATTTTCATCTAGTTGAAGGCCTACACCCTGAAGCAAAGCTTCCACTCCTGAACTATTCTACATCTCAGGGGGAGCTTTGACAACATCACTGAATCCACATAGTCTTCTCAGTTGCTTGAGAAAGAGAAGACTTCCATCACTCTCTCATCCCCACCTCTGTAAAGGGTTTTTCAAACTCCCTTCAAAAGTTTGTGTTTGGTTTCTGAGACCTTATCAAAACTCAGTGGTGGCAAGACACCTGATCAAAAAATCTGGTTTGGTTTTTGAGCACCTTATCAAAAGCTCATTGGTGCCCAGGACACCTGATCAACTTATCCTGCAGTGGATTCCTACCAGGGTGGTAGAAGAGTGGATGTACCCAAGTTTAGGGGAACCACTATAAATTCTTGTGTCGTCTGTTTGCTTGCTCTGTTTTCTTCCTTATGTGCTGTGAATTTTATTTTGCATTTTATTTTCTAAAAACTCCTAAGAATATCAGATCTATCACCTCACTTTCAGAGACTTTATCTCTTTAGCCTGAGTTTTCACGACTCGGCGACATTTGTCGTAAGCCATGATCAACTCCTTATACTGGGCCATGAGTTTAGACTCATCATCAGAAGAGTTGTCCTCATTATCATGCTCAGAAGCTTCAGATTCTGAAAGAGGAGGGTGAGATTTTAACTTCCTAGTAAGTTGGTGCTCTTGTTCGTCATCTGTCTGATCCATAAGACCAAATTAGGCATCTTCTTCTTCACTCGACTCAGATGAGTCGGAGTCACTAAGAGTTTTGCCCTTCTTGGCTATCAGGCTCTTCTCTATCCTCTTCTTATTGTATGAGGACTTCTTTTCTTCTCTTCTTCCACCCTCCTTCTTTTTATTGGGACAATCAGCAATGACATGACCTGGCTTATTACAATAGTAACAAATGATGTTAGTAGAAATATGTTTGTTCTGTTCAGGAGTATACCTGTTGTGGTTGCTTGAGCCTTTTCTTTGACGATCACCATCATGACATGATCTTCTATAGGAGGCATCCTTGCCTTTACATTGCTTCTTTTTGTTCAAGAATTTTTTGAACTGATGTGAGCATAGTGAGAACTCTCCTTCAGATACCTCAGAGCCTGAGGTACTTGGCTCCGAAGTTTCTTCTTCACTCACTTCTTGTGCTGGGGCAGGAGAGGCAGCCTTTGACTTCCTTGAGGTGTCTGCCTTTATAGCAATAGACTTCTATTTGGATGCAGACCTTCTCTTCTCTTCTTCAGCCTTTTTGGTGTTGAGTTGAAGCTCATATGACATAAGCTTCCTGAAGAGATTCTGTGGGTCTGTTTCAGCTAGCTTTCCAAATTCCCTGATGGCACAGACCTTGTTATCCCATTCCTTGGTTAGCGAACTCAAGAACTTATCATTAAATTCTCCGTTTGTCACGACTCGGCCATAGACCCTTAGACCATTGACTATCTTGAAGAAATTCTCTAAGGTGTCAGCAATGGTGTCCTTGTTTCCTTGTCGGAAGGCTTCATACTTTTGATTCAGAAGAGATCTTCTATGATTCCTAACTTCTTATGTACCTTCCATCAAGTGGCTAGGGACTGTCATATCTCCTTTGTAGACTGGCAGTGGATCAAGTTTTGCAGCATAGAGTCATCGACTGCACTTGCTATTATGTTCTTGGCCTTCTTATCTAAAGACACAAGTGCAATCTCGTCTTTATCTAGATTAATTAACTTCTTTAGAACTTTCTTAGTAGGATCTATTGTGGAGACGGTCATGGGAATGTAAGGACCTTCTTCAACCATCATGAAGATCCTTGGATCCACAGCTTCCATGAAAAATCTGATTCTTTCTTTCCACATGGGGAAATTATTCTTGGTGCATAAAGGAAGCTTGGCAAAATCTTTAGTCTTGTCCATGCTTGGTAGATCTCAAAAGATAACTAGAGAAGGATCTGATCAAGGTGTTAACCTTTTAATGATCAACCTGGCTCTAATACCAATTGAAAGTGTTCAGTTGTCTACCTAAATCACCTAGAGGGGGTGAATACGTGAGTTGTGCGTCTTTTTGCGGAATAAAAATTTTAGATCTATGCACACAATTATCTACCAAACAATCACAGACGACAAAAGATTTATAGTGGTTCCCCAACCTTGGGTACATCCACTTTCCCTCATCGATCTAGCAATACACTAGACTCGGCTACTCCACTATCTCGGATTGAAAACCAATCCAACGCCTCAGAATAAAGTTCCTACAATCTCGATCCACAAAACAGATCTACACTCGGAAGATAAAACTTCCTACAACTCGGAGACAAAAGCTCCTACACTCGGAGAGAATTCTCTTACAAGAATGAAATTGAAAGTATGTAGAAATACAAACAATACAACTTTATCAGATCTGCAAACAGTTGGCCTGGATCTTCTTCTTTAATCCTTACGGCTTTATTAGAGAAGTTGAAGAAGAATCTCTGCAAAGGCTAGATCTGAAATTTCTTGGCTTCACACGATCGGATAGATGATGAAGAATTGAACGACGATCTCGATCTATGAATCTTCTTGATCTGAATCTTCTGGAATCGAAAACCCTAGCCGGATGTGTACGATGAAGGTCTGCGGCGGTGTCGTTCGATTTTTGAGAGAGAGAGAATGAGATTCAGATTTCCTTAGAATAATATTCGACAGCCTTGGTTAGGGTTTGTCGGTTTCTGACAAGACTTTATATAAGATCTTCCCTAACGGTCATAATTAGTCTTAATGACATACACGTGGACCAATCACGTCACGGTTGTTTGAAATTTCTGTCAAATCTGGACTTAACGAATTTTATGAAAAAGAATGACTGATATACTCGAGTGAAGATTAACCTACTCGAGTACTATACAAGACTACTCGAGTGAATAGAAGAAAGCTACTCGAGTAAATGACTTAGAGAAAATCCAGAAACAGAGAGCAACAACTCGAGTACACAAAGACATACTCGAGTGCTAAAATAGTTACTCGAGATGTGGAGTTTAACTACTTGAGTACAAGAAGTACTACTCGAGTGAAGAGAAATTAACTACTCAAGAGGTAGAGAAGTTACTCGAGTCAAGGACTTAAAATGTTTTCTGAAAGAGAAATCTGGGTTACTCATGTAGTGCAACTGAACTACTCGAGTATGTAGATATAGCTACTCGAGTAATGGACTTAAAAAAATTTTGAGAGAAGAAAATTTTGTTACTCGAGTATTTACTCTGGACTACTTGAGTAGTAGATGAATTACTCGAGTACATGAATTTGACTACCATAGTAAGGAAAAATTACGCGAAATACAGTCTTCTGTAACTCAAGACAAAAGACTAAACTACTCGAGTACTTATATGACTACTCGAGTAATTGACTTAGAAAATTTTCTGGAGAAGAAATTCTGTTAACTCGAGAATGATAAGGGATCTACTCGAGTAGTTGTCTTAGCTACTCGAGAGCTATAATGTGGCTACTCGAGAGCTAATACCTTTACTCAAGTACATATAGTCTTACTCGAGTATTGACTAAGTATTTCACTCGAGTATGTAGGTATCTACTTGAGTAAAGTACTTAGTAAAATTCTTTAAACAGAATTCTCTTCTTCTTTGGTGAATACAGCAACAAGCCTTTCTCCAGTTTGTCCTAGTGCTTGAATATGAAGTGTATCCCAATAGAGAGGCTACACATAAGTCAACACCATGGATCACACAATGAGGGATTACATTATAAGGTCATGTGTTTAGTGACCCATTGTAGACTGACATTGGTCTACACTTGGCATTAGAATCCTGCAAACACATAACTTAAACAAAGCATCAAATAAAACATAATTCATCTTAGTTCAAGGGTGACTTCATCAAATCTGGGTTAATGTGGATACAATACCCAACAATAGGCAATAATAGAAACTTAAGGTTCATGAGTTCATCATCCATATAAAATGAAATTGAAGTAAATATCACTACAAGAATAAGAGTGCAAGAGATACAACCAAGAACGAACACTCGTTGAGGATTCTCTGTCGGAATCGAAGGGTTGTCAATCCTCGTTCGTGCTAGGTCTCTAACTGTCATTCGGGATAGAGGAGGCTTGTCACTTCCTCCCAATAGACTCACCTTCTTTGCTAATCGAACCTTGAGAGCTTGGGATGATGAAGGCAGCCTAAGTAGAACCCCTAACGAAAAATTTACGGTGTGAAGATAGTCAGAGCACCTGCCGCAGGTGGGAGGTAAAGAACGGTGAAATGGGGCGGACTGGAGCAAAACAGGTGATCAATGGATATGGATCCAAAGTATGGCGGAAATCTACATTTAAATAGCAAATAGGTTAAAATGGTTGTGCGCAGTCGAACGCACAACCATGCGTGTGAATCATGCGAAAATAACCGGGCAGAAATCCCAATTAGGCCAACATTAGGCCATGTGATTTTGCTCACGCATGGGCAAAATCGTTTGTGCAAGAAGATATCGCACAGGCCGCGACAGATCACATATTTTCAGGCCAAAAAGAGGAACTCGTGCGATTTTCTTCTCGCACGGTTGAATCCAACCGTGCGTGAAGAAAATGCATGAGAAATAAAAACATAAAATTTTCAAAAAAAAGAGGTTGCTCGTGCAATTTTGCTCACGCACGAACAAACCCGACCGTGCACAAGCAAAACTCACGAGTCGGAGTAGATCACCATATTTGGGCAAGTAATAACACGCACAACCACAGAAATTGTGTGCAAAGGAATTACACGATCGTGCGATAGACATAGGTTTAGATCAAAAGACATGGGATCTCCCACCTGCAATCAGAATGAGCAATCCAAGGCCAAAGGTCACCTGTAATACAGAAACATGCCACAAATAAGAAATAAAACATTGGGGAGCACCGTATGCTTACCCCCAGTGAAAGAGTGCCCAATTGCACACCAAAACGAGCTAAAAAGTGCACTTTATGTACAAAACAAGAACAAGTGAAATATAAGCGATAATGAGCTAAAAGTGAAGTGCATGCGCGTGAAATCGAGCCCAATTGAGTCCAAAAAGCCCAATAAAATTCAGACTCATCATCGGTCCTGCCACTTTTGGGTGTGGTCGTATTACACTCCCCAGGTCCAAATGTTCAACTTAGTGTACTCCTGGATGTAGGCGACATCCGATGATAAATGAAATCTATACAACCAGCAGAGGGACCCAACGGGGCATAAAACACGGTCAAACTCTTAGGGTGCACTTCTACATGTTGTCCAGAATCGCCAACCTTCTGAAACTGGTACAAATGTTCTATGGGAATGGCTGGTCCTCCACTTTTCAGCACAAAACATTTACCAACAATTAATAAAGCAAATAGCTTGCACCTTTCGGGTCTATAATAGCTTGCCCAACTCGAGATTAAGGGCCGGTTTGACAAACCAGCGGGACTTCATTTCAACCAAAATGGACCTGTACAGTAATTTTTTGAGTTGTTTGGTTCACTTCATTTTAAATCGGCTGGCTGGTAATGGTAAAATACTGTCATTTAGAGGCTGGATCCCAGATGTCTAGCGCGCCCTGTCCGCAACCCCCCATTTTGCCTTTCCTCTCCTCCATCGCGGGAACCCTAGGCTTCCTCTTTCGCTCCTCTTCCTCAGGGTAGGATCTACCCACCGATGTTCATCTCCAGGTAGGATCTACTACTCCAGTACAAATCTTCCTTCCAGTGTTCATCTCCAGTACGATCTTCCTGCCGGTGACTTCTTGCCACCTCCAGAGCACCAATTCTGATCCTCCCTCTGGTAGAGTTCAGGCAACCTTCCAAAGCTTGAGTTCTGATCTACTTCAGGTGGGAACTACTCAAGGTAGGATCTAATCAAGTTCATATCTACCTCAGATCCAAATCGATTCCATTTTTTTGATCCTTATTTTTTGGTTAAGATCTCCCCATTCGGTCACCTTCTCGTCGGTGTTTCCCCTGCTCTGGTCTACCATTCCTGTTTAGATCATATTTCCCAGATTTTCTGGTTCAGATCTCCCCATTCTGGCAACCTTCCAAAGCTCCAGGTATGAGTTCAGATCTCCCCATTACACTATTTTTGCAAATACAAATTTCTTAAAACATTTTCTTCTCTCTTTTGTTCATCATACGCTTCTCTTGGTATATCAAAAATGATTAGAATCTCATAATAGAGAAGATGGTAGATATCCTATTAAATTTAGAATTAGAAGCAATTTATGTACTTATACAACAATTTATAACTACATGGTTATAGGCTCCTTTTAGCATAGTGGTGTCGGTCGTAAATGCATGGGTTAAGCTAACATTCGTTAAGGATCATCTAACAAACATCATCTGTTTGAATATAAAAGTGGATGAAATTCTTTAGATGGGCGTGAAAACATGACAGTTTACCCCTCTTGTTCATGACCGTCACTTCTATGGTAATGTAATAATATAAAAAGAAATTGTCAACTGTATAGTTGTAGAAGCACAAAAGAAGCCTTCTCTTGATTCATCTGCTACTACAATTGAAGTATTGTTCATTACCTCTTGTAGTCTTGAATTTCAAATTATTTTTGGTCTCATTCTCTTGTAGTCTTGTTCATTACAAGTTGAAGTAAATGTTATGTTAAGATATTTATGTTCACATCTAGGAATTTTATTAGATGATTTATTTTCAGTATTTCACATATTCTATCATGCGTATATTACATGTGTGAGCAGATTTTAACATGATGGTTAAAACTAAAGGAGGAATAACAGAAATTTGGGAGTCTAGTGAAGTGATGTTGTTTTGTGATTTATGTGTGGCAGAGATTGTGCTAGGTAATAGACCGACGACCCACCTGTCTAAGGTGGGTTGGAAAAATGTAACGGTTAAGTTTTAGGAACGGACCAAAAAATGTATGTATGCGCGCAGTTTAAAAATAAATGGGACCAATTGAAAAAAGAATGGAAATTGTGGAGAGAACTCGAGCATGGGGCAATGGGCTTAGGGTGGGATTCAACAAGGAGAACAATTGATGCATCAGACGAATGGTGGAAAGAAAGACTCGAGGTGAATATATTTTTTGTAGTTTGGTTTTTCTAGTTATAATTTGAAACTCATTTTTCGTGTTCTATTTTAGGTTATTCCAGCCACGAAAAAGTTTCGCTATGCAGGCATTCCACCTGAGTTAGAAGAAAAATTGTACATAATGTTTAAAGAGGTTGTTGCTACCAGTGAGAATGCATGGGCTCCTAACTCAAGGATCGACCCATCTAGTCCTGAAAATGTAATGTCTGAGCATGAGGATGATGTGGTAGAAGAATTGGGGATGCCCATTAGCATGAGTGATGAGCAAAGGGATAATGAGGGGATATTTGAAAGAGGGGGATCTTCACAGGGAAGGAAAAAGAGGTTTGAAAGAGGCCGAAGGGGAATTCAGAAAAACCGTCAAGGTAGATATACCATTGAACAGTTGGTTTGGTCGACCATTAGAGTAGGAGATAGTATATCACAACCATCCCAAAAAAGCATTGCTTCATATACTATTCATGAAGGAGTTGAAGAGTTGGAGAAACATCCAGATATTTGCAATGATCCAGCACTCTATGACTTTGCCATAATTTTTCTGCTGTACAACAAGAACAGGGAATTATTTCTAAGCCTACCTAGCTCCAAGAAAGGATGGTGGCTAAGAAACCTTCAATACAAGACCATGCACTCGGGTGCTCCTTAATTTTATGTGTTGTGTGCTTCTTTTTTTGTAATCTACATGTATGTTTTTGAACATGTAATTCTCTGTTTTGGTGATTTTAGTTTCTAATTATGTCCTATGTGCTGAAGTTATATTTTGAACAAGTGATCAGGTGCTTCTAATTATGTTTTATGTCAACTTTTGTGTAAAAACATGTTAGTGCTTCTATGTCTAATAGTGATGGTTTGTTAAATGAAACAATGTTATTTATAGTTGTTGGATCCCTAGTTGGATTAGGGCTAGATTCACTAATTAGGATGTCTGACCCACAATGTATAGCCAGGGTCATATATTTGAGTCCTAGAGTTTAGGCTAAGTCATTAGGTTCAACCTTACATGGACCAGCCAGCAGAAGACCTCAGATTGACTCAAGACTTAGAGGAAATCAAAGTTTAGTATATAAGTTCGACGTTCGTTGAACTCAGCTCAACGATCGTCGATCGTAGATTGACAGAGTTAATTCTCTGAGTTGAGCTCGATGATATTCGAGCTTAGTTCGATGAATTCTAGAGTTCAGCCTTCAACACATTCTTTCCAGATTACTTTAGCTGAACTCAGCTCGACGAAGACAGATTATCAGCTCGATGAACTTGGAGCACAGATTAGGCAAGTTATTTCTAGAATGCAGTTTGCTGAGCTCAGGCCGACGAATAGGTTTTCTCAGGTCGACGAATAGGATTTCTTAGCTCGACGAACTTTGATCTCCGATAAACGAAATATGTTCAGAGCTCGACGATTTCTGTCGAAGCCTGACTTAAAGTTTTTCCTCATTTTTATCCTTATTCCATATATTATTTAGCAGTAATTTCCTGAGTAATTAATGTTCATATTCTCTGAATATAGCCGTTATTGGCAGCATTAATTATGGTCTTCATCAGGTTAATTACTTGTTTAATTTATTGGGACAGTTGGGGAAAATCATTAAAGCAAATATTCTCCAACCGATTTTCATTCTCTAGGCAATCAGCATTCAATGCTTGAGATTCAAATTTCAAAGGAGAATTCAACTGCAGAATATAAAATAGATTTTCTCTTTCAGACGGAACAGAAGAGAAAGACACAGATACACAGAAAACAGACAGAAAAATACAGAAACAGTCAGAAATTCTCTGTGCAAGAAAACAACTTGTTTTCTCCTTGATCTTACTGAAGAAGAAGAAGAAGAACAATCACAATCAAGAGTCTTCTTCAACTTCAACTCCAGGAAATTTCAAGGACAACATAACTTGAATCAGTCAGAAGTTCCAGGAATACTTCAAGAGAAGGCTGAAGACCTACACCCTGAGCAAGGCTCCAAGTGATTTCTGAAGGACTCTTGATAACAGCAATCAACTAGTCTTCTCTATTGATTAGAGAAAGAGAAAACACCATCAAATTTCTCTCCCCCACTTGTAAAAGGGCTTATTAACTTCCTTCAAAAGTTTATTTTTGGTTTTTGGGCATCTGATCAAAAGCTCCAAGGGTTGTGAGATCTCCCTGGAAATAGATCTTGTGGTGGCAGTCGCCTGATCAAAAACCTGCTAGTGGATTCCTACCAGGGTGGTAGAAGAGTGGATGTACCCAGGTTGGGGAACCACTATAAAATTCTTGTGTCATTTTGTTGTTCATTTTCTATATTGTTCTTACTGTGTCTGTGTTATGCTAGCTGTGCTGTGATAGATTAGGCTAGCTGTGCTGTGGTAGATTAGCTTAGATTATCCTTTCTTTCTATTACTACTACTGGTATCACTACTTTACTCTGAAAATATTTAAAAATAGCAAAAAAATTTAAACTACTCTATTCACCCCCCCCCCCTCTAGAGTAAATCAGATCTAACCCCTATCTTTTAATTGGTATCAGAGCAGTGTTCCTTTGATTGTACAAGTTAACACTTGGACTAAAAGATCCTTATTAGATCTAATCTTCATTTCTCCTAGTTTTGTTTATTTTATAGCATGGCACAGAATAAAGATTATGCAAGAACTAGACCTCCAGTTTGCAACTTAAATTAGTTTGTCATCTGGAAGGCAAGAATTAGGCTTTATATGAATTCAATTGATGTGGACATATATAATTCTATTTTGACAGGTCCTCCTCAACCTACAGCTACTACATCTACCTCTACTTCAAGCACTTATGTTGTTCCACCACCTGAGTGGATAGATGCTTAAAAAAATACAAAGATAGCAGATGCAAAGGCCATGAATATACTGGCTCAAACTATGTCAGATAACATCTTCCAAAAAGTGGCTGAATGCACATCTACCAAGGAAATCTAGGACTCTCTCAACCAGATTGTTGTTGGTTCTACAGATGATAGGAAGGACAAAAGATCAACTCTCATCTCCCAGTATGAGAATTTCAAGAAGGATGAATCAGAATCTGTCAGTGACATGTATAACAGATTAAGCTCAATCATCAATGAGCTAAAGATTCTGGATAAGGATATCACTCTCACTGAAGTGAATGACAAAATCCTAATATGCTTCCCCAGCACTTGGGATTCCAGAATATGACCAATCAAGGAGGCCAGAAGTTTGAATGAGATTTCTACATAATCTCTTCTTGGCAAGCTCAAATCATATGAGCAGCTGATAAAGTCTAGAGAAGCTGTAGAGCAGAAGACTTCTACAATAACAAGAAAGGAGCAGAATATATATTTCAAAGCTTTAGAAGAGACAGAAGCCCCAACTACCAGTAATGAACTTCTGAGTCTCTTAGCTAAGAGATTCTACAAGATGGCAAGGAAGGACTTCAGAAGAAAGTCATCTAGGTAGGATGACAAACCAAGGTATGACAAAACACCCACTAAAGAGGTTGTTCATTTTGGGTGCAGGAAGCCAGGAGACTTTATCTCATAATGTCCTGAGAATCAAAAGAAGGAGAAAAGAAGAGAAAAAGACTCCATGAAGCATCACTACAGCAAGCATTCCTCCAGCAAGCACAAGAGAAAAGAGAAGGGCTTTGTGGCTGAGACCTGGAGTGATACTAAAGATGAATCCTCATCTTCTAGCTGCAGTAAAGAGGAAGAAGAAGCTAAGGCAAGGGAAGTTTACCTTATGGTTATTAATGTCTGTTGCAGCCCATCTGATGCTGAGGGACAAGCAAAAGAGCCAGACAATGAAACATCTGAATCAGAGGCAGATCAGGTATTATCTTCCTTTGATTATAATTCAGGTAGTTTTAAGACTGAATTTAAATCTTTGTATATTGAATTGATTAATTCTGAAAAGAAATTAAAACTTTTAGAGAAAAATTGTTTGAACAAGATAACTTGATGTCTGAATACATTAAATTAAAAGATGAATTGACTTTAGCCAATGAACAAATTATATCACTAAAGACTGAATTGGCTGAGGCAAGGCAACTTGAAGAATCCCTAAATGGGATAAGCATCAAGTTGATGGACATCACAAGCACAGTGAATGCCAGGCTAAATGGCAAGCTGGGTTTAGTTGCTTCATCAAGTCAATCCCCACTAATTCAGAAGAATATACTAACAACTCCCATAAAATTTGCTTCAGAAAAAGGAAAAGAAAAGAAAGAAAATGATAATAATGTTAAACAAGCTGAATTAAAATAAAAGAATAAGAAAAAAATAAGAAAAATCCTAATTATAACAATGATCAACAGATTTCGTCGAACTCAGATCGACGAAATTTGTACAGTTCGTCGAACTTAAGTCGACGAATGTCGAATGCAAATTTCTACTATTATTATTGATTGAAGTACGATCGACGAAACTAGTATTGTTCGTCGACCCAAGATCGACAATTTTGGGGCCCAGAGAATGAGTACTTTCATTCTCTGAGTGGAGTTCGAAGAACTCATCCCCATTCGTCGAACTCAGATCAACGAACTCACTAGAATTTGTCGAACGCAGTTCATCTTAATAGAAACTTAAATTTTTCAAAAACTTATAATCAACCAAGATCATCCATAAACCAATTTAATCAATGGATTATTCCACCTAGAAGATATCATCGATTAGGTTATAAATGTCAACCTGCATATTCTTATATATCCAGTTTTAATTATGTGAAGAAAGAAGGACTCAAGGTAACCTGGGTCAAGAATAGGTAATCAGTTTCATTGCAGGTGAAAGAGTATCCCACCACAGAGTAACAGTGGTACCTAGATAGTGGCTATTCTAAAAAATGACTGGAAGCAAGGACAACCAAATCAACTACAAGTCAAATTTAGGACCTAAAGTAATATTTGGTTACTCCAATTGTGGCCAAACTGAAGGCTATGGAGAGGTTAAGATTAGAGCAGTCACCTTCAGGAATGTTGCATATGTAAGAGGACCGAAGCACAACCTGATATCCATAAGTCAACTATATGATGAAAGGTTTCAGGTATCCTTTAATAAAGCTTCAAGTATTATTACTTCTTTAGATAACTATGTAGTATTGACTGGCACTAGAGTAGGAAACATTTACATAGTTAACTTCCAGTCAGCTAAATCTGAAATATGTTTATTTAATCAAACTAGCAATAATAATGACCTTTTGCATAGGAGATTAGGTCTTGTTAATCTGAAAAATATCGCTGAAATATCTAGGGACAACCTTATTAGAGGATTGCCTTCTTGCCCCTACAAGAAGGAAAGCCTTTGTAGGGCTTATCAGTTAAGCAAGCAAACTAAAAATAGTTTTAAATCTATAAATAAAAGTTACTCGCCTAGAATATTGTACTTGCTACATATGGACCTTTTTGTCCCTATTACAGTACAAAGTCTAGGAGGGAAATCTTATACTTTAGTGATTGTAGATGACTTCTCTAGATTCACTTGGGTATTCTTTCTGAGATCTAAGTCTGATAACTTCAAGGTTCTTACAGATTTTCTCAAGAACATACAAATTGAGTACTTGATGACTAGTTTTAGTCATCGTTTTTGGGTTATTCTAGTAGCTTATTTTCTTAAGTTTTTGTTACAATTATGTGTTTTTTGTATGCTTGTTATGATCTTCTTTTTAATATAATGTTTATGTTATGTTTTGTGGCTATTTTATATTTTATGTTTAGCTTTATCTATAAATATTATTATAGCTTGTATGTTATGTTTAATTTAATGTTTTATGTTTAATTTTATATTATATGTTTAACGTGTGTTTTATTTTGAATATAAATATTATGTGTTATGTTATTTTTATGTTGTATGTTTTATTTATATTATGTATTTTGTTTTGTGTATTATATAATCATTAACTAATGTTTTATTTTGCTTTATTTGTAGGTTCAAAGCCCATGCTAGTGCAGCCCTTTCACTTGATCAAGCCCAATTGGAGCAGCCCCTCTACATAATGCAGCCCCCTACATGCAGCCCTTGAAGTTTGGAGCAGCCCGGCCCTTTTCCTTGAAGCCTACATGATGCATTCAGCCCATCTTCAAGCTTCCCAAGCCCATATAGTGCAGCCCACTTCATCCAAGCATGTGCCCGACCACTCATTTTCCCCCCTCCCTCATCATTTAATGCCATACATGAACATTTTCCCCCTATATGGCCGACCACCCCTCTTTCTCTCCCTCTTTTATCTTTTTTTTCCTTTATTTAAGCCACATTCATGCATGATCTCTCCCTCTCATTTATTGCATGCATGTATTCCCTTTACATGGTCGGCCACACCATCCCTCCTCTCTCTCCTTTTTTTATTTTTTCTCCACTCTTTATTACCATCCATCCCCCCTCTTATATTTATTTCATTTCTTTTAAATTTATATGCATGAATGTATCTTCTCCCTCTTCCTTCATTTAATATCATGCATGAATTCTCTCCACCTAAATAAATGCCATGCATGCACTCTTCCCTACACATGGCCGGCCACCCCCCCCTTGCCCCCTCTTCTTCATTCCATTCTAGAACCTTCTCCCTCATCTATAAAAAGAACCCATATCCCATGCTTTTGAGGATTGGATTTTGGAGAGAAAGTGAAGTGCTAGTTTAAGTGGAGAGTGCTTGTGAGTGTTAGTTTTATTATTGTATTAGTTTTCTTTTCAATTAGTGCAAGTTTTCTTTATAGCATAATCTTGTCTTTTTTTTATTTTGTGTACTCCTTTTTGCAAGTAATGAAAATATTTCTCTCTACTCTTTATTTTGTTGTTTCCTTTTGCAATATGCATAGCTAATTCCCTCTTAGCATTTGATCATGAGGATCCATGATTTGAAATGAGAATTATTTTTATTTCATAGTTTTATTTTTGTGTAATTCTACTCGGTCCTTCTTTGAATAATTATTGTGTCGACTCCGTATTTCCGGTATACGGTAGTAGGCTTATGATCTCATATTCGAGTAGCCGAGAGGCTCGTGGATGTGAAAGATCACTCAAAGAAGGAAGGAGTTGAATGCAACCCTAGAGATAGGACGACGTAAATCCTCCGAATTGGAGTCAAATTTTCGTCTCGCAATTTATCGTTCATTTTACTTTAAAAAAATTCTCAAAATCCCAATAGTCTTCCGGTAGGATAATAGTTAGAGCGTGAGTAGAAGTAATTGACAGCCCCGTGTTTAAATACGACCTTGGTACTACGATTCGACAGGTACGCTTGCCTGTTCGGGTTTTGGCCCACCAAGTTTTTGGCGCCGTTGCCGGGGACTTTTCTTCGTCAATATTTTGAAAACGCTTGCGCTATTACTTCTCCAAAAATCAAAAAAAAAATTATAATTTATATATTTAAATATTTATAATCAACCCACTTCACCTTATTTCTACCCCACCTAAAATCTCTCGAAAAGGGTAAGGGGCTTTAAGCGCCACCATTTTACCTAGTACCGGGCGAACCCTTCACCGGGTAGTCCTCGGGAAGTTCGAGAGCCAAGCCGTCTAAACAAAATCTTTTTTTTCAACAAACAAAACAAAAAAAAAAAATTCCTTTCTTTTCCTCTTTTTCTTTCTTTTCCAAGCTTTCATTCTCATCTTCCCTCGTTTTATTTACTAGTGCATGACCCGAGCGAATCTGTCGCTACTTATTGATTTGGACCCAGAAATCGAACGCTCCTTTCGGAGACAACTACGATTCGGGGCATCCACTTCTCAAACAGCGGTTGAGGATTCCTTCGGGGATTGTAATTTTTCTGAAATGGGAGATCCCAACCCAGGAATGGCTCAGCAAAGGACTATGTCCGATTATGCTCGACCCAACCTGGAGGGGACTGAAACAAGTATTGTTCGACCTGCAATTGCGAACAATAACTTCGAGCTTAAGCCTAGCATCATACAAATGGTGCAGCAATATGTACAGTTCGACGGATTACAAGATGAAGATCCGAACTTGCATATTGCAAATTTTCTTGAAATCTGTGACACCTTCAAAATAAATGGTGTCTCAGATGATGCTATAAGGCTAAGACTCTTCCCCTTCTCCTTAAGAACTAAAGCCAAACAGTGGTTGAGTTCTCTTCCAAGAGGATCAATCACTACTTGGAACATTTTAACTGAAAAATTTCTTTCTCGTTATTTTCCCCCCGCCAAAACTGCTAAGCTTCGAAATGATATAACTTCATATTCTCAAATTGATTCTGAGACCCTCTATGACACTTGGGAGAGGTTCAAAGAACTTTTGAGAAGATGCCCACATCATGCTCTGCCTGTCTGGTTGCAGGTTCAGACATTTTATAATGGGCTAAACCAAGAGACAAAGCAAATGATAGATGCCGCTTCCGCTGGTTCTTTAGACCGCAAAACTCCGGAAGCCACTCTTGAGCTTATCGAGGACATGGCGATGAACACTTATCAGTGGAATTCGTCTAGGACTCGTCCATCTAAACCTGTAGGTATCTATGAAGTGGACTCGGTGACGCAACTGGCGATGCAAGTGGAAATGCTGAACAAGAAGATCTCGGAGATGACTGCTCCCTCCACCGCTAAGGTATATGAAAATGCCGCTGCTGCCGAGCAGGTGGATTATCTGGGGAACATACCCAGGCCTGCTCAAAATAATTCTGCCAATAATTTTTCTACTTTTTCGAATTTTTCTTCTCCTCCTGGTTTTAATGCTGCTACGAATTCTTATCATCCTGGATGGCGTAACCATCCTAATTTTTCATGGAGTAATAATGCTAACGTAGTACGCCCACCGCACGATTTTACACCACCACCACCACCACAACAAAATTTTCAAAAACCTTCCCCTTTGGAAGAGATCTTTGCTAAGTATATAAGCTCAAACGATGTTACTATTAGAAACATAACGGGATCAATTAAAAATTTAGAAAATCAGGTCGGCCAACTCGCCAAGGCTTTTTATGAGAGACCACCTGGAACTCTGCCCTCGAACACTGAGCCTAACCCAAGGGAACACGCAAATGCGATTTCCCTTCGGAGCGGTAAAGTTGTTAACGAGCCCACCACAAGGGAAGAGCCAAGGGTGATTGTCCCTCCTGATTGTACCCCCATGGAAAATGATAACTTAGATCTTGAAAAAGAAAAATCTACACTTGAAAAAGAAAAGGATAGCTCTATTATTTCTGATTCTGAAAAAAAGACAAATGGTTTTCAAAATGATGCTCCAATTGTTCTAAAGGAATTTCCGCCACCTCCTTATCCGGCTAGACTTAGGCAAGAAAACTTAGATAATCAATATCAACGCTTTCTTGAAATATTTAAACAAATTCATATTAATTTGTCGTTTCATGAAGCGATTAGCCAAATGCCTAAGTACGCCAAATATCTTAAAGATTTATTAACGAACAAAAAGAAATTAGAACATTTATCGTATGTAACGTTAAATGAAGAATGCTCGGCGGTCGTTAAAAACTCTACTCTTCCTAAAAAGATAAATGATCCGGGTAGTTTTTCCATTCTTTGCGTCTTTGGTGATCTTTTCGTTAAACACGCGTTAGCGGATCTAGGAGCGAGCATCAACTTGATGCCTTTTTCTTTATTTAAAAGGCTAGGATTGGGCACTCTTAGCCCTACAAGAATGAGTATCCAGTTAGCCGATAGGTCTATCAAGTATCCTCTAGGTATCGTTGAGGACGTGCTAGTAAAGGTCGACAAATTCATCTTCCCGGTGGATTTTGTCATTCTCGATATTGAAGAGGATATCGAGGTCCCTCTTATCCTTGGTCGACCTTTCCTAGCCACCGCTCGCACAATTATAAATGTGAGTGAGGGAAAACTTTTTTTGCATGTAGGAGATGAGGAAGTAATATTTGATATTAATAAATCGATGAAAAACTCTTTACAAAATGATGACTCTTGTTTTTTCATTGATGATTTAAAAGAAGACTCCTATTTCCCTCCAAATGATTTTTCTTCTTCCTTTTTTGGACCCTCATCAACTATTTTTGAAAACACTGTTATGTCCGTACAAGCACCATTCGAAAATGACTCTGATTTTGGACAACAAAATCTTATTTTTAAAATGATAAAAATTTGCCAAATTATTTTGAAAAACCACCTGACCCTGCAAAAAAAAATTATCATGTTAAGAACTTCCGCCAGCATAGAATTTTTAAACCGGGCGATCAGGTTCTTCTTTTAAATTCACGTTTACGTATTTTCTTTGGAAAATCTAAATCTCGTTGGTCTGGACCGTTTGCGGTCAAGGATGTTTTTTATGATGGAACTGTGTTACTTTCGCACCCCGATAGGGGGGATTTTAAAGTAAATGGCCGTAGACTTAAACTTTATTTTTCTAATGATTATGTGCCTCCTGCAAAGGAGAATCTTGTGTTGGACTCTTAAACATTTATCTTGTGTGGGACATTTTTTTATTATTATTTTTGGACTTATTATTATTATTCTGAAACTTTTTTATTTGGACTATTGTAATAAAAACCATGATCGGGCATCTGCCCATGGACTCTATCTATTTTTTGCTTTTATTTTGCTCTTCCTACCGGAGGCCAATCAAGTCCATGTTCGTGGTCGCCGCTCCACCGTTGCTGATATCAGATGGATCAAGTCATACCTGCTGACGATCAAGTACTCTAAAAAGCAAGCATGGGGGAGCGACATCTGCCTTCATCTCACGAACCCGGGGAAGTCCTGTTCTTATTTATTTAATTTTCCTGCATTTTTCTTTTTCTCTTCTTCTCAGTCCCCTTCTCTTTTTCTTTATATTTCCTTCATTGAGGGCAATGAAGAATTTAAGCATGGGGGGGTCTAGTTCCTTTTGGTCTTTTCTTTCTGTTTTTCTTCTTTAAAAAAATAATATTATGCTAGTATAGTATAGTATGTTATGTCATCAAAATCTAAAATCCAAAATAGTCTTCAAATATAAAACCCAAAAAAATTAGAAAAACAAAAATCAAAAAATTGTGCTAAAATCTATTTGAAAAACAAAACCTAAAATTATTTCTATCTTTATTTCTATGTTTCTTCTAGTGAAGTGTAGGCCCGTGCGGTTTTTGTAGTTCTATGTAGAATCCTTTGAAAATGTTTTCTAAACTTATCATTTTAGCATAGTTTAGTTCTACTAGTTTCTTTTTCTTAAATATAGGCATCTGATTTTTACGTTATAAGTAGCAATTTGTAGTTATGTCTTTTTATTCGGTTAGTTGCTTACGAATGGTTGCTAGGTATCATTAGCTCTTTTTCATTTGCGAGGTAGTCTTTCTTGGTGTCTAGAACTTGTACCAAGCTACTCTCGAAGCATTTGCGCCGTTTTTACGTTCTTTAGAAATGATTTAGGCCACCGTTTGAATAGTTTGAGCTTTTCATGCCCACCAAAAACAAAACCCTTGCAAAACAATTTTGGGCCTTTTTCCTTATTTTCTTTGTTTTTTAGCTCCACCTTTCATTTCATTATGTTCACCAAAGCCAAATATCTTTCCTATTTTTGAGCTTAAAAATTATTTTGGGAAGGGTATTATTTTTGAAATGAATAGGAAATTCTCAAGCTTATTTTTGGAGTTTTCTTATCAAATGCTATTCAAAAGAAAAAATTGAGAAAGAAAAAAAAAATATATCATTACAAAATCAAAAAAAATGAATGCAAAAAGTTTATGTTTGGCCAAGTTTATAAAAGAAAAAAATCTCATGGCCTTGTTGTTGTAGTTTCATATTGGAGAAATGACATACTCATTATTTCTCATCTTTTTTATGCTATGTTTATTTTTGAGCTCACCTTGGTTTAGTGCCTAAAACCTTCATGTTTATCTTTGATTCCACTTCCTAATCATTTACCTAAGCCAAGTTTTAATGCCTAGTAGAAGTCCTAATGATCTTAGAACTTAATTTCGCGTAGTGGAGAAAGTGTGAACGTACAAGCCTATGGCCACCATCATTGATGGATTTCTTTGGAGGTTATCTTGGAGTGTCTTAGGGTTAATGTTTATCTAGCAACCTAGTAGTTTGTTAATGTGCCGTTTATTTAGAACCTCTACTTTTTGTTGTCCTTATTTTCATTTATTTTGGATGCCTTGTTTTTAAGATTTAGAAATGTGCAGACTTTTTTTATGTTCTAATGATATTTTTAGGTCTCCACTTTCAAGTTTTCTACTGTGCACTTCTCACCCCACTAGTTGTTAACATAGGAATTAGGATAGTTTAATTTTTCATGTTTTGTTTTTCTTAATTATGAAACCTAAATTAGCTTTGTTTATTTTCTATTTCCTTCCCTAGTTTTCATCTTTATTTGCTTGAGGGCAAGCAAATGTCTAAGCATGGGGGAGTTTGATGACTAGTTTTAGTCATCGTTTTTGGGTTATTCTAGTAGCTTATTTTCCTAAGTTTTTGTTACAATTATGTGTTTTTTGTATGCTTGTTATGATCTTCTTTTTAATATAATGTTTATGTTATGTTTTGTGGCTATTTTATATTTTATGTTTAGCTTTATCTATAAATATTATTATAGCTTGTATGTTATGTTTAATTTAATGTTTTATGTTTAATTTTATATTATATGTTTAACGTGTGTTTTATTTTGAATATAAATATTATGTGTTATGTTATTTTTATGTTGTATGTTTTATTTATATTATGTATTTTGTTTTGTGTATTATATAATCATTAACTAATGTTTTTTTTGCTTTATTTGTAGGTTCAAAGCCCATGCTAGTGCAGCCCTTTCACTTGATCAAGCCCAATTGGAGCAGCACCTCTACATAATGCAGCCCCCTACATGCAGCCCTTGAAGTTTGGAGCAGCCCGGCCCTTTTCCTTGAAGCCTACATGATGCATTCAGCCCCTCTTCAAGCTTCCCAAGCCCATATAGTGCAGCCCACTTCATCCAAGCATGTGCCCGGCCACTCATTTTCCCCCCTCCCTCATCATTTAATGCCATACATGAACATTTTTCCCCTATATGGCCGGCCACCCCTCTTTCTCTCCCTCTTTTATCTTTTTTTCCTTTATTTAAGCCACATTCATGCATGATCTCTCCCTCTCATTTATTGCATGCATGTATTCCCTTTACATGGCCGGCCACACCATCCCTCCTCTCTCTCCTTTTTTATTTTTTCTCCACTCTTTATTACCATCCATCCCCCCCACTTATATTTATTTCATTTCTTTTAAATTTATATGCATGAATGTATCTTCTCCCTCTTCCTTCATTTAATATCATGCATGAATTCTCTCCACCTAAATAAATGTCATGCATGCACTCTTCCCTACACATGGTCGGCCACCCCCCTTGCCCCCTCTTCTTCATTCCATTCTAGAACCTTCTCCCTCATCTATAAAAAGAACCCATATCCCATGCTTTTGAGGATTGGATTTTGGAGAGCAAGTGAAGTGCTAGTTTAAGTGGAGAGTGCTTGTGAGTGTTAGTTTTATTATTGTATTAGTTTTCTTTTCAATTAGTGCAAGTTTTCTTTATAGCATAATCTTGTCTTTTTTTTATTTTGTGTACTCCTTTTTGCAAGTAATGAAAATATTTCTCTCTTCTCTTTATTTTGTTGTTTCCTTTTGCAATATGCATAGCTAATTCCCTCTTAGCATTTGATCATGAGGATCCATGATTTGAAATGAGAATTATTTTATTTCATAGTTTTATTTTTGCGTAATTCTACTCGGTCCTTCTTTGAATAATTATTGTGTCGACTCCGTATTTCCGGTATACGGTAGTAGGCTTATGATCTCATATTCGAGTAGCCGAGAGGCTCGTGGATGTGAAAGATCACTCAAAGAAGGAAGGAGTTGAATGCAACCCTAGAGATAGGACGACGTAAATCCTCCGGATTGGAGTCAAATCCAATAGTGCGGATCACCTCGATAATGCAACTTTAGGCTTCTTTGGTTTGTAAAGAGATTTCGATCAAAGAGTCTATAAGTTAGGAGACCTAATGCTCTAGCGAGATTTTGTCTTATTTTCGGATCCGTCACGGCCGAGTTGGATTGGCAAATTTAAAACTATGCCCTTTTATTTTCTCGTTTCATTTCATGGTGAATCAATGATCGAATGCTAGCTTTTTTATTTAAGTTTTCGTCTCGCAATTTATCGTTCATTTTACTTTAAAAAAATTCTCAAAATCCCAATAGTCTTCCGGTAGGATAATAGTTAGAGCGTGAGTAGAAGTAATTGACAGCCCCATGTTTAAATACGACCTTGGTACTACGATTCGACAGGTACGCTTGCCTGTTTGGGTTTTGGCCCACCAGTACTCTACTCCAGTTGCATTGATCAGAAGTGATCATGGTACTGAGTTTGAGTCTCTTATTATGCAAGAGTTCAGTGAGAAGAAATGTATCAGACACTGCTTCTCAGCTCCTAGAACACCTCAACAAAACGGGGTTGCTAAAAGGAAGAATAGAATCCTAATTGAATCTGCAGGCACATTACTTGCAGATGCTCATTTGCCCCTATCCTTTTGGGCAGAGGCTGTGAGCATAGCAAATTATGTACTTAACAGAAGTTTGATACACGAGCTTAAGAATAAGACTCCTAATAAGTACGATTATGATAGGCTTTTTACTATCATAATTGTAATCATGTCTACTATTTCCTGCCCCTTTTTGTGTTGATTTCATGATAATAGTAAAGAAATTATCGTATCATAGATAGAAGAGTGCATTTAGAAGTCTTTGGCAGCCCTGGTAATAAACTATTTACTGAGTCTTTCATTTTTCTATTGCAGGTAATGCCAACCACTGGACCTAAAAGTCTCGGAGCAAATAGAGGAGTTCACGGAGTCTACATGGCTGATGACAGGACGAAAATTTGGTGCACACGGCCTGACACACGGCCGTGTTCCTACCCGTGTCCTATGCACCTGGAGCTGAAGAATTTGGGCGTAGGATATGGAACCTCACACGGGTATAGCACACGCCCGTGTGCCTACCCGTGTCATATTTGAACACGATTGCCGACCAACCCGTGTCTGAGGAACACGACCGAACACACGACCGTGTCCATACCCGTGTCATCTGACACGGCCCACTACCAGACATGCCTGCTCGTGGGGAACCGCCTAGGAACCGTCCACACGGCCTGACACACGGCCGTGTTGGAACCCGTGTCTGACCTGTTTGCAATGGGACTATAAATTTCCTGTAGAAAAAATTGCTTAAGAATTTTGGATCATTTCTAGATTGGAGAACTGCTGGAGGCCGAAGGGGAGCATCCAAGACAAGGAGGATTGAAGGGTATTTCATATGTATTTTTTTATCTAGTCACTAATCCCTTTGAATCCTTCCTTTCTCTTGATGATTCATCTTCAATTTTCGTTTGAATTTGCATGAACCTCTATTTGAACATTCTAGTAATCATGTATCACTTTGTTTATGTTAAATTTGTGTTATTTTATTTGTGTTTATGTTTGCAAACAAAGAGTTTAATCTTCCTTATGATCTACTTTTTAGCTTTACATAATTTGCAATTTGCTAGATTGAGAAATTGGTTCTTTGCAATGTATTTGTATGTTCATATTATGATGTTAATTCTCTTTGTAATTCAAACTCTATGATCGAGAGATATTTTGTTTGGAAAATTAGAACACGAGTAAAAGGATTCATGGTAATTTAGAGATAAAATTCATGAATTTATGTCGTAATAAGGGTACTTTACTTAATGCGAACTTGAGTGTTGTAAATTGTTCGAGAGAAAATTTACTATCTTAGGTTTAGATTTGGAATTGCTCGAGAGAGAATTTTGATGAATATTTAACCTTTACATTACAACGATTTTAATAGTCTTTTTATTCCATGATCACTTAGAATTGAACTAATAAATGAATTCGTTCATGTAATTGTTTAAAAGCTTCATGTCTTTTATCGTTTTTACTTCTCCAATACTGAATCATCCAAATGGTCATAGTTAGGCTAATGTAGTTTAGATATCACTTTTATTTAGAGGTATGATAATAAAGAGAGGGTGAGTACGAGTAGTTGAAGCGACCCTGTGGAATACGACACGTGATGTAGATTTCTCATATACTATGATTGATAGGTGCACTTACCTGAATGCTAATTAAATCTAGTTTAAGCCCATCTATATAGTTGTATTAAAATGTAGAATGAAATCACATTGAGTTATTACTTGTTAGCAAGCAAAAATCATCAAGTTTTTGGCGTCGTTGCCGGGGAACGATTTCAATATTTTGAAATCCTAATCTTTATTAATCTACCAATTTTCATTTATATAGTTGTAAATTAGTATTTGAATAATTATATTGCGTAATTTTTTTTTTGTAGTCTGTTAGTCTATGACCAGGGGCAGAAATTCTGGGCTAGCACCATTTCATTCTGATTCAGAACGAATTCTCCATAACACTAACCTAAGGGACGTGGGAATTAACACCACAGATATTTCAAACGGATTATCAGAAGAGGAGACAGTGAACCAAGGAGAGAATCATTCTGAAAACCTAGATACCATGGCCAACCAAAATGAGCAAACCATGTCTGACTTTGCTAGACCTAATCTCCAAGGAATCGGGTCGAGCATCGTTAGACCACCGATAGCTACCAATAACTTTGAATTGAAGTCTAGTGTGATATAAATGGTTCAACAGTATGTCCACTATGATGGCTTGCAAGATGAGGATCCTAACACCCACTTGGCCGGATTATTAGAGATATGTGACACATTTAAGATCAATGGTGTTTCCAACGATGCCATTCGATTGAGACTATTTCCATTTTCACTAAGGTATAAGGCGAAGCAGTGGTTGAATTCACTACCTAGAGGGTCGATCACTACTTGGGACATGATGGTTGAAAAATTTCTGATGAAGTATTTCCCACCTGCGAAGACTGCGAAGTTAAGGAACGACATCTCTACGTATATTCAATTGGAGTCTGAATCGTTGTACGACACATGGGAACGATTCAAGGAGTTGTTAAAGAGATGTCCCCACCATGCTCTACCTTCATGGCTTCAGATTCAGACCTTCTACAATGGTCTAAATCCGGCCACTAAACAAATGATTGATGCGGCTAGTGGAGGAACTTTGAACAACAAGACACCTGAAGAGGCTCAGCAGTTGATAGAGGACATGGCAATGAACAATTACCAATGGACTACAGTAAGACAAAAGCCTAGCAAGCCCGCAGGAATTTATGAAGTAGATGTCGTCACCGCCTTAGCTATTCAAGTGGAGAAGCTTCACCAAAAGATGGACAACCTTGCCTTAGCATCACCTTCCATGGCACCTCAACAATGGGACCCTTCATGCAGTGGAATGTCTGGTTGTGAACCACAGGTTCAAGAGCATGTTGACTATATGGGTAGCAATATTAGACCACCTTTCAATCAAGCCAACAACCCATATAGTTCTACATATAATCCTGGATGGAGAAACCACCCCAATTTCTCTTGGGGAGGACAAGGAAATCAAGGGAAGCAACCCATGTTTGGACAACAACCACAGTTAGAACCAAGGAAGCCTACATTGGAAGATGTGCTTACCAAGTTCATGCAAACTACCGATGTAGCCTTCCGGAATCAAGAGGGTTCAATTCGAAACTTGGAGAATCAGATTGGTTAGCTTGCAAGGATGGTTTCTGAAAGGCAGCAAGGAACACTTCCGGGGAACACTGAGATAAATCCAAGGGAGCATGCAAAAGCCGTTCAATTGAGGAGCAGAAAGGAGTTACAAGACCCAAGGCCTGCAAAGGAAGCACCCCAAATGGAGTCTAGCGGCGAAGGACCAAGCGAGATAAACGTACAACCGATGGAGTACCAACCAGCAATACCATACCCAGCAAAGCTTAACAAGGAGCGCATGGATGCGCAGTATGGTAAATTTTTATCTATGTTTAAGCAATTGCATGTTAACTTACCTTTTTCTGAAATTATTCAAATGCCTAAATATGCAAAATTTCTTAAGGATTTGATTTCTAATAAAACGAAAATAGAAGAATTATCATTAGTAACATTAAGTGAAGAATGTTCTGTTATTTTGCAAAATAAATTGCCACAAAAACTTAAGGATCCCGGTTCATTTTCAATTTCATGCTTAATCGGTGATTTACAAGTAAATAAGGCTTTAGCAGATCTAGGAGCAAGTATAAATTTAATGCCTTATAAACTATATCTGAAACTAGGCTTAGGAGAACTTAGCCCAACAAGAATGAGTATTCAATTAGCAGATCGATCGGTTAAGTATCCTAGAGGAATAGTAGAAGATGTATTAGTTAAGGTAGATAAATTTATATTTCCTGCTGATTTTGTTATTTTAAATATGGATGAAAGTATCGAAGTACCACTCATACTAGGTCGTCCATTTCTAGCTACATCTAGAGCACTTATTGATGTTTTTGACGATAAATTAGTATTGCGAGTAGGAGAAGATGAAGTCACTTTTCAAATTGGCAATACTATGAAACAATCCTTAGATAACGATGATTATTGCTATTTTTCTTATGGTATTGATGACTTTATGTCTTCTATAAATTCTAATTTTTATTATAAATATCCTTTAGAAATTTGCATAACTAACAACTATCTAGAAGATGATAAAAATGATGACATTGTTGAACATTTATTTTTTCTAAAAAATTGTGTTGCCATGAATAGAACAACAGAATATAGTTTAATTACTGAAGGAGATCATGAAGCTCTTAAGAATAATACTAAGGATCCACCAATAGTAGAATTAAAAAAATTACCGGATCATCTTGAGCATGCATTCGTAGGAACAAACTCTTCATACCCAGTTATCATATCTTCAAATCTTTCCAATATTGAAAAAGATAAATTAATAACTGTATTGAAGAAATATAAAGGTGCAATAGCATGGAAAATATCTGATATAAAGGGTATTAATCCTAGTTTTTGCACTCATAAAATCCTTTTGGAAGAAAACTATAAGTCGTCTATTCAACCGCAACGTAGGCTAAATCCTAATATGAAAGAGGTAGTTAAGGCTGAGATTGTGAAGTTATTAGATGCTGGTATTATATATCCTATTTCGGATAGTTCATGGGTTAGTCCTGTCCAAGTAGTTCCTAAGAAGGGTGGCCTGACTGTGGTAGCAAATGATAGAAATGAATTAATTCCAACGCGAACGGTAAAAGGTTGGCGTGTCTGTATAGACTATAGGAAATTAAACGATGCCACTAAGAAAGACCATTTCCCTCTTCCTTTCATTGACCAGATATTAGAACTCTTATCAGGACATTCTTATAATTGTTTTCTAGATGGACTTTCTGGATACATCCAAATTCCTATAGCACCAGAAGACCAAGATAAAACAACATTTACTTGCCCATTTGGTACCTTTGCCTATAGACGTATGCCTTTCGGGTTATGTAATGCACCCGCCACATTTCAAAGGTGCATGCTAGCCATCTTTAACGAGTATGTTGAAGATATTATGGAAGTGTTCATGGATGATTTTTCTGTTTTTGGAGACTCCTTTGAGTTGTGTTTGAATAATTTAGAGAAAGTTCTAAGGAGGTGTGAGGAGATGAACCTAGCACTTAGTTGGGAGAAGTGTCATTTCATGGTACAAGAAGGGTTAGTACTTGGCCATAAAATCTCAAGCCAAGGAATTCAAGTAGATAGAGCAAAAATAGAGACCATAGAAAAATTACCACCACCAACCTCCGTTAAGGCAGTGAGAAGTTTCTTAGGACACGCGGGATTTTACCGCTGGTTTATTAAAGACTTCTCTAAAATAGCTAAACCACTTACAAGGCTTTTAGAAAAAGACACACCTTTTATTTTTGAACAAGAGTGTCTACATGCCTTTGAGTTCTTAAAAGAAAAATTAATTAATTCTCCTATTATGATTGCACCCGATTTTAGTCAACCATTTGAGATCATGTGTGACGCTAGTAGTTTTGCGGTAGGGGTTATTTTAGGACAATGCCGAAATAAACATTTTCACCCAATATATTATGCTAGCAAAACACTTAATCATGCACAGGAGAATTATACAACTACTGAAAAAGAACTCCTAGCAGTGGTATTCGCCTTTAATAAATTTAGACCATATTTAACATTGTCCAAAGTGGTAGTTTATACGGATCACTCTGCACTTAGATATTTGATAGCCAAAGCGGAAGCAAAGCCTCGTTTAATCCGTTTGGGTTCTTCTATTGCAAGAATTTGATGTAGAAATTAGGGATAAACGAGGAGCGGAAAACTTAGCGGCAGATCATCTTTCACGTTTAGAAAACCCACTACGATCAATGTTAGATGAATCTGAAATTTCTGATACATTTCCTGAGGAATCACTATTTGTCATATCTACCAATATACATCTAGATTATCCATGGTTCGCAGATTATGCAAACTATCTTGTGTCTAAGGTCCTTCCAAAAGACTTTTCATATCAGCAGAAAAAGAAATTTTTCTCTGATTTGAAATATTACTTCTGGGAGGACCCTTTTCTTTTTCGGATATGTGCAGATTTTGTTATTAGAAGGTGTGTATCAGCGGAGGAAGGTTGGAAGATTTTGGAGCAGTGTCATTCAGGTCCTGCTGGTGGTCACTATGGAGCAAATCGCTCGTCTAAAAAGGTTCTTGATTTCGGTTTTTATTGGCCCCTTCTATTCAGGGATGCCCAAAGGTATGTGCTTTCATGTGATTTTTGCCAAAAAGCAGGTAATATTTCTAAATTACATGAAACGCCGCAAAAATTTATCCTTTAATGCAAAGTATTCAATGTGTGGTGTATAGATTTTATGGGACCATTCCCAGTTTCTTTTGGGAATAAATATATTTTGGTAGTTGTAGATTATGTATCAAGGTGGGTTGAAGCGCAAGCTCTGCCTACTAATGATAGAAGGGTTGTAATTAGATTTTTGAAATCCTTATTCGCATAATTTGGCACACCACGTGCACTTATTAGCAATAGGGGTTCACACTTTTGTAATTTACAACTAGACAAAGTATTAGAAAAATATGGAGTTACACATAGGATAGCCACTCCGTATCATCCTCAAACTAGTGGGCAAGTTGAAGTTTCCAATCGAGAGCTTAAGAGAATCTTAGAAAAATCTATAGAAGGGAATAGGAAGCAGTGGTCTAGGAAACTTAACGACTGTTTATGGGCTTATAGGACCGCCTACAAAACACCTATAGGGACCACCCCTTTTAGATTGGTCTACGGTAAATCTTGCCACCTGCCTATAGAATTAGAACATAAGTCGTATTGGGCAATACGCTCCTTAAATTTTGACACTAGTTCTATAGGAGAGAAGCGTAAACTTCAACTTAACGAATTAGATGAGTGGAGAACTATGGCCTATGAGAACTCCCAGATTTATAAGGAGAAAACCAAACTATTTCATGACCGTCACCTTCGCAAACCCAAGGTATTCCAAAAAGGTGATCAAGTCCTCCTCTATAATTCCAGATTACGTTTATTCCCAAGGAAATTAAGGTCTAAGCGGTCCGGACCCTTTAAGGTCAAAGAAGTCTTTCCCTACTTAACCGTCGAGTTAACTCACCCTGAGAAGGGAGATTTTAAGGTTAATGGTCACCGACTTAAGCCTTATTATGGTGAAATCCCTATGGACTTCGCTCGTCTAGAGACCTGCCTCCGTCTAGATTAGTTTCATATTAAACTATAGTAAGTGTTTCTTAATATCTCTATTTTAGTATAAATCTAGTAGTTGTAATGAAAAAAAATTATAATGAAAAAATTTTCCAGCAAAATTTTAATGAAAAAAAAAATTTTCTGTAAAAATTAAAAGAGAAATGCAAAACTGGAGGGGCACACGGGTTACCACACGCCCGTGTGTGTAGCCGTGTACACGACACAGGCTCAGGCCCAGCCGTGTGATTTAATTCAAAAAAAACGAGTTTCTTCCCGAGCACAATACGGGTGGACACCCACCCGTGTTGCTAGCCGTGTCGTTCGCTCGACGATCGTTGAGACCGCTGTGTCGAGACATCTAACACGGGCATGTCGGATTACACACGACCGTGTCACATACCTACCCGTGTTGTTACACCGTGCCAGCTGAGACACGGGTCAACACACGGCTGTGTCGTCGCCCGTGTCCACCTGACGCGCTGTCCACAGCCAGTTTGACCACACGGACCGAGGCAGCCCCGTGTTCCACGAGGCCACGGATTCCCTAATACGGGTGCACACACACGGCCGTGTGTGCACCCGTATTCATAATTTTTACATGGATCGACGCTCCCCGTGTTCCACGAGGCTGCTGATTCCCTAACACAGGTTCACACACGCCCGTGTACAAACCCGTGTGCAACCTCTTTAAATAGGGCCGTGTGGATTTCTTTCTTTGCCCATTCCAAACCTTCTCCCATCACAGATCTCCCCGTGGCCTGATCCTCAAGGCACCATCTTTTCCAATTCTCGTCTTCCTTTACTCGCGTTTTCCCCTTCTACATCATGTCCGGAAGAAGTCAAGGAGGTCATCGTCGCCGACCGGAGCTATAAGTCTCAACAGAGAGGCGAAATGCTGCTGCTCCGCTAATTTTCACCGACGCATCGCACACTGCCCGCTTCAACCGCTTGCAATCAAAAAAATTTCAAGATATCTGCATAACTGATTGGAGCGTGCTTGAAGAGATAAATTTAGCTGGAGATGTCAGGGGATTAATTTCTGTAACGGGGTGGGATCAATTTTTCGCCATAGAGGAGTTAGGATTTAGGGAACTCACTTTAGAGTTCCTGTCTTCATTTTGTTGCAACTTTCATCCTAACTTCATCGATGCGCCGCACGCGCCCGAGGGGATAATTTCATTTCGAGTGGGTGGCACATTTTATACACTCACCATGCTCCAGTTCACCCATTATTTAGGGTTGTATGAGGAGTCATTCCTTTTTAGTGCTTCCTAACCCGAGCTCCACTTCGAACTCCCCAATCGCGATATGGCCGGCGGTATCTGGCGCCAGATTTCTTTTGACACTGGTGCCTACGAGGCCAAGCGATCTAAGGCCTCTAAATTGATTTCTCCCGCCCTCCATTATATCCACCATCTCCTTAGCCACACGTTGAGCGGCCGGGGCGAAAGCTCCGGAGTTGTCAGTCGACAGGACCTGTTATACCTCTACAACATGACTTCACGTTATCCTCTACATCTCGATTATCTTCTCGCCCAGTTCATTCTCCATCAGGCTGACACCCCCCCCCCCCCCCCCCCGTATAAGGTCTATTTGTGTAGCACACTACATTACTCGCCTCGTGAAGAATATGGGCATCTTTTCAGCCCTCCCCCAGATGACAGTGGTCACAAAGACCGTGCCTATCACGATGGCTAGTCTTCGCTCCCTCCACCTCGTCACCGCCCGTCAGGGCCGGGGAGGGGCCATATATTCTATTGTATGACGTGGGCCCCATGTACAGGATGACAGTGATGATGAGGTAGATCCTGACCTCGATGTGCCATTGGTGCCTCCACCCCATTCCACTTATGCTCATGGCGAGTCGTCTACTGCACCTCCTCCACCTCATTCACGGTACTCGCGCAAGTTTCGACAGTTTTTCGAGACCGATCTCTCGCCGCGCCTACAGCACATTGAGGAGTCGCAGCAGCGGACCGAGGACCTCCTCATCCAGATTAGAGACCACCTTGGGATCACTCCTCGCCAGCCGCCAGCTCCAGCCCCGCCTTCCTTCCCAGACGATGCGACCGACCACCCTGCTTACTTCTGATATATATCGATGTAGTGTTATCTTTATGTATCGTATCTTGTATTTTTTTATCAGTGTATTCAATTCTGTTAGCTATTATATATCAGTGCATTTCATTACAGCTCCTGTTTCTTTACTGTGCTCTTCTACTTATTATGATAGCAGTTTTTTTTTCTTATGTCATCATGAAATCACTCTATGTCCGCTTTTTACATTGCACTGAGGACATTGCAAATCTAAAGTCTGGGGGTAGAATGACTATTCATGTGGTTACAATTGATTCTAATCGCTTATCATAATACTCAAGTTTGTTATACCCCCCCCCCCCTACAAATTATTGTTTGATTTTTTAAGCTCTCACTATTCATTCATTTGGGATTATAACTATCTAATTTAATTTCGCACGCTGATTAAAATGAATTGATGTAGACTCATAGAGTATTCAACTTTGTTGATTTCATAATTAAGCATAGAAATTCATTAGCTTAATTTTCTCTATATAATTTACTTTTAAGATTACTCCTCTATATTAGTAACTATCCAACACTCTATTTTGGAAAATATACTTATCTATAATAAAGTGAGTCGATGAGTGTAACATTTTTATAATTTGGTATTAGGGCTTTAAAATTAAAAATTAATCCTTATTGACTCACCCTCTAGCATTCCTCAAAACATTACATAGGTTAATTAGTAAGGGCGGAAATGACTTAGGCCACCTATTGGATAGCTTGAGCCTTGTTACCCAACACCTTTAACATGATACCCTTGTACACCCAATTTGAACCTAATCCCCATCCTTTTGATGCTCTACTATTAAAATTCACCAAGGCCAAATCCTTACCTATTAGCACACCTATCATTGATGCCTTCTTGGAATGATTTGTTCATTGTGATATGTGGCCTGAGTGCGTGTATACTTGCACCCACTTGGAATGATCCCTACTTTGAACCCAAAAAAAAGACATAGTGATATGTGGCCTGAGTGCGTGTATACTTGCACCCACTTGGAATGATCCCTACTATGGTCCCTTGGTTAAGAAATATATATATATATATATAAAAAATTAGAGTGCCCCTCAAAATGTGGGAAATATACAAATTGCAAAGTCTGGGGGCATTTACATAAAATTGAAATATGTTAAGATATCTTCCAACATAAGGCTCAATCAAGATTTAGGTGTGAAAAATTCATTGAACTTATCTTTGATTACCTCACCTTTAATCTTCTACCCTAAGCCAAAAAGGCTACACCAAAATTCAAGTCCTAAGGATCCGACCCTACTAATTCTAAATAGTGTTGTGATGAGGGTGTAAAAAGGGTAAGCTCATGATTATCAATATGAGTACTTATAAGTTTTGAAATACTAATACGTATCTTATAGAGATTGTTATTTTCTCCTCATATTTGTTAAAGATGACTATACTTTTATTTCTAAAAGCGAGTGAGAGATAGTTAAAAGATATATTAGAGGAATTTTAAGATAAATCTATATTTAGAAAATTCTGCTAACCGATTTCCTATGCGATTACATCATCAAAGTTCTCTTAAATTCATAGCAACCAGTGTACGGAGGCAAAATTATTTAATGGTAACCCAAGTGTTTGAATTAGTTTGCTTAGGGACAAGCAAACATCTAAGTCTGGGGGTATTTGATAAGTACAATTATGATAGGCTTTTTACTATCATAATTGTAATCATGTCTACTATTTCCTGTCCCTTTTTGTGTTGATTTCATGATAATAGTAAAGAAATTATCGAATCATAGATAGAAGAGCGCATTTACAAGTCTTTGGCAGCCCTGGTAATAAACTATTTACTGAGTCTTTCATTTTTCTATTGCAGGTAATGCCAACCAATGGACCTAAAACTCTCGGAGCAAACAGAGGAGTTCACGGAGTCTACATGGCTGATGACAGGACGAAAATTTGGTGCACACAGCCTGACACACGGCCGTGTGCCTACCCGTGTCCTATGCACCTGGAGCTGAAGAATTTGGGTGTAGGAGATGGAACCTCACACGGGTATAGCACACGCCCGTGTGCCTACCCGTGTCATATTTGAACACGATTGCTGACCAACCCGTGTTTGAGGAATACGACCGAACACACAGCCGTGTCCATACCCATGTCATCTGACACGGCCCACTACCAGACACGCCTTCTCGTGGGGAACCACCTAGGAACCATCCACACGGCCTAACACACGGTCGTGTTGGAACCCGTGTCCGACCTGTTTGCAATGGGACTATAAATTTCCTGTAGAAAAAATTGTTTAAGACTTTTGGATCATTTCTGGATTGGAGAACTGCTGGAGGCCGAAGGGGAGCATCCAAGACAAGGAGGATTGAAGGATATTTCATATGTATTTTTTTATCTAGTCACTAATCCCTTTGAATCCTTCCTTTCTCTTGATGATTCATCTTCAATTTTCATTTTAATTTGCATGAACCTCTATTTGAACATTCTAGTAATCATGTATCACTTTGTTTATGTTAAATTTGTGGTATTTTATTTGTGTTTATATTTGCAAACAAAGAGTTTAATCTTCCTTAAGATCTACTTTTTAGCTTTACATAATTTGCAATTTGCTAGATTGAGAAATTGGTTCTTTGCAATGATATTTGTATGTTCATATTATGATGTTAATTCTCTTTGTAATTCAAACTCTATGATCGAGAGATATTTTGTTTGGAAAATTAGAACACGAGTAAAAGGAGTCATGGTAATTTAGAGATAAAATTCATGAATTTATGCCGTAATAAGGGTACTTTACTTAATGCGAACTTGAGTGTTGTAAATTGTTCGAGAGAAAATTTACTATCTTAGGTTTATATTTGGAATTGCTCGAGAGAGAATTTTGATGAATATTTAACCTTTACATTACAATGATTTTAATAGTCTTTTTATTCCATGATCACTTAAAATTGAACTAATAAATGAATTCGTTCATGTAATTGTTTAAAAGCTTCATGACTTTTATCGTTTTTACTTCTCCAATACTAAATCATCCAAATGGTCATAGTTAGGCTAATGTAGTTTAGATATCACATTTATTTAGAGGTATGATAATAAAGAGAGGGTGAGTACGAGTAGTTGAAGCGACCCTATGGAATACGACACGAGATGTAGATTTCTCCTATACTATGATTGATAGGTGCACTTGCCTGAATGCTAATTAAATCTAGTTTAAGCCCATCTACATAGTTGTATTAGAATGTAGAATGAAATCACATTGAGTTATTACTTGTTAGCAAGCAAAAATCATCAACTCCTTATGAGTTACTTAAAGGGAAGAAACCTAAAGTAGACTATTTCAAAATTTTTGGTTGCTTATGTTACATTCACAACAATAATAAGAAACACATTAGAAAATTTGAAGCCAAGGCTGAAATTAGAATTTTTCTTCGATATTCCCAAGTAAGCAAGGCATGTATGGTCTATAATAAATCTACCATTAAAATTGAAGAATCTATCCATATTTCATTTGATGAGACTAACATGTTTTACAAGGAGAAAGAAATTTCTACCAGTGAGTCTTTACAGGAACCACATTTGTGTGAGAAGCTGAATGAATTAACCCACACCAATGAGGCTGTTAGCCTGTCTTCTCCACAAATTGCTGAAGACAGTGAAGATGAAGATACTGAAATCAATGAAGAACCAACAACAGCTATAATTCTATAAGAGGAATTAATTCTCCAAGTTGTTGCTCAACCAATGCCTCCTACTGAATTTGTCACACTTAGAGATCACCCTGTATCTCAAGTGATTGGAGACATTTCAGTTGGTGTGCATACAAGGCATCAACTTAACCAAGAATTGATGCATGGCTGCTTCTTATCTCAAATTGAGCCTCAATCCATTAAAGATGCAGAGCAAGATCCCCATTGGATTATGGCAATGTATGAGAAGCTCAACCAATTTGAGAGATGCAAAGTTTGGGATTTAGTTCCAAGACCAAAAGATTACCCAGTCATTGGAACTAAATTAGTATTTAGAAATAAACTAGATGCCCAAGGTATTATCATAAGGAACAAGGCAAGGCTGGTTGCTCAAGGCTATAGACAAGAGGAAGGCATTGACTATGATCAGACATTTGCACCTGTTGCAAGGCTGGAAGCAATCAGAATCTTCCTTGCATATGCTTCCTATAAAAAGCTCAAAGTGTACCAAATGGATGTCAAGAGTGTATTCTTGAATGGTGAACTTAAAGAAGAAGTTTATGTGGAGCAACCACCAGGTTTTATCTTTCTTACTCATCCCTCTTATATCTTTAAATTGCATAAAGCCCTCTATGGTTTAAATCAAGCTCCAAGAGCTTGGTATGAAACCTTACCTAGTTTTCTTCTAGAGCATAAATTTTTTAGGGGCATAGTAGATAGGACATTATTCACCAGACATCATAAGGATCAAATCTTATTAGCACAAATCTTTGTAGATTACATTATTTTTGGGTCTACAAATTCCAAACTATGTAAGAGGTTCTTTGACCTCATGCATTCAAAGTTTGAAATGAGTAGCATGGGTGAGCTCTCCTACTTCCTTGATCTCCAAGTGAAGCAGGTACCTGATGGCCTCTTCATATCCCAGTCTAAGTATGTTAAGGAGCTAATCAAAAAGTTTGGGATGTCAGATGCCTCCGCCAAGAAAACACTTATGGCTACAAATGTTGTAATTGATTCTGATGAACATGGGAAACCTGTAGATCAGAAATTATATAGGGCCATTGTTGGGTCCCTATTATAACTTACAGCAAGTAGACCAGACATCATGTTTGTTATATGTCTTTGTGCTAGGTTCCAAGTGAACCCTAGAGAATCTCACCTTATTTTCCTAAAAAGGAATTTAAGATACATAAAGAGTTGTCCTAGTCTAGGACTCTGGTATCCAACTGAGTCAGAGTTTGAGTTGACTGGATACTCAAATGCTAACTTTGCTGGATGTAAAGTAGATAGAAAAAGCACCTCAGGGACATGCTAGTTCCTTGGTGTTAGACTAGTGTCTTGGTTTTGCAAAAAGCATTCATCTGTGTCTGCTTCAACTACTGAAGCAGAATACATAGCAGTTGGCAGTTGTTGTTCCCAGATGCTGTGGATTCAGAACCAACTTCTAGATTATGGCTTCAACTTAAATAATTCAACCTTACTATGTGATAACACTAGTGCAATTTCCATTGCACAAAATCCAGTGCATCATAGAAAACTAAGCATATAGACATCAGAAATCATTTCATTAGAGAGTATGTGGACAAAAATAAAATTAAGCTTGTCTACATCTACACTGAATTGCAAAGAGCATACATCTTCACCAAACCCTTGGATGAAAGGAACCATCTATTCTTTATAAATCAACTAGGTATGATCAATGGAGAGGCCTTAATTTAATTTTTTGTCTGCGTTCGAAGAATTTGCCACAGTTTGTCGAACGAAGATCGACGAACTGAGAAAATTTCTTGAGAAATTCGTCGAACTGAGATCGACGAACTCTCTGTGTGAAGCTCTTTTCGTCGAACGGAGATCGATGATATTTGCTTCAGAAATTTTTGGTCGAACTGAACTCGACAAAATGTTTTCACTTCTTCTGACTGAGATCGACAAATTCTTTTATCAATAAAATATTTCGTCGAACCCCAATCAAAGAATTTTTATTTTTCGTTGGACAAAGTCTGCCGCTTCATATTCTGAAAACCATATATCTAGGTTTTCTTCGAGCTCCGTCTCGCGCTTTCTTTTCCCTTGCAATTGATCTTTCTATTTTCTTTTGCAGGCGAACAAATGGCGATTCTGGCGAACTCTCTGGTGGCGATGGAGTTCGACATGGGCTTCGACATAAATTTTGATTCTTTCCAACATTCAGACCAGAGATTTCTAGACATAATAAAAGTGTTTGAGGAACAAAATCAGAAGAACTTCATGACCAACAGAATAAAGATAGCAGCGACCGAAATTAGAGAATGGGTGTTCACTTCCAGAACACCAGATGCAGATACTATGACTGGCACTATATCTTGTAATCAAGTTTATATTTCCCCCGTAATAATAACCGAAATTTTCAGTCTCATGAATGGAAATAAAGATATAGAAATGGATAGTGATGAATATGATAATATGCTGATAAAAATGGAACATACTGGAGAAAACCCAAATAAACTATTGAAGAAGAATTTGTCGTCTGCATACAAATTCTTAGTCGATGCAGTGGGCAAGGTTTTGCTGGGAAAACATACAGCCCATGATTACATTACCAGGCACTAGTTCTTGGTGATGCGTGCTCTGGTTGAGAAGAAAGCAGTTAATTGGGCAAAACTGCTGTTTGATTTAATAAAAAAGAAGAATAATAAGAAGGAAGTATATTTTGCAAGGATTATGGGAATCTTCCTTCAAGAAAAGGCTCCTGAACTACTGGTCTCCACGACAGTGTTGATCAATGCTTCTAAAAGGCTGACGTGTGCCTTATTTGGAAGGTGTGAGAGGACCATCTCTAAGCCATCCAGGGCTTCCTCCTCTTCCACACCTTCTGAGGGCACAAGGGCTGTACCAGCCACTCCCCACCCTAGTGTTGAAGAATTTTCCATTCCTTATCCTCCTTCAACAACACCTCTTCAAACAACAACTCCTCCACCTCCAGAAGTTGTCCTTCCCTCCACAGAATTCCTTCACCACCTCCTCCTCAACAACCACATACTTCACCAATACATCTACCAACACCAGTTCCATCTCCTGAGAACATCACTCCACCTCCATCTCCACTTCCACCTCATCTAAATGACATACATCCTGACACATTTCTGTCATCCCCCATCTTCAATCTACTCACCTCCTTACCATCTACACCCACTGTACTTGTACATGACAATTCCACTCCAATACCATCTCCTGCTGCATCACCTTCACAGGATAACATCATACCAGATATCCATCTATCTAATGTCACTCCTCATCCTCATCCATCTGTATCTACTCAAACTCCACCAGATTTTATGTATATAGATTCTTCCTCCCTTTCCACCATCCTAGAGCACATCACTCCAGTGATCAGGCAACTTATAGTAGAGGAAATCACACCTCTTGCTGCCTCCATTTCTTCTCTTGCTACTCTCCTTACTGCCTCCTCTGTCCCTTCCTCTTCTAGGGGCCTGGTTCCAGTATCCACTAAAATCAGGTAGGGGAGATGCTCAATGAAGAAGCAGTTCCAGCTCCAGCAGCAGTAGCAGCAGAAATTTTGCAGTTAGTTGAGCCTGCAGATGCAGAGACCGATATATATATATATGCTTACAGAGGCTGAATCATTTACAGTTGATATATTATGTACAGATACAGTTATAGAAATTCCAGAAGTTTTGACTGTGGGTGATTGCATTGTCAATCCCACAATAGACATTTACAATTTATTATAATGTTTTTATACATTTCATTTAAATTATCTTCCAGAAATTTGGCCACAACCATCTAAAGCTATTGTACCATATTCCTCTCCAATAAGACCTACAGTTGATAAGCAACTCAAGGCAAGTTTTGCAAGAATAGAGCCACCAACTGTATCATCCCCTCCCAAGGCTATCTCCCTTCTTACCTATGTAATGGATGACAGTCCCCTACCAGATCTAGATGAAATCATTATGGCAGATATAGTAGAAGAAAGTTCAACTGCTCTAGAAAATGTTGTTGAACCTGAAGTTGTAGAACCTCCAGTACAACCTCAGGCCGAGAAACAAATATCTAAAGATATTCTGAAGGCCATTGATGTCTTATATAACAATCCTCAGGGATCTTCTGATGATGAAGAGGATGATGATGATTCTGATGAATCTGATAATTCAAAGGCAAAGAAGAAAACTGTTAAGAAGAGAAAAGTTGTTCCTAAAGCTGCTCCCAAACCAAATCTCACCCATGATACTCCCTATTATGTTCTTCAAAAGATCACACCTTACCCAGGGATGCCCTCATGGATGTGTCTTTCTAAGAATGAGCAAAAAACCAGGAAGAAGATTTGAAGGTACTCTCCTCCTCCTCCTTCTCAAAGGAACTGGAGAGGTCCTCCTCCTCCTCCTCCAGCAGCTTGTGCTTCAGGAAGCATTTCTCAGAGATCTACCTCCTATGCTAAAACTTATCAAAGACATCAAGATAGATCTTCAAAATCTCAAGGAAGCAGTCAGCAGAGATATTCTTCAAGCAGCAGACAGCAACAGCAGCAATAGAAAGTATCAGAAACTGATAAGAGTCCAAAAAGGACAGATTCTCCTCCAGTCCCCTTTGTGGATCCTGAATAAGATAATACTGCAAGAATGGCTAGATTTCAAAAACTAGTTGGACTCTCCATGATCAATAAAGCAAAAGCTGAAGGCACAGATCCATCACAGTATACTATAATGTCAACCTACAGGAAAGAAGAACTTAAAAGGTATGACAAGGCTAATAAATTTTTCAATGTAGATGCCTATATGAACTTGCATCCAGAGGTTGTGGTACCCAGAGCTACTTCTCTCAACATTATTGGAGCTACTGACATGACAATGTCTAAAAGAGATGCAGCCAACCCCAATAGAGAAATTAAATTCACACAACCCTCTGAGCCAGCTGATAAAGGAAAGTAAAAAAAGAGCAAATGAACATTCTGTTTAGTTTTTATATTTTCTAAACTTTATTTGTTTATTCTGTCACAAAGCTACTGTCTATGTACATATCTGCTGAATGTTTCAATTTTCTGCTAGATATATTTATTTTGCTTTGTGATTGTTTTTCTTTTTATATTGCAGTAACGAGAATGCAGTAATTTAAGCTGCTGATAATAAATGTTGCATAATAAGATGTCACCAGTATGAAATTGGAAAAGTACTAAAACGGAAGTACTGAACTTAAATGAACTTGACCAGTACGTAACTGGAGTAGTACTGAATTAAAAGTACTGAACTGAAATGAACTTGACCAATACGAGACTGTAGTAGTTCTGAATTGAAAGTACTGAAATAAACTTGACCAGTACGAGACTAGAGTAGTACTGAATTAAAAGTGTTGAACTGAAATGAACTTGACCAGTACGAGACTGGAGTAGGGAATGTTATTTAAGTTTAGGTTAGCTAATCACCTAGAGGGGGGGGGTGAATAGGTCTTTGAGCTTTTAATATATCTTTTACTATTTTCAAATTATGCTAAGTAATGCTTGTCCTTAAGTCCTGCAATCAAAGAGAAAAACAAGCACACATAGCAAACATCAGAATTTATAGTGGTCCACCAATTGGGTACATCCACTTTCAATCTCCACCTATCCAAGCTTATTTATTAGACTCGGCACAAACTCCTCCAAACTGCTCCTCAAAGCTTACACCTCGGATCCTGCAGGATCTTCAAGTCTCCTCCAAGGCTCACTTCTCAGCCATAAGGACCTACACTCAGTAGTCAGTAGACCACCTACCTCAGGCGATTAAGCCCAACACTCAGGCTGGGAGGATAGCCCTACCTCAGATCCTAAAGGATCCTACCTCAGAGTTTGGCAGTGCTCCTACACTCAGTGACCCGCAAGCCACCTAGCTCAGCCTTATCTTTATGGCCTACAGCTCAGGCTTTTTAGCCCTACAACTTCAAGCACAAAGCCCTACTCTCAAAGTGTTGCAGCATACCTATAACTCAGTACCCCTCTAGGTACCTACCTCAATGCCCCTCCAGGCACCTATAGCTCAGTGACAAGCTTATCACCTACCTCAGGAACAATGGCCCTACACTCAGAGAGCAGCACTCTCCTGCATCAGGCACATAAGCACTACAGCTCAGATCCTCACTTGGATCCTACCTCAGTGCCCCTCCAGGCACCTACCTTAGTGACAAATTTGTCACCTACAGCTCAGGCACAAAGTGCCCTACACTCAGATTTAGGAAATCTGAATCCTACAAGAAATAAAATAGTAATTGAAGAAAATAAAATAACTGACTCAGAGAATTAACTCTAAGTCAAATTTGCTGGACTGAGCAGATTTCAGTCCAGCTCGCCTGTTGTAGAAGGAATCAGCCTTATTCTACAACTATCACTTATTACTGTTGCACTGATGAGCAGCTTCCATCTTGCTGAGAGATGAATCAAATAAAATGTTCATAGAGAACACCATTGCTGAGCTTGAAGAGCTTCAGCTATACTTTCTTGCCTTCAGGCTATCTTGGCTGGACTTCAGCTTTCAAGCTTGATCGGAAGTAAATGTTCAGCCGCCTCTATTAGTTTCTCTTTCTGTTTCTTGGATTCGTTAACCCTAATCCTTTACTGTTTCCTCTTTTATATACGTTGATTTGAATTAACAACACCATAGTATATGGGCCCACTAAGGATTGGTGAGCGCCAACTCCATCAGAAAGGGACAAAACATCTTTCGGCGCAGTAGCAGCTTTCCCCCAATGGCTTCTTGCAATTTTGACTTTGATGATGTCAGTAGTGGTCATCAATATCTGTACTTCGAAAATTTTCCTAAATCCCATCAAGCATTGAGTGATGTTGAGACACTCAATGCCATCAGCCTTAGCTCTCAGCGTTTCTGGACTTAGAAAATTTCCTTGCTTTGTTTTAGAGGTCTTGTCTCAGTGGTCTCAGCGATTTTCCATTATTAGCTGAGACAAACATTTGTCTCAGCACTTTTCCTCGTATTTGTTGTCTCAGCAATTTTTTGCACTTTAACTATCTCAACGGATTTGTCTCAACAGGCTCAGTAGTTTTTCATTTATCAGCTGAGACAATTCTTTGTTTCAGCGTTTTCCTTTTTATTAGAAGCGTTGAGCGAACCTGCTTCACTTAACGCTTCTGGGCTTAGAAAAAATCCAGCTAATATTTTTCTCAGTTGTTTACCTTTTGACTTTCTCAGCGCTTCCTGCTATATTTAGAAGTGTTGAGTGAACTTGCTTCACTCAACGCTTCTGGACTTAGAAAGTTTCCAGCTAACTTTATCTTTAATGTCTCAGCTATCTCAACACCATCTTCTCAGTTATCTCAGCTGTCTCAATGCCACCTTCTCAGCTATCTCATTTGAATCAACTTCATCTTCTCAGTTGTCTTCAGATGTCTCAATGCTATCTTCCCAGCTGTCTCAGCGGTCTCAACACCTTCTTCTCAGCAGTCTCAGTACCTATGCCTTAAACAGAATTTCTGGCTTTAACTTGACAAGCTTTGAGCTGAGCTTGACGAACTGCAAACTGAGCTCGACGAACTTCGAGCTATGTTTGACGAATTTTGTATCCTGAATTCTTAAACATATGTTGAGTTAAGCTCGACGATTAGCAGGCTGATTTCGACAAACTCTGAGCTGAGTTCGATGAAATTTGAGTTTACTGCCCAACTCATTTTTCTTTACTTGTCCAATCATGGACTACCTGCATGCATGAACTAAAGCACATATCAAATACATTATGCCCATTAGCATGAATAGTGATGCAACTTCAAATCCTGAGGAAAATTGTAAGGCACAATTCCCAACAATCTCCCCCTATTTGAAGAACGTATAACATACATCCATGCTAAGGTGCATCTGTAACACCCCTATCCGCCGCATAGTATATAGCAGTAGGTCCGGCCGGGGCCTGACGCCATATACCATAGACAGACCGGGTGGTTACGTATGGAAACCAACCAACCAATCTCAACGTCCTACACAGAGCATTCTAGCGGAAGCAGTTTATATAAGTTGTAAACAAGAACCCAGCTTTAGAGCACGAATGTCCACTATTACAATATTTAGGAATGTATACAAAATACCCAAAAATCGGCCTTAAGGCCTTACAGAGTGTTCCACTTGTTTAATACATGATTTACAAACCTCGGCACGCAGGCCGGTCATACATGAATAAAACAGAAAAACATTTCCACTTGAGCCTTCGAGGGCCAGCTTCGCAAAAAGGGCTTTAGCCCGCTATTGACCGCTTGGTCCAGCTGCACCTGCAAGCAACAAACCACCGCACGGTGGCAAACAAGGCAACGGTCAGCAATGCTGACCAAATTATAACGATCCCGCCCCCAACTCGGGGCGGCGATGCTCCTTCCCTGCATTTCATTAGCACAAGCGAGCAATGCATATAACCATAGCCATTTCAACACAGACGTTGGCTCGTACGGCCACACGTCCCGTGCACTCAGGGCACATTCTCGGTGAACCGGTCGATGTTACGTCAATTAAAGCCATTAACATTCCGGACTCACCACCGCCACTTAGACGGCCATTCCTATGAGCAATTCGTCTTCCTGGTATTGGTCACGTCAATTTAAGCCATTGACCACCGAAGACCCCCATCTATGCCAACGGCGAGTGCCATGTAACTTTAGGTCTCTCTAACCCGAACGACATAGAGCGGGTACGGTTCCATCTAACCCGTGCTCACATCGCAACGACAATTTAAGCCATATGCGCGGGTCAAACTTTCACCGAATCCCATTCTACTGCAAATCACATAACCCCGTTATGTTCAAGTTGGCTCTCAGGCCACCAAGTTGGCAAGATCTCGTATCTGCCCAGTTTTCCGGGTGCACCTTTGGGTTAGTCCCCAAGGCTCCCTGCTGCAATCTACCGCGTAGAAAACCCGAAAAACACCCAATAGCACGGAGTCTTCTCCGGCCTTATGCAATGCAACATCACCGATCCGGACTAACATGTCCGGGTAGGCTTCAACCAAAATGCCTATGTCCATTCTCGCATACGGACTCTAAACAACGGGGACTTTACATATCTACCCGAAGGAACGCCTCCAACTCTCCGCAAACTCGCGAGAGCGGGCTTCCTATGCTAAGAAAGAGAGCTATTAGTGCTCAAGATGAGGATCGTTACTCTTGCGTTCCTCTTTGGCGCCATCGAAAAGTAATCGGATAGAAATCACCGCACTTGCGTTGCCTCCGTGGATCCGGAGTCGGCTTGCGATTCAGAGCTCCGAAGCTCCTCCAATGGCAGATCTAGCTCCTCTTCCTCTTGCCTTAGCTCTTCTTTCTCCAAGGGTTTGGAGAGATGAAAAGGTAAGAAAAATGATGGATTTCAAGTCAACTCCCGGGTATATCCTCCCAGGAACAACCCCCAGCCATTGGATCTTCAATCAAGGAAACGAACGGCTTTGATTCGGGGCTGAAATGCCCAATCTGGACCGAACACGGCCTGGCACACGCCCGTGTCCAGGGCCGTGTGCCGCATTCGCCGTCAAAATCGAATCTCCTGGACATGCACACGGGTATCGAATACGCCCGTATTCGAGCTGACATGCCCGTGTTCCAGATGACACGGCCGTGTAGCCGGTCGTGTACCCCATGATTTTTCCCCCGTTTCCAACCCGAGCACTGCACGGGTTCTAGGACACGCCCGTGTCCTTGCCCGTGTCCCTTTGACACGCCTGGGCCCCCAGGCCATGTACACGGGACATCTCGTCGAGTGGAGATCGACGACTCGATGACACGGCCTTGGACACGCCCGTGTCCTAGGCCGTGTGCCTTGACTCGACGATCGTCGAGTGAATCTCGACGATTTCACCTTGACGATCGTCGACACGGGTCGACACGCCCTGCGACACGCCCGTGTCACAGGCCGTGTGCCAATTCTCGACGAATCGTCGAGTATAACTCGACGATTTCACGGCTAAGTGTCGACACGGGTCGACACGCCCGTGTCGCAGGTCGTGTGCCCATTCTCGACGAATCGTCGAGAATAACTCGACGACTTCGCGGCTAAGTGTCGACACACGCTTGACACGCCCTGGGACACGCCCGTGTCCCAGGCCGTGTGCCTTCAGCCAGAAACCAAAACTGGCCCAAAACGTCCCCCTTTGCTCCTTTGAGTTTCGGGGCATTACAACTCTCCCCCTCTTAAAAGAATTTCGCCCACGAAATTACATAAAGGAAAGATATACAAAAACAACATTTGTACCTGAGCGGAACAACTCCGGATACTCGTCAAGCATAGTCTGCTCTCGCTCCCAAGAGAGCTCCTCACGACCGCAATTGTCCCACCGGACTTTGACCATCCTGATCTCTTTATTGCGTAGCCGCTTGACCTCTGAGTCCTCAATCCGCACGGGCTTGACCTTTGTCGTTAGCCCACTATCCACCGGCACTTGATCGACCGCGATCACTTACGTAGGCTCTTGCACCGCCTTCCGAAGCACCGAAATGTGGAACACATCGTGTAAACCACTTAGCTCCACCGAAAGCTTCAACCTATAGGCCGCTTCTCCAACTCGCTCCAGAACCTCAAACGGTCCAAGGTACCTCGGGCTTAGCTTTTTCAACCGTCGCACCCGCGAGACACCCTTGAACGGCTTGATCTTTAGGTACACATAATCACCCACAGCGAACTCCACGTTCATATGCTTGGCATTATAGTACTTTGCTTGCCGGTCCTGAGCGATGAGTAACCTCTCCCGAATGGTTCTCACCAAAGAAGTAGCATCATCCACTTCCGATCGCTTATACAACTTCGACTCGCCCGTTTCTAACCAAGACAACGGCGTGCGACATCTTCTACCATATAGGGCCTCGAAAGGCGCCATCTGAATACTTGCTTGGTAGTTGTTGTTGTATGCAAACTCCACCAAATAAAGGTGGTCCTCCCATTTCTTTCCAAAGTCCAAGACACACATACGAAGCATGTCTTCCATGGTTCTATTGACCCTCTCGGTCTGCCCATCCGTTTGCGGGTGAAAGGCTGTGCTAAACTTCAGCTTTGTTCCCAACATTTGCTGCACCAGCCTCCAATCATTGGACGTGAACCGCCCTTCACGGTCACTCACGATGCTGCGGGGCACACCATGAAGCCGTACTATATTATCCACATAAAGCTTTGCCAGCTTCTCCACCGGATCGTCCTTCCTATGCGGAATAAAATGCGACACCTTCGTTAATCGATCCACGACCACCCAGATGGCGTCGTTCCCCTTTTGCGACCTTGGCAAACCGTGCACAAAGTCCATAGAGATGTCGTCAAATTTCCACTCCGGAATAGGCAAGGACTTAAGAAATCCTCCCGGCTTTTGGCACTCCGCATTTACTAAGGCGCAGGTTTGGCACTTCGCTACGTATAGCGCCACATCCTTTTTCAAACCCGGCCACCAAAATAGCTTCTTGACGTCGCGGTACATCTTCGTGCTCCCCGGGTGAATCGAGTACTTGGTATGGTGTGCCTCGTACAACAACTCCACCCGTAAATTGCCCACGCTTGGGACGCACAGACGACCGTCTTCTCCACAGCAATCCGTCCTCCACGACGAATTGGGAATTTGACCCATCCAGAGCCTCTATCATGAACTGCTTCATATGAGCATCCATATCCAAAGCCTGCCGAATCCGATCAGCCAGGTCATATTGCACTTCAGTCCAATTCAGAACTGCTTCAGCACTTGCTTGCTTATCCACACAAACAATCTCCAACGCCTCCAGCTCCTGCACCAACCGCTCATCATGCACTGATAGCCAATTCGCTTGAGCTGGGTCTCGGCGACTCAACGCGTCCGCAACCGCATTCCCTTTACCAGACACGTAGTGGATCTTGAATGTATAGTCCCCCAGGAACTCCATCCACCTACGCTGCCGCATATTCAGATCTTTCTGATCAATCAGGTACTTTAGACTCTTGTGATCGGTGTAGATATCAATCTTCACACCGTACAAATAGTGTCTCCACAGCTTCAAGGCAAAAATCACGGCCGCTAACTCCAAGTCATGGACCGGATAATTCCTCTCGTACACTTTTAGCTGTCTCGAGCCATAAGCTATCACGCTGCCGTGCTGCAATAGCACGCAACCCAAACCGCTGCCCGAAGCATCGCTATATATCTCATAGCCTTCGGTCCCCACCGGCGAACTCAGCACAGGCGTCGTGGTCAACCGACACTTCAATTCCTCAAAAGCTCGTGCGCACTCCGGCGTCCAAACGAACTTATGCTCCTTCCTCGTCAAAGTAGTGAGAGGTAGCGCTATCCGCGAGAAGTTCTCTACGAAGCGCCTATAATAGCCGGCAAGCCCCAAAAAGCTCCGGACTTCTGCTACCGTAGTAAGCTCAGGCCACTCCCGTATCGCAACAATCTTCGCCGGATCCACAACAATACCCTCTCCACTCACTATATGCCCGAGGAACGCCACTGAGGATAGCCAAAACTCGCACTTCGAGAACTTGGCATACAACTGGTTTCTCCTTAGCGTCTCCAACACCAAATGAAGATGCTTGAAGTGATCTTCCTCACTTTGCGAGTACACCAAAATATCGTCGATGAAGACGATCACGAAATGGTCCAAGTACTCCCTGAACGTCCTGTTCATCAAATCCATGAATACTGATGGCGCATTAGTCAGCCCAAACGGCATGACCGTAAACTCATAATGCCCGTATCTCGTACTAAACGCTGTCTTCGGGATATCACTCTCCCTTATCCGCAGCTGATAGTACCCAGACTTGAGATCTAATTTCGAGTACACCGTCGACCCGACTAACTGATCAAAGAGATCATCAATCCTAGGGATCGGGTACTTATTCTTCTCAGTCAGCTTGTTTAGCTCCCGATAATCAATACATAATCTCAAGCTTCCGTCCTTCTTCTTAACAAAGAGGACCGGTGCGCTCCAAGGCGAAGAACTCGGGCGCACATACCCTTGCTCCAACAACTCTTGCAGTTGAACTTTCAGCTCCGCCATTTCCTTAGGCGCTAGCCGATACGGACATAGTGACACAGGCTTTGCACCTGGCACTAGCTCGATCGTAAAATCTATCTCCCGTTGAGGCGGGGCTCCAGGAAGATCTGCGGGGAACACATCAGGGTATTCCGATACCACTAAAATACAATCCAAAGCGGGCTTCGGCTTTGCAACCTCCACTAGTGTAAAGAACAGTTCTGCTCCAGCATGAACCGCCTTCACCACCTGAAGAGCAGACATCAACGTCTTGCTCGACCCCTTTAAGCCCGTAAAAGTCGTCTCACGACTCGCTCCCAGCTTGACTTCCTTGCTACCGCAATCTATATGGTCCTGCTGCTCCGAGAGCCAGTCCATGCCAAATATGACGTCGAACTCCACTAACGGAAGTAAAGACGCCCGCAGGTCGAACTCCTGCTCCCCAATACGAATCTTAACATCGCAGATCCTAACCGCTCGCATCGAACACCCATTGGGCAACAACACATCCAACTTATCCTTCGCCATCGAAGAAGGGACTCCGATGCGTAATATAAATCCTTCGGACAAGAAGGAGTGTGAAGCTCCCGTATCAAAGAGTGCTCATGCCGGATTTTCACAAATCAATACGAATCCTAAACAAGCAGTGGTAAGGTAACATGTGCATAACAAGCATATAAAGGAATTGACTTGCTATAAATTAAACCGTACCTGTCACCACGTCAGCTTGTTTAATGGCCTCCTGTTGGCCAAGATTGTAGACCCTTGGTTGGGCCGGAGCATAATGGGATGCGGTCGATTCCACCGCCTTACCCTTCTCTTCATAAGTAGCTCCTGGCCTCCTCTCGGACTTAGGACGTCCGCTCCAACAATCACGGGCGAAATGCCCCGTCTTGCCGCAAGTAAAACACGCACCCAGGGTCCGACCCGTAGTCGCCCCAGAAGCACCAGAAGGAGCTGGACCCGAAGTCCTATGCTTCTTGAAAGACTTCCGATAGCCAGACTTTGAAGTAGTCGGCACTCTGAACTCAGATTTCTTTTCGCTCAAGCTTTTCTTCGCTTGCACGCTCTTCATGTCCTTCTCCAAGGACCGGGCAGTATTGACCAAGGTTAAGAAACCCTGCGTCATCGGCCCCGACAGTAATAATCTCAGCTCATCCCTCAGGCCTTCATAAAAACGATTAGTCTTGCGCTCCTCATCCATGATGGTAGAGCTCGCATAACGACTCAACCGCGTAAACTCGTGGAGATATTCATCCACGCTCCTCTCACCCTGTACTAACCTCAGGAACTCATTCTCCATTGAAATCCTCTGAGTAGAAGGGAGGTATCTTGCCAAGAACAATCCCGAGAACTCTTCCATCGGAACGTCTATCAGTTGTCTACCTCTCAGATGATGCAGCTCCAAACCTTCCCACCACATCCTCGCTTCACCGTCCAACAGGAACGTAGCGATGGTGGTCATCTGCCACTCCTCCGTCTCCGTCGCTGTCATGACTCTCTTCACCCTAGAGAGCCAGTCTTCAGCCTGAGATGGGGTTCCCAACCCCGAGAATAACGGAGGGTTAAAGCTCATTACATGCTTCAGCTGCCTCTCAGTTGCCCTCCTTGGCACTATTGGTTCCACAATCACTTGCTCCACCCTCCTCGGCTCAGCCTCTTGCAGAGGTTCTTGCTCCATCACGGTAGCGGGCTGCTGCGCTTGCCTTCCAGGCTGCGCATTAATCACGGCCAACACCGCTTCAGCCACCAATCTTATATTTTCAGCCGATAGAGGTGTTGCGGGAGCAACATCCGGTGCACTACTTGCCTCAGAAACTCGGCGTTCTGACGGCCCAACACCACTTCTGGTCACCTATAGTGGTACAAAACACCGTTAAGCGACCAAACAAATTGCAAACAGCAATTATAGGAACACGCAGGTTCCTCAAACACGAGTATTTTCATTCCTAAGTGGACATTCATGGGTTCGTTTTACTGTTATTACGAGGACGCACACAATGTGCTCACCACCCCTTAAAAAGAATTCGGCCACGAATTCAGTTTAAGCCCGACCAAAACCAGTAGTCTGATACCAAATTGTAACTCCCCCTATCCGCCGCATAGTATATAGCAGTAGGTCCGGCCGGGGCCTGACGCCATATACCATAGACAGACCGGGTGGTTACGTATGGAAACCAACCAACCAATCTCAACGTCCTACACAGAGCATTCTAGCGGAAGCAGTTTATATAAGTTGTAAACAAGAACCCAGCTTTAGAGCACGAATGTCCACTATTACAATATTTAGGAATGTATACAAAATACCCAAAAATCGGCCTTAAGGCCTTACAGAGTGTTCCACTTGTTTAATACATGATTTACAAACCTCGGCACGCAGGCCGGTCATACATGAATAAAACAGAAAAACATTTCCACTTGAGCCTTCGAGGGCCAGCTTCGCAAAAAGGGCTTTAGCCCGCTATTGACCGCTTGGTCCAGCTGCACCTGCAAGCAACAAACCACCGCACGGTGGCAAACAAGGCAACGGTCAGCAATGCTGACCAAATTATAACGATCCCGCCCCCAACTCGGGGCGGCGATGCTCCTTCCCTCCATTTCATTAGCACAAGCGAGCAATGCATATAACCATAGCCATTTCAACACAGACGTTGGCTCGTACGTCCACACATCCCGTGCACTCAGGGCACATTCTCGGTGAACCGGTCGATGTTACGTCAATTAAAGCCATTAACATTCCGGACTCACCACCGCCACTTAGACGGCCATTCCTATGAGCAATTCGTCTTCCTGGTATTGGTCACGTCAATTTAAGTCATTGACCACCGAAGACCCCCATCTATGCCAATGGCGAGTGCCATGTAACTTTAGGTCTCTCTAACCCGAACGACATAGAGCGGGTACGGTTCCATCTAACCCGTGCTCACATCGCAACGACAATTTAAGCCATATGCGCGGGTCAAACTTTCACCGAATCCCATTCTACCGCAAATCACATAACCCCGTTATGTTCAAGTTGGCTCTCAGGCCACCAAGTTAGCAAGATCTCGTATCCGCCCAGTTTTCCGGGTGCACCTTTGGGGTTAGTCCCCAAGGCTCCCTGCTGCAATCTACCGCGTAGAAAACCCGAAAAACACCCAATAGCACGGAGTCTTCTCCGGCCTTATGCAATGCAACATCACCGATCCGGACTAACATGTCCGGGTAGGCTTCAACCAAAATGCCTATGTCCGTTCTCGCATACGGACTCTAAACAACGGGAACTTTACATATCTACCCGAAGGAACGCCTCCAACTCTCCGCAAACTCGCGAGAGCGGGCTTCCTATGCTAAGAAAGAGAGCTATTAGTGCTCAAGATGAGGATCGTTACCCTTGCGTTCCTCTTTGGCGCCATCGAAAAGTAATCGGATAGAAATCACCGCACTTGCGTTGCCTCCGTGGATCCGGAGTCAGCTTGCGATTCGGAGCTCCGAAGCTCCTCCAATGGCGGATCTAGCTCCTCTTCCTCTTGCCTTAGCTCTTCTTTCTCCAAGGGTTTGGAGAGATGAAAAGGTAAGAAAAATGATGGATTTCAAGTCAACTCCCGGGTATATCCTCCCAGGAACAACCCCCAGCCATTGGATCTTCAATCAAGGAAACGAACGGCTTTGATTCGGGGCTGAAATGCCCAATCTGGACCGAACACGGCCTGGCACACGCCCGTGTCCAGGGCCGTGTGCCGCATTCGCCGTCAAAATCGAATCTCCTGGACACGCACACGGGTATCGAACACGCCCGTGTTCGAGCTGACACGCCCGTGTTCCAGCTGACACGGCCATGTAGCCGGCCGTGTACCCCATGATTTTTCCCCCGTTTCCAACCCGAGCACTGCACGGGTTCTAGGACATGCCCGTGTCCTTGCCCATGTCCCTTTGACATGCCTGGGCCCCCAGGCCGTGTACACGGGACATCTCGTCGAGTGGAGATCGACGACTCGATGACACGGCCTTGGACACGCCCGTGTCCTAGGCCGTGTGCCTTGACTCGACGATCGTCGAGTGAATCTCGACGATTTCACCTTGACGATCGTCGACACGGGTCGACACGCCCTGCGACACGCCCGTGTCGCAGGTCGTGTGCCCATTCTCGACGAATCGTCGAGTATAACTCGACGATTTCACGGCTAAGTGTCGACATGGGTCGACACGCCCTGCGACACGCCCGTGTTGCAGGCCGTGTGCCCATTCTCGACGAATCGTCGAGAATAACTCGACGACTTCGCGGCTAAGTGTCGACACACGCTTGACACGCCCTAGGACACGCCCGTGTCCCAGGCCGTGTGCCTTCAGCCAGAAACCAAAACTGGCCCAAAACGTCCCCCTTTGCTCCTTTGAGTTTCGGGGCGTTACAGCATCAATACAGAAAAAATAGCATGATAGGTCTAATGATATATTATCATGACAACTATCCATCCCAGTACAGGATAACTCCCCCTAGATGAGATGGCTTAACACTATGATTGATAAATTAATGGTACAGTTGAATTAACAATCATTGACAATTGTGAAGGTATGATTAACAACAAGAACTTTAGTAATCATTTACAAAGTAAACACTATGATCAAGATGAACTTAATCATTAACTTAGCCAATCAACACATCAAACTTGAGATAACAGGATATTCATTAAAGAATAGTATATTTATCTAATACAGATATACATATATCAAATCATTATAGTTAGGGTCAACACATGTTGATTTAATTGATAAAGATTTGAAACTTTTACATTGTTGAAATTCATTACAAGACATAGATTAGACAATAATTTTGAATATGTCTAGGTCTTGCAATCTTCTATCAGTTATTCTTTGAAGAACTTTCACCAGCATCCTTAGTTCCAGTAGTCTTCTTCAAGTTTTCAGCTTTGTTCCTTTGTCTCTTGAAGTAAAGGAATGGCTTTGGAATATATTTGGAAGGTATCTTCTTGGGGTTGCTCTTCCTCACCAGATTCTCCTTGAATATTCTTTCCTTTAGGTAATTTCTCTCCAGATTCTTTATCCATTCCTCAGATGGATATACACTATCAATATTCTTCAAGATTTATCCATGGCTTACCCAGGCATTTATAATGATTGATTCAGATGCCTCACTTAGTTGTTCATAGTCTGGGTCATCTCTGTTCTCAGCTCTCCTCTTGGCCATGAACTCTTCAGCCATTTGAGTTCCTTCCCTCTTTCTTCTGGTAGCAAGTTGTGCATCCTATGTAATTCTGGCTTGTGCAGGGAAGTCTAGGTCCTCTGGCCTCTTTCTACCAGGAGGGGTAGGTGTAGTGCTACTCTGGTGCCTTGAATTACATTGAAGGCTTGATCTTTAATGAGTGATGCTGCCTTAGCAAGGCTTCTCTCCCCCTTTTTGCCTTCTTCAGATATTGTCCTTTGTAGTAATGAGGTGTTGGCTTCATTCATGTTTGATATAGATATGTGTATTCTTTCATTATCAGTAAGCAGCTCATTCCTCAAGAGAATTTCCTGCTCCATGGAGTGGAGAGCAACCTGGGTGGCATGTTGATTGACATGGTTTGCTGCACTCTTGATCACCTCATCAGTGGTACTCACATAATTATTTACATATCCTATGTCAATTGTAGTGAGTTTTTGGCTTGTGTCCAAAGATTCCATGAGGGTGGTCAGCTTGATTCTAGCAGTTCCAGCCTTATCAAACCAGGTGGTGACCTGTTTGTTTAAGTGAGATATTTCTTCTTTAGTTTCATTTACTTTTGCAGACATTTCATCCCTCAGATTGGCAATAGATTGATCAGCATCCTCCTTGAGGGTTGTGGTCTGATTATCCAAGAGTACTTTAATTTGGTTTAATCATTCCTCATTGGAGATGTGGGTAGATGAAGTATGGCCCATAGGAGGAGGTATAACATCCTGAGCAGGGATCTGAGAATTCTCCCCCTCAACTACAGTACCTATACAAGAAAACATTTCCTTAGATAAAACTATTTTAACACTAGTAATTAAGAGGGAATGAGTTTTACCTGTAGTGGGTGCAGACTCAACTATCTTATTGACAACTTGATCCAAGTTTGTTACATCCATCTGATCATGCTCCCCCTTAGACTGAGCATTTTTCTCTGGGCTAGACTTATCAAGAAAAGTTTTTAATGTATCACGAGGCCCCCAGTTATCTTCTGCAGTAGGCATATCATCAACTGCTGTAGCATCATCAGTAATATTCATGCTTGCCCCATCCTTTTCAACATTACTTTCTTCAGCAGCATTCTTAGAGATTTCTCCTAACCTAGAGCTGGCATGGATTTTATCAACATGCACAGTAGCATCCTGAAGTTGAATGTTTGCAGAGGATTGACTGAGGGATAAGTCAACCTGCAAACCAGCATTAGCTAGAGAGGATAATCCAAGCACTAGTTCAAGGCCGGAAGATCTTTCTTCCTCAGTGCGTTTCTTCCTTGTACCCTTGGAGGATTCCTTTATTCCTGTATGTTGGCTCATAGGTAGGACTCTAGAGAATCTATCCAAAGTTTTTATGTCCATTCTTTTCAGGTAGTGAATCTTCACCCCTGTTCCTGTGTGAAAGTGTCAGGATAGTGTTAACTAGGTTTCAGGAAATGATTTTGTCCATATTTGGAGAGGATATGCAGTCTAATATTCTCTGATATATGAGAGAAGTCCATGAGGTCTTTCTATTTAGTATAATTATGGTCATGACTGCAAACATGAACCTGGAGATGGCGTCATGTGATCAAGGTTTGCAGATGAGGGCTTTCCCTACAATGTCTGCTAGCAATTTTCCTCTTTGATTGAAGAATTTCCTTTTTAGAGACCCAGATTTGGCTTCATTGTATCCACATCATAAGAGAGCACTGTCTTTATCGGTGTCGGTGAGCTCTTCTTCCTCGCTAGGGTTGACGGAGGGGATATGAAGTGCCTTTCCTAACCTCTTAGGGTTTACCTTGATTTTAATGTCTTCAATCTTAGACCTGAGAGAGTTTTGAGATGGGGAGATCTTAACGTTTGAGAAGAATTCCACAACCTCATTTCAAAGAATGGTGGAGGGTTCGAAAAGGGTGTATTTTAAGCCAGCAACCTCAATCATCCTTAACACGATGTTAATCTTAGGAGAGGCATGATTGAATCCATCCCTCACTATTTCGTATCCATCCTGAACCTCCTTGATGACATTTGGCGCCATTGAAACAGAGTGGCAAGATGCTGAGATAGTTTTTGTCTTGACGGCTAGAGTTAAGGCTTTTAGAGAGTGATGTGGCTTTTCATTTCTTATCGTCTTTATATATGTAATGAAAATATTTAATTAATTTAATTAAATATTTCATTTGACTATTAAATTAAGTGTTTTAGACTTTACGGCTTACTCAATCATTCTTGTTATGATACATGACACTTAGAGCTTTTATTATGTCCCTTACTGATTAGTTGTACAAATTACTTGTCTTAGTAAATTTTCAAGTAAAGCAGAAGGGGACCTAACATGCTAATGGGCCAGTTCTATTGGCACCCAATTTATGCATTATTTTGCCCTAAAGCTTGCTAATAATTTGATTGGATTCATCTTGAGCATTACTATCATAACAAATTGCCAACTAAATCTCTATATAAGAGAGAGAGAGACATACTTTAAGGATTGCTTCCTCTAGCTTTTGAGGATTACTTACTTGACAACCTTAACCTTAACATGTTGCTTTTTCTATAGCATATTCCAAGAGCAACTATCATGTCCCAGTCATTTCCCTGGAACACCCATTGTCCAAATACCAAGTTTTAAGTGGACAGGTACTTGGACTAACAAACAAGACATAGTTCATTTTCCCTTAGGCACCCAATAATAATTGAGTCCTAGGTTCTTGTTAGCATCATAAAATATCTTCCCAACTCTCTACCCGGGCTGAGCATCTTTCTATCCACTAGTCACATCCAGGTTTTGTCAACAATCAATGGCAAAGTGACACACCTTTCCACAGCACCAACATTTATGAATGTTGTATCTTATCTTTAGGACAGCACAGAACTACTGTCCATGAGAGATGTGAGCAACACTAGGCTTTGCTGGATGAGCATTGCATGATGATGCCCCCTTATTCCTGAGTGAAGGTGTGCTGAGGAACTAAATACAGCTGGTCAAATATGGGCCGTATTTTTGGAGCCTGCCATCTAGTGGACAATCTCATTTCCTTAGATAGAGGATATTTGGATCGAAATCTAAAGATCTTCTCCTGAACTTTGTGGCTAGAGTGAATAGTGTCACTCTTTCTTGGATTATATGCCTTCACCACACTGGTGGAGCACACATTTTATTGATCCTTCAGGAGTGGTGCAAACTTGACAGTTTTAGAAGGCGTATTTGCCTTCTGAAACACTGGCCTCTTATTAGAGCAATCAGATTTGAAGTGGTGATTGATGTGGTCAATACCTAGCTTCTCAGGGACTTGGCAAGTTACAGCTTTTGGTAACTAACCCTGTGACTGAGAAAGGTTAATCATAATCCCCAACCTCTCTGAGAACTTTTGTTCCATATATCTGATGTGCTCCTTTTCTTCTAGAAGCATAGTCCGACACTCAAGATTTTTCTTGAGCTCATATATCTCATGACTTTTCTTATAAAACTCAATAGATTTATTATTATAGAGAATTTTATAAGGCCTTAGGACCTTTAATTCCTTGGCTTGCCTCTTGGCAAGTAATCTGCTCTCCTTTAGAGCAATTAGGAGTAGTCCAAACTTGTCAATCAATTGAGTGACATCAGTCATAGATTCATAGCAATCTTCATCACAGGATGAAGATGTACCAGTATCTAGACTGGATTCAAAGTCAGATAAAGATGCAAAATGTGAGACAGAATGTACCTTGATTGATTTTGATTCTTCCTGACTTCTCTCTTCTGCAGACATTGCCATCACCCCATGACATCCATAGATTTCTTCATCCTCCTCATTGTCAATGTCTGAGAGTGACAGAGGGGCATTGATTCCTATCCTGACAGCAGGATATTCCACTTCTTCTTCTAAATCTGCATCAATTGATATCAACCCTAAGTAGGCTTCTTCCTCTTTATCTTCAGAATTTGAGGATGAATAATCTATCCAACTTCTCTCCTTCTTGGTCATAAACGTCTTTTTCTTCTTCTTCTTATCTTCAGACTCTGTGCCACTGTCAGAAAGATTAACTTTCCATGTCTCTTCCATATAGTTAGTGAGAGAATCCCACATCTCTTTAGCTAACTTGTAGTGGAACACTCTCATGAGAGTTGAGTCATCCATGGCACTCACCATGAAGTGTTGTGCCCTCTTATCTATAGATGCGAGGTTGATTTCTTCTTCAGACATCTCTACATAACTCTTTGGAGTCTGGATGCTTGCATCTAAAGTTGAGACCTTCATGGGGATGAAAGGTCCTTCTTGATCTGTTACAAGCACCCTAGGATCAGAGGTTTCCATGATTTGCTTGACTCTTTCTTTCCAAGTCTTAAAGTTCTCCTTATTGCAGACTTGTTGCTCCTTTCCTTGTGGTTCTCTTTTGAACCCATAAGTGTAACCCTTTTATCTAACCTTGGAGGTATACTTAGATTGTTAAATCCTTTTTGAGCAACCACCCTTTGATACCACTTGAACGTTATTTAACTTTAGGTTAGCAAATCACCTAGAGGGGGGTGAATAGGTCTTTGAGTTTTTAATATATCTTTTGTTGTTTTCAAATTATGCTAACTAGAGCTTGTCCTTAAGTCCTGCAATCAAAGAGAAAAACAAGCACACACAGCAAACAATGGAATTTATAGTGGTTCCCCAATTGGGTACATCCACTTTCCCTCTCCGCCTATCCAAGCTTATTCGTTAGACTCAGCACAAACTCCTCCAAACTGCTCCTCAGAGCTTACACCTCAGATCCCACAGGATCTTCAAGTCTCCTCCAAGACTCACTTCTCAGCCATAAGGGCCTACACTCAGTGGTCAGCATACCACCTACCTCTAATTGTTAAGCCCTACACTCAGGCTGGGAGGACAGACCTACCTTAGATCCCAAAGGATCCTACCTCAGAGCTCTGCAGTACTCCTACACTCAGTGACTCGCAAGCCACCTACCTCAGCCTTATCTCGAAGGCCTACAACTCAGGTTTTTCAGCCCAACAACTTCAGGCACAAGGCCCGACTCTCAGAGTGTTGCAAGACTCTTACAACTCAGTACCACTCCAAGTACCTACCTCAGTGCCCCTCCAGGCACCTACAGCTCAGTGACAAGCTTGTCACCTACCTCAGGCACAAAGGCCCTACACTCAGAGAGCAGCACTCTCCTACCTCAGGCACTTAAGCCCTATAGCTCAGATCCTCACTTGGATCCTACCTCAGTGCCCCTCCAGCCACCTACCTCAGTGACAAATTTATCACCTACAGCTCAGGCACAAAGTGCACTACACTCAGATTCAGGAAACTTGAATCCTATAGGAAATAAAACAATAATTGAAGAAAATGAAATAACTGACTCAAAGAATTAACTCTAAGTCAACTTTGTTGGACTGAGCAGATTTCTGTCCAGCTCACCTGCTATAGAAGGAATCAGACTTCTTCTACAGCTATAACTTATTACTGTTACACTGATGAGCAGCTTCCACCTTGCTGAGAGATGAATCAGCTAAACTGTTCTGTAGAGAACACCCTTGCTGAGCTTGAAGAGCTTTAGCTATCCTTTATTGCCTCCTGGATATCTTGGCTGGACTTCAGCTTTCAAGCTTGATCGGAAGTAGATGTCCAGCTGTCTCTATCAGTTTCTCTTTCTATTTCTTGGATTCATTAACCCTAATCCTTTATTGTTTCCCATTTTATATGCATTGATTTGAATAAAAGGCACCATAGTATGTGGGCCCACTAAGGATTGGTGAGCGCCAACTCCATCAGAAAGGGACAAAACATCTTTCGGTGCTGTAGCAACTTTCCCCCAACAGCTTCCTACAATTTTGACTTTGATGACATCAGCAGTGGTCATCAATATCTAGACTTAGAAAATTTTCCTGAATCCCATCAAGCGTTGAGTGATGTTGAGACACTCAATGCCATCAGCCTTGGCTCTCAGTGTCTTCGGACTTGGAAAATTTCCTGGCTTGTCTCAGCGGTCTCAGCAGTTTTCCATTATTAGCTGAGACAAGCATTTATCTCAGCGCTTTTCCTCTTGTTTTTTTTCTCAGCGGTTTTTGAACTTTAACTGTCTCAACGGATTTGTCTCAGCGGTCTCAGTAGTTTTTCATTTATCAACTGAGACATTTCTTTGTTTCAGCGCTTTCCTCGTTATTAGAAGCATTGAGTGAACCTGCTTCACTCAACGCTTTTGGAGTTAGAAAAAATCCAGCTAAAATTTTTCGCATTTATTTACCTTTTGACTGTCTCAGCGCTTCCTGCCCTATTTAGAAGCGTTGAGTGAACTTGCTTTACTCAACGCTTCTAGACTTAGAAAGTATCCAACTAACTTTGTCTCTGCTGTCTCAGCTATCTCAACGTCATCTTCTCAGCTGTCTCAGCTGTCTCAATGCCACCTTCTCAGCTGACTCAACGCCATCTTCTCAGTTGTCTTAACACTATCTTCCCAGCTGTCTCAGCTATCTTAGCGGTCTCAACGCCTTCTTCTTGGCGGTCTCAGTGCTTATGCCATAGACAGATTTTCTGGCTTTAACTTGACAAGCTTTGAGCTGAGCTCGACGAACTTCGAGAAGAGCTCGACGATCAGCAAGCTGATTTCGACGAATTCTGTGCTGAGTTTGACGAAATTTCTCGTTTACTGCCCAACTCATTTTTCTTTACTTGTCCAATCATGGACTACCTGCATGCATGAACTAAAGCACACATCAAATACATTATGCCCCTTAGCAAGAAAGGTGATGCAACTTCAAATCCTGAGGAACATTGTAGGGCACAATTCCCAACAAGTAGTACTAAATTAAAGTATTTAAATGAACTTGACTAGTACGAGACTGGAGTAGTACTGAATTAAAAGTACTGGACTGAAATGAATAAAGGAGCTGGACCAGTGCAAGATTGGAATAATCACAAAAAAATGGTTAGTACTCCATTCACTCCATCCAGGAGGCTTCAGTTCTATCTTCGTTCTCAGGTGGCATATTCAGTTTTATTTCAGTTTACCCCCATTTTGTAAAAAGCTTCCTTGGGTTACTCTCATTATTAAGATTTATTAGTAATTGAGTTGCGCCTTGTTAATCGCAACTTAATCAGATTGGGGCTTATTAGGAGTCACTTCCTTATTAATAGTCAAGGATAAATTTGCGACTCACTACTTGTACTCTTATCTTCCGAGCGTGTCCCAAATTACCCGAAGGTCGAGGTGCTCGACGGTTTCTCGAAATATCAAAACTTCCGAAGCTTGGTCACTTGCCTCGACCACTCCTGTTGATAAGACCATTTATTATTTATATCAGAACGGGTGGCCGCGTGCTCAATTTTCACATTCGAGGAAAATGAGCGTATTAAATTCCAAATGCGGCCCTAGGCTCCAAGGGACTGAGGAAAATTCAATTTTGATCCCCAAGTCTCCTAATTTTGATACAACCTCCAAGGGGGTCTATAATGAGCATATAGAAATTTTCATAATTTTTTGAAGAGTTTTGGGCCTTTAATTTGGCCAAACAATTTTCATTTGGGCTTTTAAAAATACTAAATCAACTCCAAAAATTCTATAAATCTTTGTGGAGGAAGGCCTTGGTACTGGGAACATTTTTCATGTTGATCACTTTCCCCCTAGAGGCCTAGAGATGGCTCAGAAAATTTCTCAAAGTTAATATGATAATCTGGTTTGCTAATAACAGATCAAGAATATCATGTGGCTGAGATCGGGCCAGTCCTCGGGAAAATGTCCTTCTAACCCCACAGCGGATCGGCCCCGGATCCGCTATGAGGGCACTGAAGTTGAGGCGGGCCTTCGTTGAGCAGAGCTCGATGATAATCGTCGAGTAGAGCTCGACAAAAAAATCACCGTGCTTAGCTCGACGAAAGTCATCGAGCTGAGCTTGACGAATCGTCGAGCAGAGCTCTTCACCACCTACGCACCACCCCGCTTCTCTGGTGTTGAGCCCAGCCCCATAACCAACCCCGGCCGGCGCGCCGAGGGCAGGGATTTTCTTCGATGGTGGTCAGGCCTTTTCTAGTGCCACCCCCGGCATGGGGAGAGGCTAGCTCTCTGACGATCACCACCCGACCTGTAGCATAGGTCGGGTGGTGCCGGCAGCACTCCAGCCGCGCGGTGGGCCCATGCAAGACGTCCAGAAGGAGGGAAAGGAGGAGGCAAAAAGTTTCTACCTGTTGTGGAGGGGATTGAGAGGGACCGGCTTGGTTGGCCAAGCAAAGTGGCAGAGGTGGAGCTCGGTCTTGCCCTTTTTCCGGCGACCTGAGCTCCGACAGAGCTTGGGGAGGCGTGGAGAAGTTGCTCTTTGAGCTTGTGAGGGAATTACCAGGGGTAGGTGGCCTTTATATAGGCTAGAGGTGAGGGGATCTCCTCCCCTTTCCCAATATAGGATTAATCCCTCCTTCGGGAGGGATTAATCTCCACCCTCCAGCAGTCCATGGATAGCCGGAGGCTCAAAGTATTTCCTCATGTGGGAAATGAGGTTAAGCGCCTTTATGGGCTTGGGCTATTACAAAGTGGGGGAGGGAAAAGAGAGAGGTGGGGGCAGATTGAGTTGGTGGGCCTCCTCCTACCTTCAAGGGTGGGCTTGTTGTTTGGGGGCCCATAGTGGATGAGGGGGTAAGGTAAAATTTTAATTAATTAATGAGGAGGGGGAAAAAGCATACTTCTTTTAGAAAAATCCAAAAATTTGGACTTTTTAGGGGGGTTTGACCAAAGTCAATCCTAGGGTGGGTCCCCCATGCTGGTCAAGGTCAAAATGAGTCCAAGACACCGAGAGTTGGGTCAAAGTTGAGGTGTTGGATCATAATTGGTGTGTGCACGCTTTTCGGTGCACAACTGAGCTTGATTTGACCACGGTTTGACCACCTATTATCAAAAATGACCTGAACCAATTTTGTTGACTTTGTATTGACTATATGAATCCAACGCTATTGACCAGGGTTGGATCGGAGTTCATTTGGTAAAAGTTCAAAATTTGCGCGTCGCGACGCGCTAAAGTGTTGATGTAGAAGAACGCCGCCAGTGATGCGAAGTACACAATCCAGATGCTTCGCGGGCCGATCTCCTCAAAAGCGAGGGTGCGGGTCTCTCGGCGAGCGATGTGGTGTCGGCGTTATTCCTCCCAATGCAGGATCCGGGAGACAAGTTCTACCAGCGCCTCTAGGATTTGTCTCCCGGAAGCTCGTGTCGCTCCTACTCCCGCGCCTCGCCCCTCGTGTATATATTTTTGTTTGTTGAAATGTAAGTGCGGGCTGCGTCCCGATTTTGTAACCTACTCTTCAATGAATGATTCTCTGCTCGTCTTATGTGTATATTCATTACTATTGCTTGCGGTTGTTTGTGCGATGTAGGTTTTCTTCCTTCTTGCATTCGCGGCCGGCCTTGGTACTTCTGCTCGCAACCTTTCATTCTGTATCACGTCGGCGAGGTCGCGCGCCCACTAAGGGCTTAGTTCGGGAAGCATAGGGGTCTTAGTTAGCCGACCAGCAAGCGGCGACCTGCCTCCATAGTCTGGGTCCTCCGTGTAGCTCACCCACTCGCTAGAAGGGGCGAGCCGGCCCGGCTCACACCCGGGCCACCGGATTTCATGTGAGTCGGCCATCTTGCGATGCGACCTGGGTTCTCGCCCCTTTGGTCGTTATCCTGGGTGTTGGGCGCTTACGTTGGACCAAATTCATTAATTTCACGACTTCTTCTGTGGTCATTTGGATGTCTTGTTCCCCAACTTATGACATCGCTTTGTTCATCAAGACCTGCCCTACCTGTCGGTGGGGAGCTGGAGTCGAATCCAACGAGTGACATCCAGCCCTACCAGCTAAATGAGAGCCTGACAGCGGGATCTGCTCGGGGTCTGGGTTGATACCATCGAGTGACATCCAGCCCTGCCAGCTAGGTGGGAGCCTGGCAACGGGATCTGCTCGGGGTCTGAGTTGACACCATCGAGTGACATCCAGCCCTGCCAGCTAGATGGGATCCTGGCAGCGGGATCTGCTCGGGGTCTGAGTGGATGCCATCGAGTGACATCCAGCCCTGCCAGCTAAGTGAGAGCCTGACAGCGGGATCTGCTCGGGGTCTGGGTTGACACCATCGAGTGGCATCCAGCCCTGCCAGCTAGGTGGGAGCCTGGCAGCGGGATCTGCTCGGGGTCTGAGTGGACGTCATCGAGTGACATCCACCCCTGCCAACTAGGTGGGAGCCTGGCAGCAGGATCTGCTCGGGGTCTGGGTGGATGTCATTGAGTGACATCCAGCCCTGCCAGCTAGGTGAGAGCCTGGCATCGGGATCTGCTCGGGGTCCGGGTTGACACCATCGAGTGATATCCAGCCCTATCAGCTAGGTGAGAGCCTGGAAGCGGGATCTGCTCGGGGTCTGAGAGCACTTCACCCTTTTGTATGAGTTACTGCGACACGATTGGCACAACAAGAGACTTTATTAAGAACAAAATACCACTTACATTTCTCAAGGATAAAAATGCTTCAAGTCGCCACCGCTCCAGGTGAGACTTAGGGTCTCGCCCTCCACATTTCGGAGTCGATACCCTCCTGATCTCAATGCTTCTTTTACAATGAACGGACCCTCCCAGCTGGGGTTGAGCTTCCCCACGGTTGCCGACCTTCCCGCTGCATCCACCTTTCCTAGGACCAAGTCCCCCTCCGCAATCTGTTTGACTCTGACGCGCTTGTCAAAGTACTTGGCCATTCTCCTCTTCACCTCTTCTTGTTGGATGGCGGAGATATTGCGCAGCTCCTCCACCATGTCAAGGGAGAGCCGTAGCTCCTCCTCATTCTCTTCCGGCCATTCTTCCCTGCCTTCCACCGCCGCAGCCACCCGGGGTGTTTAGACTTCAAATTCTATGGGGAGCACTGCTTCACATCCGTGGGAGAGTTTAAAGGGAGTCTCCCCTATTGCTGTGTTGGGGGTGGTCCTCAGGTCCCAGAGGATCGAGGGAAGCTGCTCCACCCAGCTCCCTTTTAGGTTCTCTACTTTCTTCTTTAGGAGGTTTACAATAATTTTATTCACGACCTCCACCTTCCCATTGCTCCTGGGGTGGTGAACCAAGGCGAACCTGAGGTCGATCCCGAGCTGCCTGCAGAAGCTTGTGAATTCTGCGATGGCGAACTGAGGCTCGTTGTCCGTGATAATGGCCTGGGGCAGCCCATGGCGGCAGATGATCTCCCCCCAAAAAACGTTCCTGATGACCTGGGAAGTCACCTTGGCCAGCGCCTTCACCTCGAACCACTTCGAGAAATAATCAATCATCACCAATAAGAACCTTCTTTGCCTACTGGCCTGGGGGAAAGGACCTACCAAATCCATCCCCCAAATTACAAAGGGCAAGGGGGCTATGATGCTCTTGAGGCGCTGAGCCGACTGTATCTGAAGGGGGCAAACAGCTGGCACTTGTGACATCTTCTCATGAACTCTACAGCATCGCGGCCCAGGGTTGGCCAGAAGTATCCATGCCTGACGATCCTCCCTTCCAGGGTCCGACTCACGGAATGACTCTCACACTTCCCGGAGTGGACTTCTTCCAAGATTCTTTGCACTTCCCTCTCGGCCACGCAACGGGCCAACATCCCTGAGAGAGTCTTCCTATACAGTTGCCCATCCCGGAGGAGGTAGTTTGTCGATTTGTACTTGAGCTTCTTCCTATCTACCCCCTCCTGATACTCTCCCGTGGATAGGAAAGTAATGACCGAGTCCATCAACGAGGGTCGCTGATCTATCTCCATGAGCTCTCCATCTTCAATGGAAGGGCGGAATAGGTCAGTGATAGTTCCCCCTATTGATGCGCGAAAACGGCACTGCCTAGTTAACACGAAGGAGTGTTCGATCTCACGGGCAAGGTGAGGAAGTGAATGAAGGTTGCGGGGTTGACGAAAGGAGGAGGAAGCTTCCGAGTGCTCGAGAGTGGAGCAAGCGCATGTTCAAGGGTTGCGGGGATAGAGGAGAGGTTAGCTGAGAGCAGCCGGGAAGGCTGATGATCAACAGAGAAGGTTGATGATCAGTGGAGGAGGTTGATCAGGACCTGTCGAGCAGACGGTTACTTTGACGGTCGAGCTTGCAGGTTGATGCCGAGAGAGTTGAGCTGAGAAGAAGAGAATAACAGAAGGGGCCGCTAGAAGCGGCAACAGCAGTCTTCGCCCGCCGCGTCTTAAATACCACTCTTGCGACGGGCATTCCTTTGATTAATATTGAGTTATTACAGCTTGTTAATACAACTTTACATGAAAGCAAATAAAGGGGTACAAATGGGAAGCTGGCGGCTAAGGAAAGAGTGCCAAAAGAGGTCGCGCAGACTGAAGAGCACAAAAGAGAAAAGCACGGGAAATCCTGAGAAGGATCGCTAGATACACTGCTCTCATGCCTCGGGTACAATCATCACTGATCAATGAGACTAGTTGCGCCAAGTGGCCGAAAGTATTGCTTGTCTGTGGAAGGATCAGTGGAATTGTAGATCCCGCGAAGGCACAGATTGAGAGTACCATAGAGTGTTCGTCCATCACAGTTGTGAGATGATCGAAGAGGCAAGGCTACACTTGATTGCCATTGCTTGTCAAGCAAATATCATCGTAACTGTGACGTATCCTTTGCGAAGCATAGCCGAGCTAACACATGGGTTCTCCCTAGCACACACTCTGTGTTAGGTGTCGGCTAGGATCCGAAGTCTGAAGCCCATCATCGTAGATTGAATGGCTCCCACTGCACATACGTGAACACTCCCCACTGTATGTGGTCGTAGCGGTCGTGTCAGAGAACAATCTACGCAAGGTACAACAGGACTTGGCGATATCTTATTGGTTCAACGATCTCTTTGGCAAAGAGAAAAATGGAGGAAGAAGCATTACAAAAAGGAACTGTGTCAGTAAGGGATCCCTGATGCAAACTTTATTGAAAAGCAAGAATCAACACTTAGAAGCGTTTTGAGATGAAAATGTTTGAAACATGAAGAGTAGAGTAAGAGTAACTGATAATGACTGCGAATTTTGGGGATTTGGTGATATCCCTTTTATCTTCAGAATAGTCTTCCTTTGGATCCCTCGTCATCGGCATCGAAGCATTCAACCGGATTGTTAACAATAAGGAGAGGATGCTCTTCGACTAGGCTCACTCTTCTTGAGCTACCAGGAATGTTTGCAACTTCTTTTCCCTTTGAGGTTGCTGGATCAGGGCGATCTTCTTTGGGAAGCAGGTCGCGCATCTTAACCTGCCGGAGCATCCTTTGCACTAGTTGGCGGAGCGCTCGATAGTTCTCAGTCAGGTGGCCAGGCTCTTTGTGGAATTCGCAATATGGTTCTGAGTCTCTATATCTTTGATCAGCTGGTCGATAAGGCCTTTTGTAGTTAGCTCTGTCTTTCATGACTTGGCTTACTTGTAGCATGGCTTCATCTAGTTCTGACACATGCAAGTCATCGTCTTGTTGCTGATGGATCGCAGCTATTTGTGAAGTGGAGCTGGTAGTAGTAGCGATTGATCTTGAGCACGATCACGGCTCGGGAAAGGGTATCGATGGCGTTGAAATCTTCTTTCCCTCCTTGAGTGAGTTGGGAAATCTTTGCGAGGAGACCTCAGAGGCTGCTTATGAGAAGGATCTTTCTCTGATACAAGCCTGGAGACGAAGCCTGGGTTGCTCTTTTCACCTCGGATGTATGAGTTAGCTAAGGCAATCAACTCTTGGTACATTCTTGGTGCTCGGACATTGGCTTCAAACTTGAGCGGCCCTTCATGAAGACCGTGGATAAGAGCCACTTGGTACATTTCTTGGTCAGCAATCTCGATGTGCAAGATTTCCCTCTGGAATCGATCAACGAACTGAGACCAAGTCTCGTTCTCACGTTGCTTGATCTCAAAGAGGGCTTCTGGACCGCCCTTTCTCTTAGTTGAAGTAGAGAATCTGAGCAAGAACTCCCTTCGCAGATTAGCAAAGGAAGTGATGGAGTGAGAGCGAAGACCATAGAACCAATCCCTCACTTGCCCATCAAAAGTTGTGACAAGGAGCTTGCACTTAGTTGCATCTGAGAGAGTTTTGAGAGCAACGGCTGATTCGAAAGCTTGAAGGTGCTTCACTGGATCAGTCTCTCCAGTGTAGATTGGTAACCTGGGCTCTCTGAAATTAGCTGGAGTAGGTTCATGATGAACATTCTCTATAAATGGTGAAGGATCTTCCTGTTCTCCTACAACATAAGGATAAATGGGAGCATAAGCTGCATCTGCAAAAGAAGCAGGAGGATAAAAGGGAAAAGATGCTGCAGGAGCAAAGGCAGGAGCTGAAGGGTAAGGATGACTTCCCTGAAAGTTGAGAAATCTAGCAGGACTTCCCCGGGCTGCTTCCCGGAAGAAATTTTGACGAGCTGCAAACTCTTCATCTTGAGGTCGCAAAGGGGCTGCAGGCCCTTGCGGAAAGGTTGTTGTATAAGGAGGATAGACCGGCTATCAAGCTGGAGGATAAGCTTGTTGATGCTCCAATGTTGATGTTGGATTGATCGGAGTAACCGGAGCAACTGGAGCTGCTGCAGGTTGAGTATCTAATCGTTGTGTGATCACAGCAAGCATTTGATTGATTGCTTGGAACTGCTGAGCATTTTCATGGCGTGATTGCTCGAAGGCCTCCCGGAGAGGATCATCTCTAGGACTTGATTGAGCAAGGTTCTCGGCTGAGTGATGATCTGACATGGATAACTGTCGGTTTTCACCGTCTGTTCGGATCTGAAGGTCGCGTGTTAACAGTTGATGCGCGAAAACGGCACACGGAGGAGTGTTCGATCTCACGGGCAAGGTGAAGAAGTGGATGAAGGTTGCGGGGTTGATGAAAGGAGGAGGAAGCTTCTGAGTGCTCGATAGTGGAGCAAGCGCTTGTTCAAGGGTTGCGGGGATAGAGGAGAGGTTTGCTGAGAGCAGCCGGGAAGTCTGATGATCAACAGAGAAGGTTGATGATCATCGGAGGAGGTTGATCAGGAGCTGTCGAGCAGACAGTTACTTTGACGGTCGATCTTGCAGGTTGATGTCGAGAGAGTTGAGCTGAGAAGAAGAGAAGAACAGATGGGGCCGCTAGCAGCGGCAACAGCAGACTTCACCCGTTGCGGCTTAAATGCCACTCTTGCGACAGGCTTTCCTTTGATTAATATTGAGTTATTATAGCTTGCTAATACACCTTTACAAGAAAGCAAATAAAGGGGTACAAATTGGAAGCTGGCAGATAAGAAAAGAGTGCCAGAAGAGGCCGCGCGGACTGAAGAGCCAGGTCGGCAGGCCGCGCAACTAAGGGAAGAGAGGAGGCCGCGCGGTCTGGCAACTGAAGCCGGCAGGCCGCACGCGACAAAGGGAAGAGAAGGTGCGGACTGGAAAACGGATTCCGCAGGAGGTTGCTGGCTTGAGCTTGTTGTGGGTTATCTTCGAGCGTGAGTACCTTGGGGTCTCTGAACCTGACCTCAATGAGAGGTATGGAGGTCTATTTATAGGCCTAAGGAGGTAATGGCTTTCGGTGATGTTACCCCCGGTGAGGCGGTAACTTGTGCGAGAAGAGGATGGAGTCCTCCGTGTCCGTAATAGACCGCGCGGACTGGGCTTGCTTCTGGAACTGGTTCTACTGATGGCGGACTGGGAAGAGTCCGCGCCTACTGAGTTGATTGAGCACGTGCCAAGATTGTGTGGGCTGAGGGAATTATCCGCCTGCTGCTAGGAGGTAGGAACCGGAAGCTGGAAGCCAAGTGGCGAACTGTGAGGACAATCCGTGGAGTCCACCGCTGCTGAATTGAGCAAGCACGCGCTAAGGGTGTGAGCTAAGGAGGTATCCGTTGAGTCTGCTGAGCTAGCACGAGTCCGCGCGGTCTGGGACTTCTGGAGATGGTTCTGCTGCCTGGCGGACTGGGAGGAGTCTGCCACTACTGATCGAGCCTGCGCCAAGATTGCGGGCTGAGGGAGGTTGACCTTGTTTCTGGAGAGAAGCGAATGCTGGAAGCTGAGGCGGACTGCTAGAGGAATCTGCTGAGTCTGCGGAGTTCGCGCCTGCTAACAAGCTGAGTTCGCCTATGTTGTTGAACGAAGATGAGGCCTACTGCTGAGAAGCTGGGGTCGGGGTTCATCAACGTAGGCGGACTGAAAGGCTTGATTGTACTTCGAGTCCGCCCAGCTCGCGAGGAACTATATATGGTTATTGATCTTTGCGGTTAACCGGAGAGCTGGAGCATCCGCGCTCCTTAGGCGGACTGATGAAGCTGGCTGCTCATGCTGCTAGAGTCCGCCACTGTTGAATGGAACTTGCCGCACCTACTGGGTGACAAGGGATGGGTGACCTACCGGACTGACGAGGCAGGCCGCGCATGTTGGCGAAGTGGAAACAGAGGTAGCTGGCTGGTGGCCTGGGGCAAGTCGCCACTTTTTTGGTGGTTTGAGCGGTCTGGCGGATAGGCATCCGAGTCCGGCAAAGGAGGCACCTGTTGAGAAGCTTGCGGTTTAGCTGACAAGGGTCGCGGCTTGTAGGGGTGGACTGCAGAAGCTGTCCGCGGCCCCTGCCGACCAAGGGGACAATGCGCAGCCTGGGCGGTCAGACCGCTGAGACTGCCCAAGCTGTGTGGCCTGAGCGGACAAAAAAACCTTTATGCACATCCTGAGACGTCGCAGCCTCCAGGAGGAACCTGGAGAAGGCCGCGATTAGTGAGCTGGCTGCCTTGGGAAGGATTGCCGATTTCGGGGTTAACACCCCCCACTCGGGGACCATGTTTTGCTAGCTGATCAACCTGCTCGTTTTCCTCCCGCGGCACGTGTCGGATGGAGAAGGTTTGGAATGTGCCGACGACCCCCTTCACTTTGGCCAGGTATAGCCGTAGGGTAGGCTCCCTTGCCTCAAACTCCCCGTTGATCTGTGAGGCTCCACCATGGAGTCGGTGAGGACCTCCACGTCCAATACCCCCAGCTCTCTGGCCAGGCGCAGCCCTGCTATCACGGCCTCGTACTTGTTCTGGTTGTTGGTGATGGTAAAGTGCACTACCACCATTTTTTCGATTCTAGTTCCCTGGGGGCTCACCAAGATCACTCCCACCCCCAGGGAATGTCGCCCTGAAGCACCATCTACCTTCACCTTCCACGGAGTCGGACGAGTGAGCTCTTCCTCCGCCACCTCGATTACGTAATCGGCCAGAAAGTCGGTCATTGCTTGAGCCTTGATCGAGAGGAAGGGAATGAAGGAGATGTCGAACTCGCTCAACTCCACCGACCACTTGGCCATCCTGCATGAATGCTCCACCCCCTCAAAGATGTTGCGGAGGGGATGGTTAGTCACCACTTGGATGGAGTGTGCCTGGAAGTAGGGCCACAACCTTCGGGCCGAGATGATCAGGGCGAAGGCTAGCTTCTCCAAAATCGGATATCGGAGCTCGGCCTTCCTCAGGACCCGGCTGACGTAGTATATGGGGAGCTTCCTCTTCCCCTCTTCACGTACCAAGACATAGCTCAAGGCCTTCGTCCCAACCCCGAGATACAAAAATAGGTCCTCCCCTTCTTTCGGCCCTTGGAGCAACGGAGCATGCGTCAACTGCATTTTAAGAGCTTGGAATGCCTCCTTGCACTCCTTGGTCCACTCAAATTTTTGACCTCCCCTTAGCATTTTGAAGAAGGGGGAGCAATTATCCCCGACCTGGGAGAGGAATCGGCTCAATCCTGCCAGCTTTCCCATCAACAGTTGCACCTCCTTGGTATTCCGTGGTGACCCCAGCTCCATGATATCCTTGACCTTATCGAGATTTGGCTCGACCCCTGCGGGGGTGAGGAGGTGCCCCAAGAACTTCCCCCTGCTGGCCCTGAAGACAAACTTCAGGGGGTTCAATCGCATCTTGTACTTGCGCAGTGTGGTGAAGGTCTTTTCTAGGTCCTTGAGATGAGAGTCCACGTCCTGACTCTTGATCATGAGGTCATCCACGTACACCTCCAGGTTCCTCCCCTTCTGTTCCCGGAAGACCATGTCAATCATATTTTGGTAGGTCACCCCTGCGTTCTTCAACCCAAAGGGCATCATTTTGTAATAGTAGCACCCATCTCCTATGAAGAACGAGACATCCTTGACGTCCGGGGGGTGCATCCTGATTTGGTGATAACCTGAAAACGCATCTAAAAAACTCATTATAGAAAAATCGACGGCTGAGTCAACCAGCGCATCAATTTGAGGCAAAGGATAACAGTCCTTAGGACAGGATTTATTAAGCAAGGAAAAATTGACACACATACGCCACCGACCATCTCCTTTTTTAACCATGACTACATTGGAGACCCAACCGGGGTATTGTATCTCGGATACAAAGCCGGCCTTGAGAAGCTTGACCACCTCCTCCCTGATGGGCTCGGTCAGCTTGTCCGCGGTGGAATTCTTCTTCTGCTGGACGGGGCGTGCTCTCGGGTCCAAGTTGAGACTGTGGCAAGCCACATCTGCATCAACCCCCGGCATCTCCACGGTGCTTCATGCGAAGATGTCCATGTTCTTCTAGATGCATGACAGCATCCTGCTTTGAGCCTCCGGGGTAAGCGACCCGCTGACGCGAACCTTCTCCACCCTGCCTCCAAGGGTGAGAACCTCTAGCTCCGCCACCTCTTCTGCAGCCTCCAGCTTGGACTGCTCCTCCCATTCTCCGATGTCCCTATCCTCTGGGACGAGAAACTCTACCTCCACCTCTTCCTCCACGGCCATCGCCTCGGCCAACTCCTCCCGGCCTCCTCCTGACACCTCTACCTCGGTGCCGTTCTACAACTCCATCTCCTCCCTGCCGGCCTCCCGCACCATCACCTCCATCCTCTGCTCCATCTCCTCGGCTCCATCCTGCCAAGAGATGGAGTTTACGGCAGTGACGTAGCATTCTCGTGCCACTTTAGGGTCACCCCAGACCCGGACCTGGATCCCCTCGGCATTGAACTTCAAGCATTGATGGAACGATGAGGGGACGCAGCGGAAGGCGCTGATGAGGGGCCTCCCGAAGATGGCGTTGTATTTGTTGGGGGCATCCACGATGACAAACCTGCAGTTTCTGAACTGCCCCCCCCCCCCCCCCAGGGTGACATGGAGCCCCACTCCTTCTACCTCCTTCCTCTCCCCCGAAAATCCAAACGAGGGCCCATCCGAGGCCAACACTCTCTTCACCTCCACCTTCATCGCGTCAAATGCCTTCTTAAAGACGACGTTGACATAGCTTCCATTGTCGATGAGGATCTGGGAGACGGTGAAATTTTCGATGCCTGTCTGGATGACCAGCGCATCGCAAAAGGGATCCTCATGATCTGGCATATCACTCCTCAATAAGGTGATCCTCTCTTCTGGGGGTGGGGTTTGGGATGTGGAGCCAACGCTCTAGCGATACAAAGTATCGAGGCTCGCCCTCTGAGAAGCCTCTACCCCCCCCCCCCCCATGGATCACTGTGATCCCTCCTCGAGTCCCGACATCTGCCTGGTCTTCGCACCGATCCTCCTCCGCCCGATGCAAGACCTCCTCAATCCTCACCTCCTGTCGCCCCTGCTGCTGCTGCTGCTCCCTATTTCCTCTCATCTCGAGGAACTCCGGGCACGTGGCCGTAGCGTGCCCTTCTTTTTGATGGAAGTCGTAGTAGGGCAACTCCGCCCTAACTTTTCTTCTCCTCCTCCGCAGCACTCTCCTTCTCTCCCCATGGCTATGGCCATAGCCTGATCTTGATTGGGGAGGGGAGGTCTTTGTGTCTGCCTCTAACACGGGGGGTGGAATTGATCCTGGCCCCTGGTGGTGGTCGCTTCCCTAGTATCCTCTCTTTGGCCCCTGCTCTTGCCACTCAGGCCTCCAGCCCAACCGACGATTGATGTTATAGATCACGGCAGTGAACCGGTCGCACAAGTAATATAAAATGGGGGTTTTCCCAAGTATCGATCTCACAAGGAACACAGTAAGGTGGAGTTAATTTCGAGGAGGACTTGAGATTGAAGTCCTCAGGTCGGAGCTATCTAAGAGGGGTTTGTATTGTTGCGGAAACAAAAAAATAAAACACTAACAACTACTCCTATGCAACGCCGCTATGCGATGCTTCGCTAGGCGGGATGGAAGACTAGTCGGGCCGCTATGCACCGAATCACTAGGCGGATGGACGAGAAGGCTAGCGGATGAGGTGGTTAGAACGGCGGAATGAGGGTCGTGAGCACCTCTTCGCAACGCACGCCACTAGCAACTGCTAGTGCAGCAAGGGTGGATGGATGGTGGATGGAATATAAGGCGCAACTCAAGCAACTTAGGCAGTAATATGAAATAGGAATCACATAGACATGAAACACATAACATAAACAACCACAGTGCACTTCATCAATATAAATAGGTTTAAAAACACCAATATTCAACAATAAAGCAAGTACAAGTCAAGAGATCGACCGAATCTGAAGTCTTGCTGAGGATTCACGGTTGGAATCGTCGGGTTGTCATTCCGCGTCCAAGCTCGGTCCTCAACTGCGTCCGGGGTAGAGAAGGGCTATCACCACCTTCCAATGGCCCATCTTCTTCATCTCACGATAGCGGATGAAGTTTGCTAGCTTTCCTTTGCTTGATGGCTATGGCGTTAAAACCTACTTGAAGCTCACGGATGAAGGAGAAGGCCGAGAGGAAGCTCCGGCTCGGATTTGGCGGTGAAAGCTTGCCCGGAGCACCTCCCTAGGGTGGAAGATGAAGGGGAACGGCGGAGAAGGTGGAAAACGGCAGAGGAAAACAAGCGATCTCCGAATCTTTGGATTAGGGCGAGACCTGCACTATTTATACAAAAGCAGAAATGAACAATGCGCACGATCACAGGCGCACGACCAGTGGTCGTGCACACTATGTCCTGTGCTCGTGCGCACTGGTATGGAATATCAGGAAGAAGAACTGGGATAATGTGCATGAGTAGTGGCGCACGACCAGTGGTCGTGCGCACTAAGTCCAATGATCGTGCGATTACCCCAGACAGGACTCCAGAAAAGAGGAATCAATGCACACGATCAGTGGTGCATGACCGGTGGTCGTGCGCAATATGTCCAGTGGTCGTGCGCTTACCCCAGACTGATTCTGGAAAACGTAGAGTAGTGCGCACGATCCGGGGCGCACGACCAGTGGTCGTGCGCATTTGATCCCATGATCGTGCGTAGTATTCTTGTTTCACAACCATCCCGGAACACGCACATGACCCCTGTACCGAAAGGAAAAACCAATCACTAATCTGTGCAGACATTCCAGACAATCACAAAAGGGAGTACAAACTATAAAAATAACAAAATACACAACCATGGGCTAAAATGTGCACTTCCTATGGAAATATAGGTAAGATGAAATATCTATGATAATGAAATAAAAGTGAAGTGCAAATGCGTGAAAACTAGCCCAGATGAGTCCGAAAATAGGTATATAAAGTGGACTCATCACACCCCCAGACTTAACTGTTTGCGCGTCCCGAGCAAACAAAATCGAAGCAGATAGGAAAAAATACTAATTAACAAAGAAATTGCGATACGAAGTACCATGCGAAGTCGCATGCTCGCGCGCGTAAAAATATAATAGAAGAAATTTCTAAGTATACAAAATAGTTTATACTTTTCACAATGCGTATCAACATTTTATTATTACTCAAAAATAGAATCATGGTGAATCATCCGGTCACGCGTAGGGAGAAAGTAGTCTAATCGCTAGGCGAGCATTGCCAAAGATCAGGGCTCAGGATAACCTCCAAAGGAATCCACCAATGTCGGTGACCATATGCTTGCCCTTTCGCATTCTCTCCACGACACTGATTTTGTTCACACACGAATCAGTAGGACTTTAGGTGAAGAGATGGGGCTTGGGTTTCGGTGAGGTAAACAAAGATAAACAGGAAGGCTATGCACCTAACCCAAATGAGCTAGTATAAAGGGAATCCATCAACTAACCAAAATATATGCGGGTACACCACACCCCCGGACGTAACTTTTAACATATGGGTGTGTGCACCGCCTACTCCAAATGTAATCACATTTCCCAAAAAGATTTTCAATTTAAAACATAGAATCACGGTAATCACATTTCTTTTCACTTTTTTTCTTTTCTTTTTCTTTACAAATATTTTTCTTTTTTTTCTTTTTCTTCATTTTATTTTCACAATTCAGCAGAAATAAACTTGGGAGCCCTTTCACATTTTCACAAATAATAACACCATGTCACATCCCAACATGAAAATATAAAACACTAAACTCGAATTGGGTGTGCGACTAGGATTGGCTATGAGGCTTTGGTGAAATCATGGTGGAGCTGAATCAAAAGGAGGGGTCGGCACAACGGGGCTATCGAGGATAAGACGTTAGGAATGGTACAAAGCTCAACCGGGCCAAAATGATGGCCTACATCACGCTCATGCATGACTAACTTATACCCATGCTTCAAGAATAGCTTGGGGAAAGTTCTTAGCCAACGAGAAAGACTATCCATCCTCCCGACTCGAGCAATACAAAACTAACGACCGTCTACACACATCCCTAAGCTACCGTCAGATTCACACCGGATTCACCATCTTTTGAGTAGAATAAAAAGTAGTTACGCAATTAGAAAATATATAAAACTAAAAGCATACAGAAAAATTAAATCTACTCCAATTTCTATACGAGACGAGAGTAGTTGACTAGGATCACAACAAGGCCAACATTTTACTCTGTCTCACAATCCTATGTCAGCACCATAATTTTCCCAAATCTAACAAAGAAATGAGTTTAACTCGTGGCACACTAATAGCAAAGTACGTGCTCATATGGGTGCAGTGGTCTGTGATGCGATGAAGTAATCAAAATAAAACAATAAAGGCTTCTAGTATGCACATGAGATGTGCACGTGCAAAAGGTAACAAAACTGGCTCTCCCCCAGACTTAAACTAAATGACACATCATATGATGGAGAAATTAAAAATCATAAAAAGCTAAGGGAAGAGGTTACCCAATGCTCAGCTAGTGAGCATACTAGAAGACGCGTGGAAACCTGAAGCAGGCCCGGCATACGAAGAATCACAACCCTGCCAATGTAACTTGCCAAGAATACCTGCAGGGGTGAGCTCCGCAAAAACAAAAGAAAACTATACAAAATACAAATAAATACTAAAACTAAAATAGACATGAAAAATAAAAATTGCAGAAAATAAAAGATAAGTACTGGGGTTATTGTCATCCCAGCATGACTTATTCAATTCTAAACAGTTCTAGCTTATAGGCCTATGAAATAAAAAGTGCACAGGTAACTGGCCTAATATCCGTTTCGGTAACGGGTACCGATACGGTGATAGAGCAGTTAACCCTCTGCCTAAATAATCATACCTGCTCCTCGCAGGCAGAGGAAATGGGAAATAGGATGAGGAGGAGGCATGGTCCTCCCTCATCGTATCACAAAAATTATCCTCGCCTAGCAAGGCATCGTCAACCACAGGTGTGCAGGATGTGATGGCAATGGCAAGAACACCAGGCTCATCATCATCCCAGCATACCCGTGGAGACTCAGCCTGCACAGGCTCGGATAAGGAAGGGGGATCAAGAAATATAAGGAAACGAAGAACTAAAATAATCAGAAAATGGGAGAGTGATCCCGGTCTCACTCTCAGCACGATCCAAGCATAGATCATTGTCGGTGTCATATGAGTCGTATCGAGGGGAATCCGAGAACTCGAGGTCCGCGGTGGTAAGAGGAATGACCTCATCCAATAAGGAGGTGCAAACCTCCACATCAGAAAGAGGGTACTCCTCATCCCACCGGGGTGCGTAAAAGTGTTTCGAAAATCCACCTTCTCCGTCGGAGATAGAGGAATCATCATCCCACTTCGGCGCAACATCGGGCACTGAATCATCAACAAGTACGGAATCATCAACCGACTCACACAAAAATGGAGTAGCACAATACGGCAAAAATTGCGGAGGGGCAAGGCTGCTCTCAAAATCAAGCACTGAATGAGCAGGCCCCATCACAAAATCATTCGCTGACGCTACCCCGTCGACGACCGGAACAATCTCATCGTCCCATACAGGAGCGTTCATGAGTTCCTGCTCCTCTTTTTGTTGGCTAACACCAGAGTGATCATCATCACTCGAGGAAAGCTCGTAAAAAGGGATCGAGTGACCCATGAAAGAGCTGTATGCGGCCAGAGATTCTTCAGTAATCTCAACGGGTAAAGAATGAGCAAAGTGCGTTATATCAGTGTATGGGCCAGGCAACACCCTGGTAGGCCTGTCCACAACAGTCTTTCGCGAACGGTAGGTTGTTGTGCACACGCCCTCAGAGGGAGAAGGCTTGCACAGACGAGGGCAATCCTTCAACATGAGGCCCACACCTTGACATAACAAACACCGAATGCAATGCTCGGCATTCATAACAGCAATGGCATCGATGGATCGGCGCAAAGTGTCAAGGATACGACACTCAGCATCAGAATCCATCACGAACAAAAATAATTGCTGAAAAAGTGCTACACAGCTAAAATAAAAAAATAGCACGGATCTGCTATCTAATTCAAAAATTAGAAAAGGGCAAAAAGAAATAAGCAAAATAAAAATTCTAATAACAAAAGCAAATAAAAAAATGATATGCACAAATGGAAAAGGGCTTCAATCTATTATCTCCCTCTCCACAAACTCACACGACTGTGTTCCCCGGCAACGGCGCCAAAAACTTGATGTTATAGATCACGGCAGTGAACCGGTCGCACAAGTAATATAAAATGGGGGTTTTCCCAAGTATCGATCTCACAAGGAACACAGTAAGGTGGAGTTAATTTCGAGGAGGACTTGAGATTGAAGTCCTCAGGTCGGAGCTATCTAAGAGGGGTTTGGATTGTTACAGAAACAGAAAATAAAACACTAACAACTACTCTTATGCAACGCCGCTATGCGATGCTTCGCCAGGCGGGATGGAAGACTAGTCGGGCCGCTATGCACCGAATCACTAGGTGGATGGACGAGAAGGCAAGCGGATGAGGTGGTTAGAATGGCGGAATGAGGGTCGTGAGCACCTCTTCGCAATGTACGCCACTAGCAACTGCTAGTGCGGCAAGGGTGGATGGATGGTGGATGGAATATAAGGCACAACTCAAGCAACTTAGGCAGTAATATGAAATAGGAATCACATAGACATGAAACACATAACATAAACAACCACAGTGCACTTCATCAATATAAATAGGTTTAAAAACACCAATATTCAACAATAAAGCAAGTACAAGTCCAGAGATCGACCGAATCTGAATTCTTGCTGAGGATTCACGGTTGGAATCGTCGGGTTGTCATTCCGCGTCCAAGCTCGGTCCTCAACTGCGTCCGGGGTAGAGAAGGGCTGTCACCACCCTCCAATGGCCCGTCTTCTTCGTCTCACGATAGCGGACGAAGTTTGCTAGCTTTCCTTTGCTTGATGGCTATGGCATTAAAACCTACTTGAAGCTCACGGATGAAGGAGAAGGCCGAGAGGAAGCTCCGGCTCGGATTTGGCGGTGAAAGCTTGCCCGGAGCACCTCCCTAGGGTAGAAGATGAAGGGGAATGGCGGATAAGGTGGAAACCGACGGAGGAAAACGAGCGATCTCCGGATCTTTGCATTAGGGCGAGACCTGCACTATTTATACAAAAGCAGAAATGAACAATGCGCACGATCACAGGCGCACGACCAGTGGTCGTGCGCACTATGTCCTGTGCTCGTGCGCACTGGCATGGAATATCAGGAAGAAGAACTGGGATAACGCGCACGAGTAGTGGCGCACGACCAGTGGTCGTGCGCACTAAGTCCAATGATCGTGCGATTACCCTAGACAGGACTCCAGAAAAGAGGAATCAATGCACACGATCAGTGGCGCACGACCGGTGGTCGTGCGCAATATGTCCAGTGGTCGTGTGCTTACCCTAGGCTGATTCTGGAAAACGTAGAGTAGTGCGCACGATCAGGGGCGCACGACCAGTGGTCGTGCGCATTATATCCCATGATCGTGCGCAGTATTCCTGTTTCACAACCATCCCGGAACACGCACACGACCCCTATACCGAAAGGAAAAACCAATCACTAATCTGTGCAAACATTCCAGACAATCACAAAAGGGAGTACAAACTATAAAAATAACAAAATATACAACCATGGGCTAAAATGTGCACTTCCTATGGAAATATAGGTAAGATGAAATATATATGATAATGAACTAAAAGTGAAGTGCAAATGCGTGAAAACTAGCCTAGATGAGTACGAAAATAGGTATATAAAGTGGACTCATCAACGATCTAGCTCCTGACTGGTGTAGGGGTGAACGTGACACGGACGTGCTTACGCTGACGGTAGCTTACCCATCACAGAACATAGAAAATAAAGAGAGTGCTCCGACCAAAAGCGAACGAAAAGGGGTCGGTTGGCTCTCAAAAATACTTGACTCGATACCACGTCCTTAGGACCTAACTCTCCAACAAGCACACAACTCGCTCCTAGCCGGACTCGATACCACGACCATAAGACCTACCTCTCCAACAAGCACACATCTCACCGCACCTACACAAGCATCTATTCTTTTCACAATAAGCCGTCAATCGCAGCGATAAAATAATTAGGAGCGGCGGTAAATGATAAAGAGCGATCAAGAACAAGTTGAGATTAACTCCCTTGTTAGCACAAGCGTGCCCAAAACTTGGAGAACAAGTCAAGGCTAGGCCTAGTTTGTTCTCCAACGGATCTTCCCAATCCGGATAACAAGAGGGTCAATAACAACGTTTCGATTCAGATTTTTGCAAGCGGAAAACACTTTAAAATTACAGAAAAGACGGTTGAATAACCTCCACAAAATCTCACAGCAAGAAATACAAAGATAGGGAAGGGATTACCTAACCAAGAAGATGATCACACAATATTTGTGGGAGAATCACTCTCTCCACGGTTCCACCGGTTTCACACCGAATGGGGCTGCTTCCTTCTTCCACGGAGTCGCACCGATAGAAGCCATGCCGGAGTCGCACCGAACGGGGATGGAGGAGGCAAGGCTTGGCTTCACACCAAAGGGGGGTGGCGGCTAATGGACTCTATCCATGGTGGCTGAATTCCTCAAAGGGGGGGTTTAGGTTTTCCTTTTCATTCCCATAACTCATCATAATAGCCTCCTTTAAATAGGAGTTACAAAAGAGATCCAACCGTCCATGATGGAGATGAAATCTCATCCATTCGGGCAGTTACATACACATAATAGCCTCCTTTAAATAGGAGTTACAAAAGAGATCCAACCGTCCATGATGGAGATGAAATCTCATCCATCCGGGCGGTTACATACACACCAAGTGTTTAGTAGCACACCAACATGAAAATAAAAATTAATACAAGCCATATGTTTAAAGCGATTAAAATAAAACTAAGTAAAACGTTTAAGCAAGCTTTGCGCGCCGCGGACGGAGGTTGTATCGCAGCTTTCCGTTAGCGTCCGTGGCATTGTCATGATGTCGCAAATCTTTAAATTATTGCGCCGCGACAACCGGGTCATCATCAGGAAGTGTTGGATGGGCCGCGCCATCAATCCTCCCCCACTCAAAATCGCGCATCTCCGATGCGTGGGCCGAGAGAAAGCGGCGGAGAAGCTCGGCATCCAAACGTTGAAGCTCTGTCGCGAGTACCCATGAGTCGTCCAAAGGTGGGCGGTCACGCCAACGGATGAGGAAGCGGTAGGTAGCACCGTCTGAAGTAGTAAGTGGCTCAGCAGCGAGTATCACATCTGGATGGAGAAACGTCTTGGGAAACATGTCAGCAGTAGGAATAAAAGAAGGCAACGTACCATCCGATGTTATACCTGCGGGGACCGAAGGAGAGAGATCATCCCAACTACCACTCCCCAACCCATTAGAAATTTCAGTGGAGGGAGAAGACGACAAAGAAACCAACTCTTGTGGAGGCGCAACAAACAGCGTCAAATCCGAGACGTTAAAAATAGGGGAGATACCCCATTCAGCAGGCAAATCCAATACGAAAGCGTTGTCACCTAGCTTCTTTATAATCCGAAAAGGACCGGCGCGCTTTGGAGCTAACTTTTTAACGGTGCCAGTTGGCATTCGTTCGGGAACTAACTGTACTAAAACCAGATCGCCGACCTTAAAGTGTGACACCTTCCTATGTAGATTAGCGTGCGCTTGATAAGACTCATATTGAGCAGTCAAGGTAGCTCGTATACGTGCATGTAAGTCGTGAATATGTTGGGCGAAGGATTGTGCAAACTGACTTGTTTTGTATGCGGGAGGTAAGGGGACCAAGTCAAGTGGCACAGGGGCCTTATACCCGTGAATAATTTCATTCGGAGACATACCCGTGGACCAATTTTTAGAATTATTGTAAGCCAGTTGTGCATGTGGAAGAAGTAAATCCCAAGTGCCTTTATGATCGCTCACGATATATCTAAGAAGATTTCCTAGGCTCCGATTGACTACTTCCGTCTGGCCATCAGTTTATGGGTGATAAGCCGCAGAGAATAATAATTTTGTTCCCATAAGAACCCACAAGGTTTTCCAAAAGTAGCTAGTGAACTTGACGTCCCTATCCGAGACAATAGTCTTCGAAACTCCACGGTGACTAACGACGTCCTTAAAATATAGTTTTGCAATGTGAGAGGCGTCGTTGGTCTTACTACATGGGAGGAAGTACGCCATCTTGGAGAACCTATCCATGACAACGAGTATAGAATCATGATGTCGAAGGGTGGGGGGAAGGCCTAATACGAAGTCCATGCTCACGTCTTCCCACGGAACGGACGGAATAGGTAGCGGGGTGTATAAACCTACATTGGACTTAGTACCCTTAGAAACTTGACACGTACGGCAACTGCTCACTACTTTCCCAACCATCGCCTTTAGTTTAGGCCAAAAGAATTTCTCCTCTACGAGCGTTATCGTTTTGTCTCGGCCAAAGTGACCACTCAAGCCACCACTATGTAACTCCCAAATGATGTGGAGTCGCAAAGACGAGTGAGGGATACACAATTTTCCGTGTTTGAATAAATATCCGTCTCTAAGTGAAAAGGTCGTGATGGTCGCGGGAGAGCTATCCTGGGCAGATAAGTATGGCTCCTGAAAATCAGGGCATGTGGCGTATTCATCCTTTATGCGCTCGAACCCTACCACGTGGACTTGCATGGAGGAAAGTAAGAGTGTGAGGCGACTGAGTGCATCGGCAACTCGATTGTCGGACCCCTTAAGGTGCTTGAGAGTAAATGTGTATTCTTGCAAGAAGGATACCCATTTAGCGTGGCGCGAGCTGATTTCGGGTCATCATTAGGAAGTGTTGGAGGGGACGCGCCATCACTGACGGCCCCACCTGGGCTGCTGCTGCCCCTGGAGCTGCCTCTTATCCCTTTGTCAGGGCTCAGCTCTCCTTTCCTCCTGCCCCCTTCCACATCACTGCTACTTCTCCTCCTCTGTGGACCACCTGGCCAGCTTCCGAGCAAACTCCGGATTTGACGCCTCCCCGTCGACTTTCCTTGCCGCCCTCTCCATTAGCTCCTCGTAGGAGAGGGGTGGCACTCTCTTCAGCTCCATCCTGAAGAATCACTGTTGCAGCCCCAGGGTGAAAGCCATCATCATACTATGGCCCGACATCTCCTGGACCTGTGTGACCTCCTCCTGGAACCGGTCAACGTAGCTCCCAAAGCTCTCATTCACTCCCTGCTTGATGTGGAACAGGGAGTCCGACTCCTTCTTCCTCCTCTTCGAGGTAGTGAACCTCAACATGAACCCTCGGCGTAGGTCCTCGAAGCAGTAGATGGAGCTGGCCGGCAACTGGTGAAACCACTCCCTCGCCTTCTCCTTGAGGCTAATGGCGAAGAGTCGGCACTTGAAGCCGTCCGACATCCGCCGGATCGAAACCACGTCCTCGAACCATTGGACGTGTTGGACCGGATCTCCCTTCCCGGTGTATTAAGACATTTCGGGTTCCCTGAACCCCTCCAGAACTGGGGAAGAAGAGACCAGCTCACTGAAGGGGCTGCCTCCACCTATCGGGTGAGCTGGAGCATCCCGCGCGCCCATGTCGCCGAACCGGCCTACGCATGCCGTGCTGGGGAAAAGCACGCACCCGGGGAGCTCGCCTCTCCTTCCTTCTTCTACAACCTTCGTCCCAGCTCGACTGCCAGGAGCCTCCTCGCCCAGAGATGGGGTGGCAGTAATTGGAATGGCTGGAGTCGAGCACTCGGCCCGCACGCCGAGTGCGAATTTGACAAGGCTGAGTACCTCATTCCTGAAATCTTCAAACATCCCCACCGTGGCCAGAGGTGGCGGGGGCGACGAGTCCGACCGATCTGAGCCTTGTCCTCCCGTCATCGAGCCTGTTGGAAATTTTCTGTGCTGACCACTCTCCACGCTCACCGCACCAAAATGTTGAAACTGAAAACTCAGTCTCTGTGGAGTTCACTCTTGGTGAAGGGGTGATTGCAGACCTACTTCTTTCCAGCAAGCAAAATGACAAAGGAAGCAAAGAGGACCAAACCAAAGGGGTAGGCGAGGGGGACCCACCATACACCCGAAAGATCTTAGAGCGCTTCCCCTCCTTAGCCAAAGGCTGAGCTAAGCCTACCTCAGAAAGCACTAAAATATTAAGGAGTAAGTGTGTAACACCCCAAAATTTGAGAGAGGGTCGACCAGCGTTTTCTGACCAAGTTTGGTTTCTGGCAGGGGGCACACAGCCTGGGACACGGGCGTGTCCCAGGGCGTGTCGGGCTCCAGTCGACGTTTTGGTCGAGAGGTCGACGAATTTTGCTCGACGATGTGTCGAGACAAGGCACACGGCCTGAGACACGGGCGTGTCTCACGGCGTGTCGAGCCCGTGTCGACGATCGGTCCGGGGAGTCGACGATTTTTGCTCGACGATGTGTCGAGACAAGGCACACGGCATAGGACACGGGCGTGTCCAAGGCCGTGTCAGTCGAGTGTCGAGAGTCCATTCGACGAAATTCAATCGACGAGTGTCGAGTGTCGAGACTGAGGCACAAGGCCTGTGATACGGGCGTCTCACATGGCGTGTCCCGCATGGTCGATGAACTTTGCTCGACATTTTTCCACGGTGTCGACACAAATACAGTTGGCGAGTGTCGAGACTTCGCACACGGCTTGGGACACGGGCGTGTCTCAGGCCGTGTCCTTCTCGGGTTGTTTTTGGGGCTGTGTCGATGGAGGCACACGGCCGACCACACGGTCGTGTTAGTCGGGACACGGGCGTGTCAGGTCGAACACGGGTGTATCGGATGCCCGTATGTTGTTCCAGGCGCGTCGATTTGTGATGGAGAATGGGGGACACGGCTTTGGACACGGGCGTGTGTCAGGCCGTGTTCGGCCCAGGTGTTTTATTTTCCAGACGGATCGTGGTCATTCTTTCCCTTATTTTGGGATCTGATGGTCCAGGACTGCTCTTGGGGAGTTAAGTCCGAGAATAGGGTTGGAAACCCTCATTCTTCTCCAAGCTTTCTCTTACTAAATTCTAGAGAGAGGGGAGAGCAAGGAAGAAGGTGAAGGAGGGTTTGGGCTGTAGGAGAGGCTTCGGTGCTTCAAATCGCGAGCCGAGTCCAGATCCGTGGAGGCTAGAGCTTTGCGAAGGTTTTCATCCGGCTATTTTACCATGGCTAGGAAGAGGAGTTGGAAGGTAACGACACTTCTCCTCTCGGTTTTAGGATGCATGTCTTAGCATCATTTTTCTTTTCTAGTTTTGGGCACCAAACACTCAAATGAGAGGGGTTTGGGTCGCCAAGGTTCAAGAGGAACCTCCGGGTCGATTGAGTCCGTCCCCGGCATGTTTTGCATTAGATATCCGCTCCGTTAGTGCATTAGGCATGGTGGGTGAAGCCGTAGTCGCGACCGTTAGTCCGACTCGGTGATGTTGCATACGAACTGTAAGGATTCGTAGAGATTCCATTGCGGCAAGATGTTGTTTGTGATGTGGTGATGTTTTCCCCTTTTTCTCAAGTGAGTACGTGTAGTTGGAATCGGACAAGGTTAGCTCCTCAATGGAGGTAGATGGTTTCCTTGGTGGACACGGTTAGCTCCGCATTGGTGGTAGATGGTTTCCTTAGTGCGCGGGAATGCTGCAGTACAAATGAGGGACTAGGGTGGAATTGTCTTGGTTTGTGATGTGCCAAGGCGTGGCTATGTCTCCGTGGTCGGCTGGGTATCCTGTGACGTACACGTCATGTGTGGAGAGTGTCTCGGCGAGACTAGTCCCCTTCTGTGAGACTGACGAGAATGCCAAGCATGGGGGCAAGCCCGGGTAATGAGGTCATGAGCGGGTGGGGTCCGGCAAGGCTTCTTAGAATCGGTCAGTTTGTGTTTGTTGGAATCCTGACAAGAGACGTCAGAGCTTGCAGGCAAGCCCGGGTCTAAGACCTTGAGCGGGTGGGGCCTAGGCAAGAGTTCCATGTGGGGGTTTGTGTGCCGTTGGGGGGAATTGTGTCTCCCTTTTTGTTTGCGGCTTTATGCCAATGGGGAAACGATGAGTACCCAAATGATGTGATGATGTGCTAGATGCATATGCTATAGGGTGCCTTGGGTGAAACCCGGGTGTTGCATACATGTTGCATAAGTAGGCCCCTTTTTATATTATATGCTCAACCCGTAGAGAACGTGTATGCTGCTTGAGACATCCAAGCTTGTTCTTAATGCACTTCTTGTTTATATTTATATATTGCATACGAAGTGCTGACTTGCAGGTTGGAGGGTTCCCCGGGGTTCGTTAGGGGCGGCCGGGAGGAGATGTGTTTGTTACACAGTTTGAGGTCAGCCTTTGCTGACCCACGTTACTAAAAATTTTACAGGGCAAGGATCGCAAGCAGGAGCTAGCTCGCCGGCCAGAAAGGCCTAAGACTCATGAAGTATTAACTTGTGTAGTAGCTCTACTCATTATGACAGTGTATGTTTTGATGCTCATGTTGTCCGGCTTGCATGCCGAGCTAGACTAGGAGTGCTTGTGCACTTTCATGACTGTTGTATTAATTGAGTTTGAACTCTCTTATGTTGTAAGGCCATAAGGCCATCTTTTTATTACTCTTATAGTGGTGGATAACTTCTATTCTTGTTTGTGTTTCCGCTGTGTTATGCAAAGAGTTTTGAGTGTAGGTAGTTATATCATCTTATAATACTAAAGTTGTGGCGTCCGTATATTGTGGGGCCCCGGCCAGACCCATATTATACGGTCATTACAGGGGAGGTGTTACAATTTGGTATCAAAGCGAGGTTAGATCCAAGGTCAATGCGTGAAGAAGTTATCCACATATGAGTAACGCGGGACCATGAGTGTGCTTATGTTTAAGTCTTGAGTTTAGAGACTGATTCCTTGTTTCTTGTTTTCTTGAAGAGTGCAAGCAACGAGGCGGGAACGTCGAGAGCAAGAGAAGAACTCTCGGCGAGCAATGCCACTGCTCCAGGTCTTTTGGGCACGGGTGTAAACCCGGCCGATTTCTGCCGCATGCTTGCAGAAGCGATGGTGGCAGCCCAAGCTGCAGTGGCAGCTCAAGTAGCAACTCCTGCTACACCGGACACGGTGACGGCCGTGCCAGGCGGAGAAGCCAGGCGAGTGGAGCCTTTGGCGGAAAGGGTGGTTGTCGGACATGGATACCGGCACATGAAGTATTTCCTGAGCTTCCATCCCCCATCGTTCAAGGGAGTGGGTACTGTCACAACCCATATTTCCTCAACGAGTACATCGTATCAGAGTAAGAGGAACTACGTGTTATGATGCCACGTCGTGCAGGGTACTTTTTACCCCTTTTTTTCTATACACTCAACCCGTTTTGCACAACATTACCCGGGCTCGAAAAAGTGCAAGCATTCCCTAAGAGGCCTCACCGAGTTCCCAAAATTGGACTCCGGCTTGTTGGGGAATCGTGCAACTAGGCTACCAAAACAGCCACTCGAAAGCCTGCGTGAAAACCATGCTTGAACAACGGTCAAAGCCAACGTAACGCCCATAAAATGTATTCAATCATTCGACGAAAAATACGGGGCATTACAGGTACGCCAACGGATGCGGAGGATTGGTGGGTTCGCATTCAAGAGCTTTTGAGGGCGGCAGAGACGCCAGAAGAAAAGAAATCTGAGTATGCGGCGTTCATGTTGGAAGGAGACGCCAAGTTGTGGTGGGTGAGCCATAGCGGCCGCCAGTTCCCTGGATGCACCCCGTCGATGGAGGAATTTGGGGATGCGTTTCTAAAGACGTACATTCCAGTTTCTACACGGTTGGCCCTTCAGAGGCAGTTTCTGCACTTAATGCAGCGAGATAAGACAATGGACGAGTATGTGCAGGAGTTCACTAATTTGGGTCGTTACACGAGAACGACGATGGCAGATGATGTAGAGAGAGATAACCTCTTCTATCAGGGGCTGAGGGAGAATCTGAGGCAACCCCTCATTTCCATGAAGAGAGCTAGTTTGAATGAATTTGTTGAGGCTGCCAGGATTTTGGAAAGTGATCTGGAGCGAACCCAGCGTCGCAACGGTTTCACTCCCAATCAAGGGGAAGGGAAGCATCCCCAATCTCAGGGAAAGTCTGAAGGGAGTAGGTGGAGGAAGAAGCCTCACACTTCCAGATTCGGTGAGAAGAGCAAGTGGACGCCTGGAGGTTCTCACTCTAGGGGACCGCCGACGTGCTACAACTGCGGTAAGGTGGGGCACATAGCCCGTGTTTGTCCTAAAGGAGGAGCGGAGCAAGAGGCAATGCAGGAGCAGACTGTGCGCTCCAGCCCCAGTGCTGCAGATAAAGGGAAGATGGCGGAGTCGAGCGCTTCTCGGTTCCAACCGGTGCAACCAAGGGCCTACAACCTTGGACAGCACGAAGCGATCCTCCAAACCGATGTGGTGACAGGTATGAAGAAAATTTAAGTTTAAATTTTGTACTTCATACTTTTAGACTTTTTGTGTGATGTCTATGTTGTAAGCTTTGTATTAGTTTCCGGATACCCCGCTAGGGTATTATTCGATACGGGAGCATCGCACTCCTTTCTCGCGGAGAGCTTCATCCGGAGAATAGGAGTTGAGTCTTTCTCGGCGAATGGAGAGCTGAAAGTGCGCATGCCTAATGGGTCATCCATGACCACCGGGGCCAAAGGGCGCATCTGTTGGGAGCTGGACGGAGTTGATTTCATTTTGGTAGCAGGGATTTTACCATTGGTTGAGTTCGATGTCATTTTGGGCATGGACTGCCTTGCAGAGCAGCGCGCCAGTATTGACTGTCTATCTAAGGTAGTGACCCTAAAGAGCAAAGGGCAGGCGGAGGTCAAATTTGAGGGCCTTTGTGGAGTGGCCTATTCCCTGATTTCATCCATGCAATTGATGCGGGCATTTAACCAGGGTGGTGTAGCGCTTGTAGAGTTATTAGAGGTTCGTCTCTCTCACCTATCTATAGAGGAAGTGCCCGTAGTGGCAGAGTTTAAGGATGTGTTTCCGGATGAACTTCCTGGAGTGCCTCCTCGGCGGGAGATCGACTTCTCGATCGAGTTAGCGCCGGAGGCTAGGCCGGTGTCACGTCCTCCGTTTAGGATGGCACCAAAGGAGTTGGCTGAACTCAAAGTACATTTACAGGAACTGTTGGAGCAAGGGTATATCAGACCCAATTCTTCGTCGTGGAGCGCGCCAGTGTTCTTTGTTAAGAAGAAAGACGGTAACATGCGGTATGCATAGACTGCCGAGAGCTGAATAAAATGACCGTTAAGAATAAGTATCTGATTCCTCGGATAGACGACTTGTTCGACCAGTTGGTTGGGTCGGTGGTGTACTCAAAATTGGACTTGAAGTCAGGCTACTATCAGTTGCGAATTCGGGATGAGGACATACCCAAGACTGCTTTTGGTATAAGGTACGGACACTTTGAGTTTACGGTGATGCCGTTCGGGCTGACGAACGCTCCATCTGTGTTTATGGACCTTATGAATCGGGTATTTCGGGAATACTTGGATTCTTTTGTGGTTGTCTTCATCGATGACATCTTGGTGTATTCCAAATATGAAGTGGAGCATGAGACCCACTTGAGAGTGGTCTTGCAAGTGTTGAGGGAGAATCAATTGTATGCAAAGTTCTCAAAGTGCGAGTTCTGGTTAGAGAAGGTGGCATTTTTGGGCCACGTGATTAGTGGAGATGGGGTGGCAGTGGATCCAACAAAAGTGGAGTCCATCAGAGATTGGCCAGTCTTGAGGACCATGGAAGAAGTCCGATGTTTTCTTGGACTAGCCGGGTATTATAGGAGATTCATGGAGAATTTTTCGCGGATAGCTCTACCCCTCACCTCACTCACTCGTAAAGATCATAGGTTTGTGTGGACTTAAGAGTGCAGTCAAGCATTTGAAGCACTGAAGGAGAGACTGATGATGGCTCCAATCCTAAGTCTACCGCAAGGGACCGAGGGATTTCAGATCTTCAGTGACGCATCGGGATGCGGTTTGGGTTGCGTTTTGGTGCAACATGGCAAGGTGATAGCTTTTGGGTCTAGACAACTGAAGCCTCATGAGAGGAATTACCCTGTCCATGACTTGGAGTTGGCGGCGATAATTTTTGCGTTGAAAATATGGCGACATTATCTGTACGATGCAAAGGTGGAGATCTTCACGGATCATAAAAGCCTGAAGTATCTCTTGGATCAAAAGTTCTTGAACATACGGCAACGCAGGTGGGTTGAGTTTCTTGGAGACTACGAGGTGGCGATTCAGTATACGTCAGGTAAAGCCAATGTGGTGGTGGATTCTTTGAGTAGAAATTACTCGGGGCAAGGGAATTGGATCGAAGCTCATGATGAGCGGTTGGTACGGGAATGGGAGTCCCTTGGTTTGGAATGTGTTGCGAGAGGCGAGTCCAGCGTGGCTCGGCTGAACTGGATTGAAATACATAACGACTTATCTGATCGCATTCGGGAAGCGACTCGGTTGGACGTGGAGTTTCAACCTTTTGTGTTTGAGGCTCAAAAGGGCGAGAGCAGCACCTGGGAGATGATTGATGGGATTATGAGGAAGGACGGAAGGGTTTGTATACCGTAGTTCGGCAAACTCCGTGAGGAGTTGATGTTTGAGGCTCACTTCACAAAGTACTCCATTCACCCGAGCAGTACAAAGATGTACTTGGATATGAAGAAATTCTTTTGGTGGCCGGGGCTAAAGCGGGACGTAGCTTTGTATGTGAATCGTTGCCAAACTTGTGCCTTGGTGAAGGCCGAATGTCAGAAACTGGGCGGGTTCCTGAAGCCCCTTCCAATCCCTGAGTGGAAATTTGATGACATCTCCATGGATTTTATTCATGGGTTGCCTAGATCGTAGCAGGGTAATGATGCTATTTGGGTGATCGTGGGTCGCTTAACCAAGATGGCCCACTTCATCCCAAATCGGAAGGATGACAGCGTGGAGAAGTGGTGGTAGTTGACGCTTGTGAGTTGGTGCGGACCATTCAAGAGCGTATGAAGGTGGCGCAAGACCCGCAAGCAAAATACTTTAATGCTCGTCAACGGAAGTTGGAGTATGCGGTAGGTGATTGGGTCTATTTAAAGATCAAACCGTTCAAAGGCGTCTCACGGATTCGCCGACTCAAGAAGTTGAGTCCAAGGTTTTTGGGGCCTTTTGAAGTTGTTGAACGGGTGGGAGAAGCAGCCTATCGGTTGGCATTGTCCGCGGAGCTGAGTGGATTGCATGACGTCTTCCATGTCTCCGTCTTGAGGAAAGCCTTGGTGGAGGCTAGTGTGGTGATCGAGCCAGCATCGGTGCCGATTGAGGAAGACTTGAGGACGCGGGTCCTCCCAATTGCTTTAGAGGATTCGAAGACTCGACAGTTGCGGAGTAAAGAGGTTAAACTCGTGAAAGTTCGATGGGACAACTGCGGTCGTGAGGAGTTCTCTTGGGAGCGAGAACAAGCCATGCTAGAAGAGTATCCAGAGCTCTTCAAATCAGGTACCATTTAAATGGTTCTCCCTTTTGCTTTGTAATTTCGGGACGAAATTCTGTTAAGCGGGAGAGTTGTAACACCCCAAAATTTGAGAGAGGGTCGACCAGCTTTTTCTGACCAAGTTTGGTTTCTGGCAGGGGGCACACGGCCTGGGACACGGGCGTGTCCCAGGGAGTGTCGGGCTCCAGTCGACGTTTTGATCGAGAGGTCGACGAATTTCGCTCGACGATGTGTCGAGACAAGGCACACGGCCTGAGACACGGGCGTGTCTCAGGGCGTGTCGAGCCCGTGTCGACGATCGGTCTGGGGAGTCGATGATTTTCGCTCGACGATGTGTCGAGACAAGGAACACGGCCTAGGACACGGGCGTATCCAAGGCCGTGTCAGTCGAGTGTCGAGAGTCCATTCGACGAAATTCACTCAACGAGTGTCGAGTGTTGAGACTGGGGCACACGGCCTATGACACGGGCGTCTCACAGGGCGTGTCCCGCATGGTCGACAAACTTCGCTCGACATTTTTTCCACGGTGTCGACACAAAGGCAGTCGGCGAGTGTCAAGACTTCGCACACGGCTTGGGACACAGGCGTGTCCCAGGCCGTGTCCTTCTCGGGTTGTTTTCGGGGCTGTGTCGATGGAGTCACATGGCCGACCACACGGCCGTGTCAGTCGGGACACGGGCGTGTCAGGTCGAACACGGGCGTGTCGGATGCCTATGTGTTATTCCAGGCGCGTCGATTTATGACGTCGAATGGGGGACACGGCCTTGGACACGGGCGTATGTCAGGCCGTGTTCGGCCCAGGTGTTTTGTTTTTCAGACTAATTGTGGCCATTCTTTCCCTTATTTTGGGATCTAATGGTCCAGGACTGCTCTTGGGGAGTTAAGTCCGAGAATAGGGTTGGAAACCCTCATTCTTCTCCAAGCTTTCTCTTACTAAATTCCAGAGAGAAGGGAGAGCAAGGAAGAAGGTGAAGGAGGGTTTGGGCTGTAGGAGAGGCTTCGGTGCTCCAAATCGCGAGCCGAGTCCAGATCCGTGGAGGCTAGAGCTTTGCGAAGGTTTTCATCCGGCTATTTTGCCATGGCTAGGAAGAGTAGTCGGAAGGTAACGACACTTCTCCTCTCGGTTTAGGATGCATGTCTTAGCATCATTTTTCTTTTGTAGTTTTGGGCACCAAACACTCAAATGAGAGGGGTTTGGGTCGCCAAGGTTCAAGAGGAACCTCCGGGTCGATTGAGTCCGTCCCCGGCATGTTTTGCATTAGAGATCCGCTCCGTTAGTGGATTAGGCATGGTGGGTTAAGCCGTAGTCGCGACCATTAGTCCGACTCAGTGATGTTGCATACGAACTGTAAGGATTCGTAGAGATTCCGTTGCGGCAAGATGTCGTTTGTGATGTGGTGATGTTTTCCCATTTTTCTCAAGTGAGTACGTGTAGTCGGAACTGGACAAGGTTAGCTCCTCAATGGCGGTAGATGGTTTCCTTGGTGGACAAGGTTAGCTCCGCATTGGTGGTAGATGGTTTCCTTGGTGCACGGGAACGCTGTAGTACAAATAAGGGACTAGGGTGGAATTGTCTTGGTTTGTGATGTGCCAAGGCGTGGTTGTGTCTCTGTGGTCGGCTGGCTATCCCGTGACGTACATGTCATGTGTGGAGAGTGTCCCGGCGAGACTAGTCCCCTTTTGTGAGACTGACGAGAATGCCAAGCATGGGGGTAAGCCCGGGCAATGAGGCCATGAGCGGGTGGGGTCCGGCAAGGCTTCTTAGAATCGGTCAGTTTGTGTTTGTTGGAATCCTGACAAGAGACGTCAGAGCTTGCAGGCAAGCCCGGGTCTAAGACCTTGAGCGGGTGGGGCCTAGGCAAGAGTTCCATGTGGCGGCTTATGTGTCATTGGGGGGAATTGTGTCTCCCTTTTTGTTTGCGGCTTTATGCCAATGGGGAAACGATGAGTACCCAAATGATGTGATGATGTGCTAGATGCATACGCTATAGGGTGCCTTGGGTGAAACCCGGGTGTTGCATACATGTTGCATAAGTAGGCTCCTTTTTATATTATATGCTCAACCCATAGAGAACTTGTATGATGTTTTAGACATCCAAGCTTGTTCTTAATGCACTTCTTGTTTATATTTATACAATGCATACGAAGTGCTGACTTGCAGGTTGGAGGGTTCCCCGGAGTCCGTTAGGGGCGGCCGGGAGGAGATGTGTTTGTTACATAGTTTGAGGTCAGCCTTTGCTGACCCACGTTACTAAAAATTTTACAGGGCAAGGATCGCAAGCAGGAGCTAGCTCGCCGGCCAGAAAGGCCTAAGCCTCATGAAGTATTAACTTGTGTAGTAGCTCTACTCATTATGGCAGTGTATGTTTTGATGCTCATGTTGTCCGGCTTGCATGCCGAGGTAGACTAGGAGTGCTTGTGCACTTTCATGACTGTTGTATTAATTGAGTTTGAACTCTCTTATGTTGTAAGGCCATAAGGCCATCTTTTTATTACTCTTATAGTGGTGGATAACTTCTATTCTTGTTTGTGTTTCCGCTGTGTTGTGCAAAGAGTTTTGAGTGTAGGTAGTTATATCATCTTATAATACTAAAGCTGTGGCGTCCGTATGTTGTGGGGCAACGGCCGGACCCATATTATACGGTCATTACAGGGGAGGTGTTACAAAGTGAGTATCAAAGCGTACCTTCTGAGGTGCATCTTGGGTCTTATTTATAAATTTCTGGAAATGGCCTGCAAATAGCCAACCTCCGATATTTTGAACAACTATGTGCAGCCCAGCTTGGTTTACCAACAGCACAACTCCACTGTTCTAACAAGCTATTCGCACACATGGGAGGGGTATCCAGGTAATTTTACCCCTGGGCCCCACTGCGCAGGTCCCATGGACTTGGAGGTCATATCGCCACTGCTCTTCGCGCCCAGGGAGCGGGTGTGACCTGGCTCCTACAGCTCGCCGTCTCCACTTGGGCGAGTGCGAGTCAGGTCGCCACGACCTGCATGTGCATCTCCCAAGGCGGGCTAGCAACTAGGTCACTTGCAGAAGAGCGGGCTGGCCTGATCTCAAACTGCCGCTGCGGGAGCTCCGGAAGGGGGCTCACTGATCTGACCCGTCAGACCCGATCTCGAAAATTAGTTTGACAAATATCGAGCCCGAACTTTGCTCGACGAATGCCGACCACAAATTCTGCTCGATGAATTCCCGGCGTGCGAGAGAGAGGGGGGGAAGGCCAGCTCGCGCGGCTCGCCCGCCTGACTTGGGCGAGAGCGAGCTGGCCATCTGCTGCCTGCCCGCCTGTTATTCTGGTGCGGGCAGGGTGCCCTGGTCCGTTCGCCTGGCATAGCGAGCCCACTCGGCGAACACGGGGTTGTACACTGGTGGCCCAATAAAAGTTGGGATGTTACAATCCAATAAAATAAAAGGATTTTCTTCCCCGAAAATTTGCTTGAAATAGGTAAAAAATGTAACATACCTAGGGATAGAGCTCGGGGTGCTTTTCGCGTACGAGTGCCTCTGGTACCCAAGTGTACTCATCTTATCCATGTTTTGACCATAATATCTTGACCATTGGGATGGTATTATTATGTAGATTCCTCACTTTATGATCTACGATTTTAATTATGTCGAGCTGGACGGATCTCTCCGACCGCAGTTGTACTGGTGGTGTGGGTAGATGCTGCTCTGGTTGCCGGAGAACTCATCTCAAGGAGTAGACATGAAACACATCATGGAGATTTCCCAGTTCTGGGGGCAGGGCTAATCGATAGGCAACCGGACCAACGCGTTCTATCACCTGATAGGAGCCTAGGTAGAGGGTGTTGGATCCCTAGTTTGATTTGGGCTAGGTTCACTAACTAGGATGATTGACCCACCATGTATATCCAGGGTCATGTCTGTGTCCTAGAGTTTAGGCTAAGTCCTTAAATTCAACCTTACATGGACCATCCAATAGAAGATAGCAGAAGACTCAAGACTTAGAAGAAAATCAAGTTCAGAAAGTGGGTTCGACGTTCGTCGAACTCAGCTCGATGATAGTCATGCTTCGCTCGACTAACTCAAAGTAAATCTCTGAGTTGAGCTCGACGATATTTGAGCTCAGGTCGACAAACTCTGGCAGTTCAACTTCAACACATTATGTCCAGAATACTTCTTCTGAACTCAGGTCGACAAAGACAAGTTATCAGCTCGCCGAACTTGGACCACAGAATTGGGAAGCTTTTCACATAAAGTAGTTAGCTGATCTCAGGTCGACGAACTTGGATCTCAGGTCGACGAACAAGAATTCTCTGGTCGACGAACATGATTTCTCTGGTCAAAGAACTTTGATCTCAGGTCGACGAAATCTGTTCTCTGGTCGACGATTTCTGTGTTGTTCCAGACTTAGAATTTTCCCTCCTTTCTGTCCATATTCCTTATATTATTTAGCAATATTTTCCTGAGTAATTAATGCATATATTCTCTGAATATAGCCGTCACTAGCCGCATTGATTATGGTATTCATTAGGTTAAATACTTGCCTAATTAATTGGGATAGTTGGGGAAATTCATTAATGAAAATATTTTCTCCAGCCGTTTTTCATTCTTCAGGCCATCAGCATTCAATGCAGACAATTCAAAATTCAAAAGGGAATTCGACAGAGATATATAAAATAGATTTTCTTTTCAGTCGACAACAAGGATATAGAGAATATACAGAGAATACAGAGCTCTCAGTACACAGAGTAGATTCACAGAAACACACAAGATCATCTGCTTCTCTGTACAGAAAACATTCTGTTTTCTCTTTGACCTCACTGAAGAAGAAGAAGAAGAACAAATACAAATCTAGAGTTTTCTTCAATCTTTAACTCCAGGAGCTCTCAAGGACAACATACTCAAATCAGTTAGGAGTTTCTGGATTTTCACAAGTCAAGGAAGAATACCTACTACACCCTGTGCAAGACTCCAAGTGACATTGAAAGGAGTTCTTGACAACAGCAAATCCACTAGTCTTCTCTGTTGAATAGAGAAAGAGAAGACACCATCAATCTCTCTCCCCCCTCTGTATAAAGGGTTTATTAACTCTCTTCAAAAGTTTATTTTGGTTTTTGAGCACCTGATCAAAAGCACATTGGTGGCAGTCACCTGATCAAAACCTACTAGTGGATTCCTACCAGGGTGGTAGAAGAGTGGATGTACACAGGTTGGGAACCACTATAAAATTTCTTGTGTTATCTGGTTGCCCCTTTTATTGTTGTTCTTGTTGTGGCTATGATAGGGTAGTTGTGTTGTGATATATCTATATGCTGTGTTAGATTAGTTTAGCTTGGATTATCCCTTCTCTGTTAATACTGGTATCACACTTATTTTTATTACTTTGATAATATTTAAAACAACAAAAAGATTTTAGATTACTCTATTCATCCCCCCTCTAGAGTAAATCAGGTCTAACCCCATCTTTCAATTGGTATCAGAGCGATTTCCTTTGGTTGTACAAGCTAACCTTTGAACCAAAAGATCCTTTGTTAGGTCTGATCTTAAGTTTAGATTATTTCACAGCATAGCACAGAACAAAGACTACGCAAGCACCAGACCTCCAGTTTGCAATCTGAACAAGTTTGCAATTTGGAAGGCAAGAATTAGATTGTACATGAATTCTATTGATGAGGACATCTACAATTCCATTTTGACAGGTCCTCCTCAACCTACAGCATCTATGTTGATGTGCGAAAATGGCACCACCTAGTTAACACGGAGGAGTGTTCGATCTCACGGGCGAGGTGAAGATGACGATGAAGGTTGCGGGGTTGATGAAAGGAGGAGGAAGCTTCTGAGTGCTCGAGAGTGGAGCAAACGCTTGTTCAAGGGTTGCGGGGATAGAGGAGAGGTTTGTTGAGAGCAGCCGGGAAGGCTGATGTTCAGCGGAGAAGGTTGATGATCAGCGGAGGAGGTTGATGATCAGCGGAGGAGGTTGATGATCAGCAGAGGAGGTTGATGATCAGCGGAGGATGTTGATCAGGAGCTGTCGAGCAGATAGTTACTTTGACGGTTGTGCTTGCAGGTTGACGCCGAAGGAGTTAAGCTGAGCTGAGAAGAAGAAAGTGGGCCGCTAGTAGCAGCAACAACAGACTTCGCCCACCGCGGCTTAAATGCCACTTTTGCGACGGGCTTTCCTTTGATTAATATTAAGTTATTACAGCTTGCTTTTACACCTTTACAAGAAAGCAATAAAGGGGTACAAAGGGAAGCTGGCGGTTAAGGAAAGAGTGCCAGAAGAGAGGCCGTGCGGACTGAGCTTGGAGGCCGGCAGACCGCGCAACTAAGGAAAGAAAAGAGACCGAGCGGACTGGGAACTGAGTCTGCCAGGCCGCTCAACTAAGGGCAGAGAGAAAGTGTGGACTGAGAAGAGGAGTCTGCAGGGGTTGATGACTTGAGCTTGTAATGGGCTGTCTTCGAGCATGAGCACCTTGGCGATGTTGTGACCCTGGGGTCTCTGAACCTGACCTCAATGAGAGGTATGGGGGTCTATTTATAGGCCCAAGGAGGTAACGGCTTTCGGTGACGTTACCCTCGGTGAGGTGGTAACTTGTGCGAGAAGAGGATGCAGTGCGCCGAGTCCGCAACAGGTCGCACAGACTGGGCTTGCTTCTGGAACTGGTCCTGCTGATGGCGGACTGGGAAGAGTCCACGCCTATTGAGTTGATCGAGCCCGCGCCAAGATTTTGCGGGCTAAGGGAGTTATCTACATGCTGCTATGAGGCGGGAGCTGGAAGCCAAGTGGCGGACTGCGAGGAAAATCTGCGGAGTCCGCCGCTGCTGAATTGAGCGAGCACGTGCTAAGGGTGCGAGCTGAGGGATATCCGCCGAGTCCGCACGAGGCTGCGTGGTCTGGAACTGCCTTGAGGAGGTTCTGCTACCTGGCGGACTGGGAGGAGTCCGCCACTACTGTTCGAGCCCGCGCCAAGACTGCGGGCTGAGGGAGGTTGACCCTATTGCTGGAGAGGAGCGGGTGCTGGAGGCTGAGGAATGGCGGGCTGCATAGCGAATCTGCTGAGTCCGTGGAGTCCGCCTCTGCTGACAAGCTGAGTCTGCCTATGCTGTTAAACGAAGATCAAGCCTGCTGCTGAGTTGGAGCTGGGGCTCATCAATGTAGGCGAACTGGAAGGTTTGAATGTACTTCGAGTCCACCTAGCTTGCAGTGAACTGGATGTGAGCTGATCTTTACGGGTAACCGGAGAGCTGGAGCATCCGCACTCCTTAGGCAGACTGAAGAAGCTGGCTGCCCATGTTGCTGGATTCTGTCACTGTTGAATGGAACTTGCCGCACCTGCTGGGTGACAAGGGATGGGCGACCTGCCGGACTGACGAGGCAGGCCGCGCATGTTGGCGAGGTGAAAACTGAGGTAGCTAGCTGGCGGCCTGGGGGCAGGTCGCTACTTTTGTTTGGCGGTTTAATTGGTCTGGGCGGATAGACATTCGAGTCCGGAAAAGGAGGTACCTGTTGATAAGCTTGTGGTTTAGTTGACAAGGGGCGCGGCCTGCAGGGGTGGACTGCAGAAGCAGTCCGCGGCACCTGCCGACCAAAGGGACAAGGCGCGGCCTGGGCAGTCAGGCCGCTGAGACCGCCCAAGTCATGTGCCCTGAGAGGACATAAAAGCCTGTCTGCCCATCCTAAGACGTCACGACCTCCAGGAGGAACCTGGAGCAGGCCGCGACTAGCGAGCTGGCTGCCTTGGGAAGGATTGCCGATTTCGGGGTTAACATAATCCCTGCACTTTTTTAAGTTCAGAAGGGAACTTCGAAAAAGTTGGAGACCCACGAAAATCGTGATCCTTCCCAAAGGAAAGGAAGGGGCAAGGAGAGATAGACCCTGATGTCTCTCCTTAGAAGTTTGGTGCTTCCTATCTTTCTCCTGCAAGAGAAAAGTTAGTGTAGGCATATTTGGGAGGTACATCTTGTGTGTACCTGAGTTTGCCTTTGCAAACCGTAGGAGATGTATCTTCTACTGAGCTCTGCAAAATGAAAGTGAGAGAAAAACATAGAAGCATAATAACTTACAAGTACCTGATGGAGTCTTGCAAGCACCTGTTATCGTCTGCAAAAAGAAGATTAAGCGACATTCGTGAGGAGGAAAAATAAGTTGTAAGTACCTAAAGGGGGACTTTTAAGCGTTTGCTGGTTTCTGCAAAAGAGAAGTTAGAAGCAAATATGGGAGTAAAGAAAAATCCGCAAATACCTGAAGGCAACTTGTAAGTATCTGCTGGTCTCTGCAAAATGAGAGTTAGAAGCAGATATGATGAAAAGACTAAGCTTCAAGTACCTGTATAAGACTTGCAGGTGCCTGCTAATCACTGCAAAGAGAAGAGTGAGCAACAGACATAATATAATGAACTAAGCTGCAAGTACCTAGATAAGGCTTGCAGGTGTCTGCTAATCACTGCAAAGAGAAGAGTGAGCAACAGACATAATATAATGCACTAAGCTGCAAGTACCTGGATGAGGCTTGCAGGTGCCTGCTAATCACTGCAAAGAGAAGAGTGAGCAGCATACATAATATAATGAACTAAGATGCAAGTACCTGAATGAGACTTGCAGGTGCCTGCTAATCACTGCAAAGAGAAGAGTGAGCAGCAGACATCTTTATTATATAAGGAAACCCCTAATAAGGGTATGGTGTAACATTTAAATCCCGGAATGCCCTCATAAAATCAGTTTTTGTGTGTTAATTAGGGGGTATTTTGGTCATTTGGCCAGATTAGGACTTAACTAATACACATTTCATCTCTCAGCGCATTGTTCATTCGCCTCAAAAACCTGATACCTCTGTTATTCGCAACATCTCCTCCTCTTTTTGCAAGCCCTATGACGTCGCTCGCAAGCCCGCCGCAGTCCATGCCTCCTAAATACCGAAACCCCATCCACACGACAATCCTCAGCACCGCACCCTCGCGTCCCCTTCACCACTTCTCCAAACCGAACCCCTCCTTAACTCCGCTGTTCGCGGCGTCGCCAGACAACAACGCCGAAAAAAACTTCCTCGCCCGACGGTTCCACTCCCATGAGGTGCCTCCTTCTCACCGAGCCACTCCTCATCTTGGTTGTCCGCGGCGCAAAGACTGGAATAAGCCGCCCTCGCTGCAAGCATTCAAACCTAAGGTCAGCCTATGATTTCATTTGCGATTAAGTCTTCGATTCCATCTTCTATTTCAGATCTTCTATTTCATTTCACTTCCTGTTTTGATCTTCATAGATCTTTTGGCTGTGTAATCCATTGCAGTATAATACGACATCTTCATTTGCTTCGTCGATGTGCCTGGTTGCTTCCCTCTCACATAAGCCTCACTCGAAAACCCCATTTCCACATTCCATCCCATTACCCGATCATATTTCTGCATGCTTCCATCAATCACATAATTCAGCCGCCTCTTCCCCAAAATCAGGTACTTCGATTAGAGTTTAGGTAATTTTTATTTTTAACCCTGATAATTTCTTTTCCTTCGGGAAATTTCTCTTACTCGTGCTGCATTCATATGTCTATATTAATCTGTATATATACTAATTGGGTTGGGTTCTGATAATTAATATGTATATTACCCAAATGCTCTTCTCACTTAAATCTGTAGATATTATTCAAACATTCTACTAATCGAACATGCATCCAAAATCCAAATACTCCATTGATAAGCTCATATATATTAATGTAGATTCAATAAGAACTTCCTTTTGTTTGGGTGAGATCTCCATGACTTGCCCTGACTGTCCAATTTAAATGTGGATGGGAGTCGCAAATAAAATGTCTAGCAAACGTATTTTTAAAATGTACAACACCCGTGTTTGGATAAATAAAGAGAAATCTATTCGTGTTCAATTTGCATAGAGGACTTATTATTAATTTAGTTTTTCCTGTTCATCGATCAGATTTCTCAATCTTTAAACATGTTTACTCCAGATTTCTCAATCTTTTACCAATTAGTTTCAAAATTTGAGTCTCTCTTTCACCAAATCATTAGGATGTCCCTATCAGCCTGAATACTCTAGAGTTGAGGTTGCATGTGTACTACAGAGTTGAGGTTCTCTTTCAATTTTTCAATTTTTTATTCCCCTATCAACTTGAATATAAAAACTCCTAATCGTGCTATAAAATTTATCAAGTTTCGTGATTTTGCATGTATAAAAACTCCTAATAACCAGACCATTAGGATGTCCCTATCAGCATGAATGATTAATCTGTCTCGATCAGCTTGAATAATTTGGGGTTATAGATTGGGTCCCCAATTTTGTTCATTTTTTTCTAGCATGGATCAAAACTATTTAAGAAATGGATCAAAACGGCAGCCTAAGGTTTGTTGCTTAGCTGCTAACATGGTTTTGTGCAGCTGCGTCAACGCTTTTGCCTCTTGCTGATACTAAATCTGTTATTTCTTTAGTATTTATATATTTAATCTTGGTGTGAGTTATGTGATACCGTCTCTCTGATTATAAGTGACTCTTGGTCAATTATATTCTATATTTTCAGTGTATTATAAAATAATTTGCTTTGAAGTCCGCATGCTTATAAAATGATGATGAATGATTATGTTTTTTTATGCCTTCCTATACTTTTTGCAATGCTCAACAATAATTTGTGCTTATCAGCAATTATTTATGGTCTGGTATAGATTGTGTTCTTTTATAGTTCTGCAATAGTTCTTTTATATGGTTGAGTATTAGACTGTTAAACAGAAGAGTTAAAAATCCTATAAAGATTGAATGAACAAGGCTTTTATGATTTTGTGTTTAATGTGAACTTTTTAAAGCTGCCAACTCTCTAAAGCTCTTTAATACTCATGTTTAATGTTCAGTTCCCATAAGCCAAGTGTTTAACCTTACATGAAAGTGATTGACCACGTTTACGAGTTTGGAGTTATCATGCTCACAGTTTAATCCTACAACGAATGTTGCCCCCACGACGAATGTCGCCCCCACGACCAAGGTTGCCCTCATGATCAATGTCGTCCCGCTGAATGTAGCCTCCACGCCAAATGTCGCCCTCACGACGAATGTCGCCCCCATGACGAATGTCGCCCCCACGACGAATGTCTCCCCCTCGATGAATGTCGCCCCCACGACGAATGTCGCCCCCACGACAAATGTCGCCCCCGACCAATGTCACCCCCACGACGAATGTCACCCCCATGACAAATGTCGCCCCACGACCAAGGTTGCCCTCACGATCAATGTCGTCCCGCTGAATGTAGCCTCCACGCCAAATGTCGCCCTCACGACGAATGTCGCCCCCACGACGAATGTCACCCCCACGACGAATGTCGCCTCCTCGATGATTGTCGCCCCCATGACGAATGTCGCCCCCATGACCAATGTCGCCCCCATGACCAATGTCGCCCCCTCGACAAATCTTGCACCCACGACAAATGTTTTTTGCACGGGGTCCCCCGTGCACGACTGCTTGTAATATAATGAACTAAGCTGCAAGTACCTGAATGAGGCTTGCAGATACCTGCTAATCACTACAAAGAGGATAGCGAGCAGCAGACATAATATAATGAACTAAGCTACAAGTACCTGGATGAGTCTTGCAGGTGTCTGCTAATCACTGCAAAGGAAAGTGTGAGCAGCAGACATAATATAATGAACTAAGCTGCAAGTACCTGAGTGGAACTTGCGAATGCTAACTGTTGATGAGATAAGATGGATATGACCAAATAGCAGAGGAAATGTCTGATGAACTCTGGCTATAATTAATTGAAGATCAAACCAGAGTAGTGATCTTCTGGCTATATTAGAGATGATATCTTTAACGTGAAGTCCAGATCAATAAGTCGAGCGTTGATTGCTGATATGATAGGATGGATATGAACACATTGGCAGAGAAAAATCTTGATGCATTCTGCCAATCTGAATAAAGATTAGACTGCAATGGTAGTTGTAGTAAGATGTGATATCTTCAATATGGAGTCCAGATCAATAAGAATTCATCTTAATTATACTCTGCTTGCATGACTTGTTAATCAAGGAAAGCCAGATTCTTTGATCAATGATTGATGCCATTAGTATTTAATAAGGGTAATGAAGAGCTTCATAGATAATCATCTAATAGATCTTTGAGCAAGTAATGCATATAAGATGAGAATAAGCAGAAAAGATTGTTGCAAATCATTTTTTAGGTCAGATTTAACATGTTCACCTGTGAAAAAAGGCAGTTGATAAAAAAGAGGTCTATACTCAGAGATGACCAAGAAAGACTGGATGCTGCCACAGGAGATCACTCGTGGGCCTTATGCATCGCTTGCCTGAGAAAGGTCGTCATGATTATAGTCCTACTAAGAGCGGGCTAGCCGCGCATCCTTCAGAAGGGCACAAAGGAGAAAAGCACGGGAAATCCTGAGAAGGATCGCTAGATACACTGCTCTCATGCCTCGGGTACAATCATCACTGATAAATGAGACTAGTTGCGCCAAGTGGCCGAAAATATTGCTTGTTTGTGGAAAGATCAGTGGAATTGTGGATCCCGCGAAGGCACAGATTGAGAGTACCATGGAGTGTTCGGCCATCACAGTTGTGAGATGATCGAAGAGGCAAGGCTACGCTTGATCTCCATTGCTTGCCAAGCAAAGATCATCGTAATTGTGATGTATCCTTTGTGAAGCACAGCAGAGCTAACACATGGGGCCTCCCTAGCACACACTCTGTGTTAGGTGCCGGCTAGGATCCGAAGTCTGAAGCCCATCATCGTAGATTGAATGGCTCTCACTACACATACGTGAACACTCCCCACTATATGTGGTCGTAGCAATCGTGCCAGAGAACAATCTACGGAGGGAACAACAGGACTTGGCGATATCTCATTGGTTCAGCTATCTCTTTGGCAAAGAGAAAAATGGAGGAAGAAGCATTACAAAAAGGGAACTGTGTCAGTACAGGATCCCTGATGTAAACTTTATTGAAAAGCAAGAATCAACACTTAGAAGCGTTTTGAGATGAAAATTTTCAAAGAGCAAGAGTATAGGTAACCCATCATGGTTGTGAAAAAATTTGAAGAACTATAAAGTCCTTTGCCGGCTTAGAATAGTCTTCCAAGCGCGCCCTCATCATCGGCATCGAAGCATTCAACGGGATTGTTAACAACAAGGAGAGGGCGCTCTTCGACTAGGCTCAGTCCTCTTGAGCTGCAAGGAATGTCTACAACTTCTTTTCCCTTCTAGGTTGTTGGATCAAGGCGATCATCTTTGGGAAGCAGGTCATGCATCTTACCCTGCCGGAGCATCCTTTGAACTAGTTGGCGGAGCGCTCGGCAGTTCTCAGTCAGGTGGCCTGGCTCTTTGTGGAATTCGCAATATGGTTCTGAGTCTTTATATCTTTCATCAGCCGGTCGATAAGGCCTTTTATAGTTAGCCCTGTCTTTCATGACTTGGCTTACTTGTAGCATGGCTTCATCTAGTTCTGACACATGCAAGTCTTCGTCTTGTTGCTGACCGCAACAAGACGGTCGATAAGGCCTTTTGTAGTTAGCCCTTTCTTTCATGACTTGGCTTACTTGTATCATGGCTTCATCTAGTTCTGACACATGCAAGTCCTTGTTTTGTTGCTGATGGACTGCAGCTATTTGTGAAGGTGGAGCTGGTAGTAGTAGCGATTGATCTTAAGCACGATCACGGCTCAGGAAAGGGTATCGATGGCGTTGAAATCTTCTTTCCCTCCTTGAGTGAGTTGGGAAATCTTTGCGAGGAGACCTCGGAGGCTGCTTATGAGAATAATCTTTCTCTGATACAAGCCTGGAGATGAAGCCTGGGTTGCTCTTTTCGCCTCGGATGTATGAGTTGGCTAAGGCAATCAATTCTTGGTACGTTCTTGGTGCTCTGACATTGGCTTCAAACTTGAGCGGCCCTTCACGAAGACCGTGGATAAGAGCCACTCGGTACATTTCTTGGTCAGCAATCTCGATGTCCAAGATTTCTCTCTGGAATCGATCAATGAACTGAGACCAAGTCTCATTCTCACGCTGCTTGATCTCAAAGAGGGCTTCTGGACTGCCCTTTATCTTAGTTGAAGTAAAGAATTTGAGCAAGAACTCCCTTCGCAGATCAGCAAGGAAGTGATGGAGTGAGGGCGAAGACCATAGAACCAATCCCTCACTTGCCCATCAAAAGTTGTGATAAGGAGCATGCACTTAGTTGCATCTGAGAGAGTTTTGAGAGCAACGGCTGATTCGAAAGCTTGAAGGTGCTTCACTGGATCAGTCTCTCCAGTGTAGATTGGTAACCGGTGGTCTCTGAAATTATCTGGAGTAGGTTCATGACAAACATTCTCTGTAAATGGTGAAGGCTCTTCCTGTTCTCCTACAACATAAGGATAAAAGGGAGCATAAGCTGCAGCTACAAAAGAGGCAGGAGGATAAAAGGGAAAAGTTGTTGCAGGAACAAAGTGAAAGTGAGGGTTAGGTCTACAATACTCTAGAGGGGGGTGAATAGAGTATGTTTAAAATTTATTAGGTCCCAATTCAAAAAGGTGTTGTTACAACTTTTGCTGTAAACTGAAAATGTGCAGTAAATATAAAACTGAAATGCAGATAATATTAAACCTAATCACAGCCACACAGCAAGAACAAAAAGAAAAGATAAGCAACCAGACGACACAAGAAGTTTATTGTGGTTCCCCCTCAACTGGGTACATCCACTCTTCTACCACCCTTGGTAGGAATCCACTCAGGTTTTTGATCAGGTGCCTGACACCAATGGGTTTTGATCAGGTCCCCAAAAACCAACTCAAGTTTTTTGGTAAGGAGACTTGCGACTAGGAATCACTTTTGAAGGGAGATGACAACCCTTTGTACAGGAGGGGGTGAGAGAGTGATTTTGTCTTCTCTGTCACCAATCAGAGAGAAGACTTATGTGGAATGATGTCAGCAAATAGCTCCCCCTGGGATGTAGAATGGTTCAGGGAAGATCTGGAGCTTTGCTGTAGGGTGATAGGTCTTCAATCAGAATTCTGGACAAGCAGTGATGTAGGATCTTCTTGACTGATTTGATATTTGTTGTCCTTGGAGAAGTCCTGGAGAGAAAGTTGAAGAAGAAGACTCTTGATATATTATAGTTGTTCATCTTCTTCTGAATATCACTGCCTATCACTGTAAGCTTTTCTATAATCTTCTTGTGTGAAGCTTTTCTGTTGTTGTATGAGAACTTTAGCAGTCAGTTTTTGTGACCCTGATTTTCTGACTGAGTATGTTATTGTGCTTCTCTCTGTGTGTCTTGTTGCAGATTCTAAAATCTTCTTTTCTTCTGTCTCTATTCAAAAATTTTAATCCTCTGTAATTAATGCTGATGGCCTGAGAATAATCGGCATTGATGTATTTCCCAACTGTCTTGTGGAAAATCAGCAAGTAATATTCCTCAAGAGGACTGTAATTAATACTTCCTCTAACGGATACATTCAGAGAATGTAGAACATTAATTACTCAGGAATTTTCGCATTAGAATGAGGACAGAATGCCGGAAATGGCTAAGTCTGGATTCGTCGAACGAATAACAGATTTCGTCGAGCTGAGTTACCAGTTTGTCAAGCTGAGATTTTGTATTCGTCGACCAGACACCTTCTGTTCGTCGAGCTGATAACAGAACTTGTATACCTCAGAACCTTTGTCTTTTCTGTCTGAAGTTCGTCGAGCTGATAATTGAATTCGTCGACTGGAGTTCAGCAACAGTTCTGTACTTAGACAAATAGTTTGTGTTGACTGATATTTTGTATGTCGACATGAAACTTCTGGTGTTGACACAAGTTGGTGTCGACAAATAATCTTGGTGTCGACACAAATCTTCTGATGTCGACATAAGCTCTCTGGTATCGATATAATCTTTCTGGTGTCGACCTAAGTTGGTGTCGACACATACCCTAAGTGTCGACATAGATCCTCTGATTCCAGAATTCGTCGAGTAGAGTACTGAGTTCGTCGACCTGAGAAGTTGACTTCGTCGACCTGAGAAGTTGTGAACTTGAGGTCCAAGTTCGTCGAACTCAGAATCTTGTTCGTCGACCAAATCCTGAAGTTGGACTTAGAAAAATCTGGAGTTACCCTGACTTTAGTTTGTTGAAGTGTCCCAATTTTCGTCGAACAGAGAATGAAGATCGTCGAGCTCAGTTCAGAGAAATATCTCAAGATCGTCGAGCTGAGAACGCCTTTCGTCGACCTGAGTTTGATGAACGTCGAACTCATTTTACTTGGTCTTGAAATCTCCTAAGTCTTGAGTCTCTGATGGTCTGGTTGATAGCTGGTCCATCTGATATTGACTCTAAGGACTTGGCCTAGACTCTAGGACACAAATTTGACCCTGGCTATACATGTTGGGTCACATCCTAAGTTAGTGAACCTAGCCCAAATCAACTAGGGATCCAACAATCTCCCCCTATTTGGGTGAGGTCACTAATAGACTCAAAATATAAACATATAGATAAACAAAGCAAGAAAACGATATATCTGGCAGAGAATTACCAACACATGCAGCAGATATATATGTACATAGGCTTTGTTTAAACAAATAACATAGTTTGAAAGCAAATGCAGAAAAAAATTAAAACAAAGTAAAGATTACTTCTTCTGCTTCTTCTGCATGGACTTGTCTTCTTTTGTCCTCTCTCCTGGCTTTTTAAAGATAATTTCTCTATTTGGATTTAAAGCCTCTGCCTGTGTCATTGTCATGCCAGCTGCCCCAATAATCTTCAGTGATGTAGTTCTGGGGACAACTGCTTCAAGATGGAGCTTCTTGTAATCATCAACATTAAACAGTTTGTTGGCTTTATCAAATCTTTTTAGTTCTTCCTTCCTGTATTTTGACATAGTTGTATATTCTGATATGTCTTTGCCTTCAGCTTTTGCTTTATTTATCAAGGAAAGACCAATAATTTCCTAGAACCTGGCCATTTTAGCAGTGTTAGGTGTTTCAGGATCCTCAAAAGGAATAGGAGGAGAATCTGGTATTTCAGGACACTTAGTTTTCTGTTCTGCAGAGATTTGTTGTTGTTGCTGCTGATGCTGTTGATGTTGTTGATGTTGTTGTTGTTGATTTCCTGAAGAATGATGTCTTAGCTGACTGTTTCAAGAGGATCTCCCTTGATGTCTCTGATAGGTTTGCATAGGGGCAGATCCCTGAGAGCTAGAGCCAGTGGCACCAGCTGCTGGAGGAGGTGGAGGGGGTGGATCTTTTCTGTATCTATGAACTGGTGGAGGAGAATATTTTCTGCTTCTTTTACTCTCCTTTTGCTGGTTCTTAGACAACCACATCCATGCAAGCATTCCCTTATAAGGAGTAACATTATGCAAGATGTAGTAGGGAGTGTCGGCTATTGGATTGGGCTTAGGAGCAGGAGGAGGAGCCTTTCTCTTCTTTGATAATATTTGTTTCTTCTTCTTGGAAACTTCTTCATCTGAATCTTCTTCATCATCATCTTCATCATCTTCACTGCCAGAACCCTGAGGGTTATCATATAAAGCATCCAATGCTTTCAAAGCTTTATCATCAATGACAGTCTTTTCTGTAGCAGGAGCAGAAGTTTCAAAAACTAGAGTTTCAGCAGTAGTTGAAGAAGAGACTGTACAAGCATCAGAAGTAATTGAGACAGAGCTTTCAGCTGCTGCCTTATTTTCTTCTTCAATATCATCCAAGATCAGCTCATCTAGATCTGGCATAGGTGAGTCATCCATCACAAAGATTGGTGCTGAGACAGCTTATGGAGAGGATGGAATAACTGTAGAGGTTGGAGCAAAAACTGGAATTTCAAAACTGTCACAGAGTTGCTTAGCAACTGCTAGACTGATAGGAGGAGTATAAGGTACAATAGCCAACTTTGGCTTAGTAAGTTCTCCTAGAAGATACTGCATATGTACAGTGTCAAAACTTTTCAGCAATGCTTGTAAATTAACTGTGGGATTGAGGATAAAATCACCAACAGTTTCATCAATGTCCATATCAGTATCAATAAAATCAATTAAATCAATTAAATCTGTATCTATACTGAAAGTGCACCTAGATCTGATATACTCTAGAGGGGGGTGAATAGAGTATATGGTGCTTGAAAACTTTTTACAACAATTGTTGTAATTCTGAGTGAACAGGGAAGCAACTATTAATTCTAATCACAAAATAACCTACAACAGAAATTAATCACAGATCTAAACTAATCACAAAATAATCACAGCCAGAAACAAAAGATAAAGACAAGCAAGCCATAAGACATAAGGAGCTATAGTGGTTCCCCTAAACTTGGGTACATCCACTCTTCTACCACCCTAGGTAGGAATCCACTGCAGGATGAGTTGATCAGGTGTCCTGGGCACCAATGAGCTTTTGATAAGGTGCTCAAAAACCAAATCAGATTTTTTGATCAGGTGTCTTACCACCATTGAGCTTTTGACAAGGTGCTCAAAAACCAAACACAAACTTTTGAAGGGAGTTTTAAAAACCCTTTACAGAGATGGGGATGAGAGAGTTATGGAAGTCTTCTCTTTCTCAGAGCAGCTGAGAAGACTATGTAGATTTGATATTGTCAAAGCTCCCCCTGAGTTCTTGAGATGTTCAGGAAATGAAGCTTTGCTGTAGGGTGATAGGCCTTCATAAGTTGATCTCCAGCAAATGATGATTTCAGCAACAGCTGAAATGTTAGGTGTCTGGAGTCTTTGAAAGATGTTGGCCTTGAACACTTGAGACAAGAGAGATCAGAAGATTTCAGTAGGTTTGATCTCCTTGGATGTGTGTTCTTGAGAGAATTCTTTGAGACAGAGAATATTTTGTTCTTGTTCTTCTTGTCTGTGTTCTGAGTTCTAAGTGATAGAGAGATTCAAAAAAAACTTGTATTTTATTCTCTGGTACTGAATAGAAAATCATCCTCTGTCAAGAATAGCCGTTGGCCTGTCATTAATTGCATCCTTAATTGCAATTGTCTTCTGGAGGAAAGTCCAAAGAAACATTCCTTGATAATCCCTTGAAACTTGGTCCAGAATAAATGAAAACGGCTAGAAAATCTTCTGAATTAATTGTTGAATAACTTCTTAACTGATTTGAATTTGAATCTTGAAAAATCCTTTAACTCATCAGAAAACATCAAACTGAGCTCTGCTATCATCGAACTCAGCTCAGCGATATGGACTTATATAGCAACAAAAATCGTCGATCTGAGCTCAAAGATCGTCAAACTGAGCTCAGAGATAGAGATCCAAAACTGAGTCAAGATCGTCGAACTGAGCTCGCAGATCGTCGAATGGAGTTCGACGATTTGTTGAAGTTGAGCTCAGCGATCGTCGAATGGAGTTCGACGATGCGTCGAAGTTGAGCTAGACGATCGTCGATTGGAGTTCGACGAATCGTCATGCTGAGCTCGACGATATGACTTAGTCTCAAACTGAAAAATTCTTGGTCTTGAGGGAAGCTTTCAAACCTATACTTCTAACCCTTAAACTCAATTCTAATTGACCTTTAGAGCTATACAGGAGGTCAAAAATAGGTTTCCTAAAGACATAGTGATCCTGACCCAAATTAGTGATAGGGTGTTCCAACAATCTCCCCCTATTTGGGTTAGGATTACTATTTACAGAATTTGGAAAAATTAAATAACAACATACACAGCAATAATACAGAAAAGTAATAAGCTGGTCATTGCAGAACCACAGATATATATCATCCCAGATAATAATCAGAAATCAAGATGATTGTCACCTTACATAGTTATTTCTTCTCCTTGCTCTTTATAAGTTTGATTTTTCTGTTGGGGTTGAGAGCTTCCTTCTTTAATCTTGTGTCACCTGCTGCACCTAAAGAGGTTTGTTGTTTGGCCCTTGGAACTATAGCTTCAGGATGCAGCTCCATGTATCTATCAGAATCAAAGAATTTGCTTAAGCCATATCTTTCCAATTCTTTCTTTCTCTGTTCAGACAATGTAGTGATGTTGGAGGAGTCTCTGTCTTGCTCTCTAGCTTTCTTAATCTGGTCCAGTGCAGCAAGCACTTTCATCCTGGCAGTCCAAGCAGTTGGATTGTTTTCAGGATATTCAAATGGCACTGGTGGCTCATATTTATTTGATGGATTATCTTGAGGATACCTGGATGAAACTACTTCCTTCAGTTTATAGGGAAAAGGACCAGAGGTTGTGTCTGATGAGATTTGTCCTTCCCTGGAGTAGGGATGTTGCCTTGAATAACCTTTTGAATAAACCTGGACTTCCCTTTGATTGCCTCTATAGTTTCCTCTTCTGGATTGAGAACCCCTGGACTGGCTTCCCCTATGATAAGATCTGGCATGAGGCTGATAGGGGGTTTGGCTTTTGGCAGAGGGTTGAGCAGCTGAACTTCCACCTGCACCTGCATCAGGATGAGGTGGTGGAGGAGGATGAGGGTATTGAAATTGAGAAGATCCTTTCTCATACTTCCTTTTCTTCTTCATTGCTTTAAGTTGATTCTTTGAATACTGCATCCAGTGCTCAGTTATGGGGCAGTCATGAAGAATATAATATGGAATGTCATTGTTGTCCTTGACTTTGGCTGGAGGTACTCTCTTCATGGCTTTGCTCCTTGCCTTTCTCTTCCTAGCAATAGTGGCAGAAGAATCATCAGAATCTGTCTTAAACTCATCACTTTCAGAACTTTGCTCATCATAAAGAGCATCAATCTTTTACATCAAGTCTTTCTTGAGCTGGGTTGAGGCAGATGAAGCAGCAGAGGTTGGAGCAGCAGATACAGCACTTGTAGCAATTGAAGTTGAAGCAGTAGCAGTAGTAACAGCAGATACAGAAGGTTCTGGAGCAACACTCTTAGAAGGTATGGCAGCAGTAATATCAGCAGAAGTAATAACAATAGCAGTTGGGGCAGCAACAGTTTCACTTTCAGAAACAACAATATTAGCAACAGCAGGAATATCATCAGAAAACACAGAAGGCTCAAAATCATGTGCCTCTGTCATAAGGATATCATCAGAAACTGGAACAACAATAGCAGCAGCACTGACAGCACTAATAGCAACAGATACATCAACACTCTCTTCAGTAGGAGGGACAGCAGCATCAGAAACAGCAACCATACTTTCAGCAGGAGTAGCAGCAGCATATACTGAATTGACAAAAGAGGTTATGATGTTGGGGTCACAACATGAGAAGGGCACAAGGGCCTTGGACAAGTCCTCTGATGGCTGGAGTGCAACTTTCTCTGGAAGACAACTGAAGTAGGTTGAATCAAATGTTGAAAGTAAGGACCTGATGTCCATTGGGAAGACAACTGGAGGTGGAACTGGAGCTTGAAGAACAGCAGCAGCAGCAGCAACTAAAGCTGAAGAAACAGCAGGCAAGCTCACTTCATAGGGCATCTCCCCCTGCCTAGATTCAGACAAGGCTGGATCAAGGCACACTGCTGAAGGGATTGCCTGAGGAATTAAGGAGGAGAGCCTGGCAGAAAGAGCTACCACTGACTGGAGTAATGGAGCCAAGGAGGTCTCCAATAGAAGAGATAGCCTGGGGGCTAGCAATTCATATATCCTGTCAGCTAGGGCTGGAAGATCTACTTGCTCAGCAGTGACTGGAGCAGAGGTAGAGGATGGAGGTGGAGCTATGGGTGATGGTAGTGGAGAGCTAGTGTATTGGGGAAGAGATGGTTGAGGTGTGGGTAAAGTGGTGATGGAAGACAAGGGGATTGAGATAGATGGTGTGAAGGTGGGTTGATCAATGATCTCTTGTAGAAGTTCCTGGTAAGAGGTTGATAAGGAGGGCAGCTCAGGAGGAGATGAGGGTGAGTCATCCATGAAGGAATCATCAATAAGATTAAAGGATGGAATTGTGGATGTTTCAATATCTGGTTGAGGGTAGGAGTATACTGGATGGAAGATTTCTTCTGTGACACTTGGAATTGGGGATGGTGTTGATGTTGGAGATGGGCTGGAGATGATGATAGTGGATGGAGTTTGAATGGTGGATGGAACTGGAGAAGATGGAATTGGAGGAGGAGGAGAGGCAGCAGCAAGCAAGTCATCTGCAGGGGCAGAGACCTGAGGGAAAGTGATTATGGCAGTCCTGGTGCCTGAAGGTGTGCTTGCAAAAGGCCTGCTGGGCTTGATGATCTGCCTGTCCCATTTACCAAATAGGGTACAGGACAGTCTCTTGGAAGCATTAATGTGTATCCCAGAAGATACTAGCAATGCAGGGCATCTGTTCTGCAGAAAAAGGCCTAAAATCCTCCCAAAATTCACAAAACTCTTATTAATTTTCTTTTTGATTAGGTCGAAGAAGACCTCTCCCCAGTTCAAATTCTTCATGTCCACTATGGCTCCCATTAAGCAGAGCTGATACCTAGAAATGGTATCATGTGCTGAGTGCTTAGCCAACACAACTTTCCCAACTACATCAGCCAAGAATCTATATTCCACAGACAGGTTTTTCTTCAGCAGCTTGCTAGGGTTAGCCTCAGAATGACCCATTCTTGCAAGCAAATCAGCATATTCCTCTCCAGATAAATCAGCAGAATCTCCACCAGAACTTAACTCAAAAACTTCTGTCAGAATTGCTGGGGTCAAGGGTACCTGGGTGCCAGAAATTGATCCAACGATTGTGTTTTGATCCTGATTGTGGGCAGTGTAGACCCACTCTTTAATCTCATAAGCAGCAAGTTTAATCCTGGTGGTCATGATTGTAGCAAGTTTCTGCTCCTTGAACAACTCCAAGATTTCCTGGAAAACTTGATATGTTGTGCTGAAGGACTCCATGTCAATGTCAAAGCCGGCATCAAATTTCATGGCAGCAAGAACAGCAACAGAAACGGCCATGGTTACCTGCAAAGAATCAACAAACAAAACGACCAAGTGCAGAAATGTTTGGAGGGAAAGAAAGTTTTTGCAGAGAAATCGAAAGCGCAAAAGGAGAACGACGGCGAAAAATGAATTTTATATTAGGGTTCGACGCAGAAAATGAAAGATCGTTGAACTCAGTTCGACGATCGGGGCTTCTAAAGGAATCTGAAGAGTCTTCAACATCGTTGATCTCCGTTCGACGATACTTGAGAGCGTCGAGCTCCGTTCGACGATCGTTCAGAGAACAAAATCGTCGAGCGTCGTTCGACGATCGTTGACCGGAAGAGATAGTTCATACTATCTGAGAAACGCTGAACTCAGGTCGACGATTGCGGAAATCGTCGATCTTCGTTCGACGATCTGGGGGAAAATCGTCGAGCGCAGTTCAGAGACCAGAAAAAATCTAGACACTAAGAAAAATCAAGATGTTTGCCTAGTCTTGGTCAACTTTTAAACTTTTAAAATCTTGGATATTATTTAAGACTTCCTCCATCTAACATTCCTAACTGATTTAGGAAGAAGGTGTGTTTCTTTTCATCCAAGGGCTTGGTGAAAATATCTCCCCTTTGTAAATCAGTTGGAATATATTGCAGTTCAATTTTATTCTTTTCAACATTATCCCTTAAGAAGTGATGCATAATCTCTATGTGTTTTGTCCTACTATGGAGGACTGGATTTTGAGCTATAGAAATAGCACTAGTGTTATCACAAAAGATTTTAGACTTCTCTAAGTTGTAGCCATAGTCTAGGAGTTGGTTTTGAATCCACAAGATTTGTGAACAACAACTGCCTGCAGCCATATATTCAGCTTCAGCAGTTGAAGTTGACACAGAAGTTTGTTTCTTACAAAACCAAGAGACAAGTCTGTCACCAAGGAACTGACAAGTTCCGCTGGTGCTTTTCCTGTCAATTCTGCATCCCGCATAATCAGCATCAGAAAATCCAGTTAAATCAAATGCTGAATCTTTTGGATACCAGAGACCTAGATTTGGACAACTTTTAACATACCTGAGAATCCTCTTTACTAGTGTTAGGTGTGACTCTCTAGGGCTTACTTGGAACCTAGCACATATACATGTAGCAAACATTATATCTGGTCTACTAGCTGTAAGGTACAGTAAAGAGCCAATCATTGCTCTATATGTTGTCTGATCAACAGGTTTACCATGTTCATCAGCATCCAATACAGCATTAGTAGGCATAGGTGTTTTCATACAAGATGCTTCAGACATGCCAAATTTCTTAACCAATTCATTTGCATACTTGGCTTGAGAAATAAAGATGCCTTCAGCATGTTGTTTGACTTGCAATCCTAGGAAGAAGGATAGCTCACCCATGCTACTCATTTCAAATTTGGAATGCATTAGGTTGGAAAACCTTCTGCACAATTTTGAATCAGTAGAACCAAAAATAATATCATCTACATAAATCTGTACTAGTAGGGTATGGGACTTATGGGTTCTAATGAAAAGAGTTTGGTCTACTCTACCCCTTATAAATCCATTTTCCAAAAGGAAGCATGCTAGGGTCTCATACCATATTCGAGGAGCTTGTTTAAGACCATATAATGCTTTGTTCAATTTAAAAACATAATCAGGATAAGTTGGAGAGATAAAACCTGGAGGTTGTCTGACATAGACTTCTTCTTTGATGTCTCCATTTAGAAATGCACTTTTGACATCCATTTGATATACCTTGAAGCCTTTATGTGCTGTATAAGCTAAAAATATTCTGATGGCTTCCAATCTTGCAACTGGTGTAAAAGTCTGGTCATAGTTTATTCCTTCTTCTTGAGAATATCCTTGAGCAACTAACCTTGCCTTATTCCTTACAATTACTCCTTGATCATCCAGTTTGTTTCTGAACACCCACTTTGTTCCAACAATGGAGTGATCCTTAGGCTTTGGCACTAGTTCCCACATTTTGTTCCTTTCAAATTGATGCAACTCTTCTTGCATTGCAATGATCCAGTGTGGATCTTTCTCTGCATCTTGAATGGACTGAGGTTCAATTTGAGATAGGAAGCAAGTGTGCAACAGGTTTTGGTTGACCTGATTTTTGGTTTGCACACCATCTGAGATGTCTCCAATTATTTGGGAAATTGGATGATCTCTTGATGTTACTACATCAACAGGGGGTGGTGTGTGTTATTGTTTCCTCTTATGGTACAACAACTGGCTCTTCAAGTTGTTCTTCAATATGTTGAATACTTTCTTCATCTTCACTGCTTTCCTCTTTTTGAGTAACCTGTAACTTGTTCAAGTCTTCAACAAGAGAATGTTCCTGCAAAGGTTCTATGGTAGAAGAGATCTTCTTCCTTGAAAGACATGTTAGATTCATCAAATGATATATGAACAGATTCCTCAATTTTGAGAGATGATTTATTATAAACCCTATAAGCCTTGCTAATCATGGAGTATCCCAGAAACGCTCTTTCATCAGCTTTAGCTTGAAATTTTGCTAAATATTTCTTGTCATTATTATGTATATAGAAAATACAACCAAAAACTCTAAAATAATCAACTTTAGGTTTCTTCCCTTTGAGTAATTCATAGGGAGTCTTACCCTTTAGTTTATGTATCAAACTTCTATTCAGCACATAGTTGGAGGTGTTCACTGCCTCTGCCCAAAAGGATAGAGGAAGATGAACATCTGACAACAATGTAGTGGCAGATTCAATAAGGGTTCTATTTTTCCTTTCAGCTACCCCATTTTGTTGAGGAGTTCTAGGAGCTGAGAAAGTATGCCTGATCCCTTCACTCTGACAGAACTCTTGCATAAGAAGAGAATCAAACTCTGTCCCATGATCACTTCTGATCAGGGCAATATGAGTATTGAACTCAATCTGTATATATTTGAGAAACTCTGTCAAACACTTAAAGTTATCAGACTTCTTCCTCAGAAAGAACACCCAAGTGAATCTAGAGAAGTCATCTACAACTACTAAGGTGTAAGATTTCCCTCCTAGGCTTTGTACTGTGATGGGTCCAAAAAGATCCATGTGTAACAGATACAATATCCTAGGTGAATCACTCTTATTAAGTGACTTAAAACTATTTTTAGTTTGCTTGTCTAATTGACAAGCCCTGCAGAGTCCTTCCTTCTTGTAGGGGCCAGAAGGTAGTCCTCTAACAAGGTTGTCCTTGGATAGCCTAACAATAGTTCTAAGGTTTAAGTGTCCTAGTCTCTTATGCCATAAAATATTTGGTCTACAAACAGAATTGAACAGGCAAATATCTACATCTGTTGAAAGAAAATCTACTAGATAGATATTACCTTTCCTTTTACCTGTCAACACAGTTGTGTTGTCCTCTGACTTGATCTTGCATAATGCTTTGCTGAAGGTCACCTGGTAGCCTTCATCACACAGCTGACTGATGCTTATTAAGTTGTGCTTCAGTCCTTCCACATAAGCTACCTTCTTGAATGTTACTGATCCAATCTGGACTGCAACATATCCTTTAGTTTGTCCAAAGTTTGAATCACCAAAGATAACTTTGGGTCCAAGCTTGGCTCTAAAGGATGTGAGGTTGTCCTTGTTTCCTGTCATGTGCTTAGAGCACCCACTATCCAAGTACCATTGCTGGTTTGATGTTGGATAGGTCTTCACCTGCACATAAAATAATTCATTTGTTTTTGACCCAGTTTACCTTGGGCCTAGGTTGATAACCTTTAAACTCTGAAATAAAAGACATCCCAGGTTGACTATTATAACCTTCAGGATGATATCTCCTTGGAGGTATAATCCATTCAGTATAAGGGTTAAGGATTTGGGATGAAGGACCCCTAGGATTGGATTTTGATTTGCCCTTGAAGGGATTTCCAGAGCTTTGATCTCTGTTCGACGATCGTGGAGCTGCGTTCGACGATCTTGGGTCAGATCGTCGAGCTCCATTCGACGGTCGACTATGGCAGAGTTCAGGAACTTGAGATCGTCGACCTGAGTTCGACGATTTTGCATGAGATCGTCGATCTGCGTTCGGCGATCGTCGAGCTCCGTTCGACGATTTCTGCTGGAAGTTAATTTTCTTGGGCAGATTAGAATTTTTCCTAGCTACCTCTACAACTCCCTTTCCTTTATCAGAAATGAACTTGATTGGAGTTGTTAGAACTATGGGTTGGCTGGATGAAGCACCCAAGCCCAGTGTACTATTAAATCTGGAGTTCACTGTGCTTATGATGTCCATCAGCTTGATACTTCTCCCATTAAGGGATTCTTCAAGCTTCTTGGCCTCAGATAGCTCACTTTTCAGTGAAGCTATCTGCTCCCTACAGCACTCCAACTCCTGAGAGAGTTTGAGGTTTTCTGACTTTAAGGTATTATGTTCAGTTAAATGATTTCTGAGAGAGATGATTTCTTTCTCAGATTTTAGCATGTCTAAACATAATGCTTTAAACTCAGATTTAAAGTCCTCTGAATTGAAATCAAATGAACTAATTGCCTGATCTTCTTCAAGTGGAGTCTCTGAGTCTGACTCTGAGTCTTCTTCATCTGAATTATGTTGTGAGGCATTGATTGCCATCATGCAGAACTCCTTCTCTTCTGCATCATCTCATCATCACTGGAGCTGGATGAGCCTTCTGACTCCTCTTTAGTTTCACTCCAGGATTCAGCAACAAACCCCTTTCTTGTGTGTTTGTTTTTGCTTGAGGAGGGTTTGCCATTGTCATTCCTCTTGGAGTCTTTCTCCTTTCTTCTTTCTTTCTTGTCCCTTCTATCCTTATTTTTGTTTTCTGGACAGTCAGGTACAATGTGCCCTAGTTTCCTATAACCAAAGCAGACAATTTCCTTATTATTAATTGACTTATCATACCTTGGCTTATCATGCTCCTTGTATGATCTCCTTCTGAAGTCCTTTCTGGCCATCTTGTAAAATCTTTTGGCCAGCAGACTGAGCAGTTCATCATTGCCTGTGACTTTGTCTTCAGGCTGATCTTCAGTTGCTTTGAAGGCTATTGTCTTCTCTTTTCTTGTGGCTGGTGAGCCAGCCTTCTGTTCTTCTTCTCTATTCTTAATGAGTAGCTCATAAGATTTAAGCTTACCCAATAGAGCTTCTGTGGTGATTTCATTCAAACTTCTGGCATCCTTGATTGTTAGAAAGTAGCGAAAAAGAGAGAACAAGCGGATAAGCTTTTGAATAATTAAAATTTTATTATCCAAAAAAGATATCATTTACAAAGGTTTGGCCTCCCTTATATAGAATGGAGGAGATAAGAAAGAGAGAATACAAACAATGTGGGACTAAACATTTACAATACTGAGCGGCTAGAATAAAGGTGACCGCACAGGCCACGCGGTTAGACAGATGGCTTAACAGCTCGGCAACTCCAGCAGGATAGAACAGGCCGCAATGGTAGACCGCTAGACCGCCCGGTCTCAGGCTTCAGAGTGAGATCGCCAGACCGCTCGGTCAACAAACCGCTGGATCAGACCGCTAAGCCACCCGGTCTAATACTTCAACACTCCCCTCAAGCTGGAGCATAGATATCAATCATGCCCAGCTTGTCACAAATGCGGAAGAAGGAAGTAGAAACCGGCTTGGTGAAGATATCTGCCAATTCCTTGTCAGAGGTGACAAAAGGAGTACAAATCTGTTTCTTCAAAATCTCTTCCCGAATGAAGTAACAGTCAACCTCTATATGCTTTGTTCTCTCATGGAAGACCGGATTTCTGGATATGTGTATAGCGGCCTTGTTGTCACAGAATATAGGGAGAGGACAGTCATATACCTCGCCCAGGTCAAGCATGAGAGCCCGCAACCACTTTAACACACACGTGGTTGACGCCATACTCCGGTATTCGGCTTCGGCACTGGATCTGGAGACAACAGACTGTTTCTTACTCTTCCAACTCACGAGATTACCTCCAACAAAGGTACAAAAACCTGATGTGGATTTACGATCGCCTTTGTCATCCGCATAACTTGAATCTGAGTAGGCCTCAACCCTCAGATGACCATTCTTCTGAAAGAGTAACCCTCTGCCCGGTGCTGCTTTGATATACTCCAAAATCTTCAGGGCGGACTGAAGATGGCACTCCCGGGGAGCTTGCATAAACTGACTGACCTTGCCTACAGCATAGGCGATGTCGGGTCTAGTCACCGTGAGATAGATGAGTTTGCCTACCAAATGTCTGTACCTTGTGACATCAGATAGAAGAGGCGAGTCATCCGTCCACATTTTGTCTTCTCCAACAGCCATGGGAAAACGAGCTGGTTTGGCACCTGTCAATCCTGCTTCTCGTAGAAGATCAAGGGCATACTTCCGTTGAGAGAGAACCAAGGAGTCAAGTTTCCGAGAGATTTCTATCCCCAAAAAGTATTTTGGGGAGCTCATATCCTTCGTGACCAAGTGCTGACAGAGGTGCTTCTTCGTCAAGTCCACCCCAACTCGGTCATCGCCAGTAAGGAGAATATCATCCACATATACGGCCAAAACCACCAGTCCCGAGGCCGTTTTGCGAATGAATAAGGAGTGATCGGCCGAACTCCTTTGAAAGCCGATGGTAGCCACAATACCACTGAATTTGTCAAACCATGCCCGAGGGCTCTGCTTTAGGCCATATATGGCCTTCTTCAAATGACATACATGTGTCTCCCCCTGAGCAATATACCCAGGAGGTTGCTCCATATAGACGTCCTCCTGAAGATCGCCATAGAGAAAGGCATTCTTCACATCAAGCTGGGAAATGGCCCAAGCCCGGTTAACAGCCACAGAAAAGAGAACCCGGATGGTGCTGAGGCGAGCAACCGGAGAGAAGGTATCAAAGTAATCAACGTCGTAAGTCTGAGTGAAGCCCTTGGCCACCAGCCGGGCTTTGTAGCGATCCACAGTGCCGTCGGGGCGAAACTTCACAACGAAGACCCAGCGACAGCCAACCACATCAGTGCCCACGGGAGGAGGAACCAGGGTCCAGGTACCCCTTTCAGTAAGAGTAGCCATCTCCTCATCCATGGCAGACTTCCAATGAGGGAGAGCAAGAGCCTCCTGGTAGGTACGGGGAGTAGAAGTAGCAGAGATAGCCAAGGCAAAACACCTGCGAGAAGGAGAAAGCTGATCATAGGAAACAACAGCCGTGAGCGGGTGTTGAGTACATGCCCGCACCCCTTTGCGAAGGGCAATGGGAACATCCAGCTCAACGGGAGCGTCGGCGACGGGAGCGTCAGCGACCGGAGCGTCCGTGGTGGAGAAGGCTGGCTCGGGACTAGAGAGACGGCAGCGGAGAGGAGGGTGGAGGGGTGGGTGGGGAGACGGACTGGGAAGGAGTGGGTGGAGGAGGAGACGAAGGTGGGAAAACGTGGAGAGGTGTGGAAGGAACGGAGATATCAGAAGGAAGAGAAGAGGGAGGAGAGAAATAGGAAGCATTTTCGAAAAAAGTCACAGCCGTGGAGACAAACTGCTTGCGGAGAAGGGAGTCAAAGCAGCAATAGCCTTTTTGAGTGGTAGAGTACCCCAAAAAGACACACTTGGTGGAACGGGGGGAAAGCTTGTCGCGGGTAGCGGAGGGAGCGTGAACAAAGGCCGTATAGCCAAAGACACGAAGAGGAAGAGGAAAAGGTTCCTGGTGGGGGTAGAGAAGGGAGAAGGGAGTCTGGCCGTGGAGAACCATGGAGAGAAGGCGATTGATGAGATAGCAGGCGAGGAGCACAGCGTAGCCCCAGTAGGAGCGAGGGACGTGCATCTGCGTCATGAGAGTACGCGCAACATCAAGCAGGTGACGGTTTTTACGCTCCGCCACCCCATTCTGCTGGGAGGTGTAAACACAAGTCGTTTGATGAAGGAGGCCATGTTGGTGAAAGAATGCGGAGAACTCATGAGTCAGATATTCTTTGGCATTATCAGAACGTATGACCTTAATAGAAATAGCAAATTGAGTCTTAATCATAAAGTAAAATGATTGCCAAACAGAAAATAGTTCAGAGCGATCTTTTAACAGATACACCCAGGTACATCGAGAAAAATCATCGATAAAAGTGACAAAATAGGAACTGCCCCGACCAGCTGTGAGGGTAGGAGCAGGACCCCATACATCAGAATGAATAAGATCAAATATGCGAGAGGAGCCACGGCCTTGCTTCGATGGGAAGGAGGAGCGATGATGTTTGCCAAGCTGACATGCATCACAGTTGAGCGGAGAACTGGTAGGAGGTAAGTGGGGCAGAAGCTGGCGAATAAGCCGAGGAGGAGGATGTCCAAGACGAAGATGCCACTGAAGGAGATCGGTGGAGGAGGAGTAGGCAGAGAGAGCGGAAACATCGTCGAGGAAGTAGAGGCCGCCGCTCTCAATCCCAGTAGCAATCGTCCGCTGGGTCCTCGGGTCCTGAAAAGAACAAGTAGTGGGAGTGAATAAGACGGAGCACTGAAGTTGCCGGCATAAAGTAGTAACTGATAACAAATTGCACGGGAACTTCGGGACATAGAGGGTATCCTCCAAGCAAAGCGATGGGGTGAGTTGAACCATGCTCGTCCCATGAACCGGGGACGGGGAACCATCCGCCACACGAACCGGGGGTAAGCGGTCATGGGTCTCAAGACGGGAGAAGCAATGAGGGTTGCCCGTCATATGATTTGTGGCACCGGAGTCAATCAGCCATTTACCTTGGGTATCGACGTGGGCACTACCTGACGTCGTGGCCACAGAGGCAGACGGCCGAGAAGAGGCGGAGGCCGAAGAAGGAGCATCACCGGAAGGGCGAAGATGAGGATGTTTCTGCCAGCAGCAGTCAACAGTATGGCCAGTACGACCACAGTGAGAGCAGAGGAACCGGGATGAACCTCGTCCGCCAGAGGAGCCGCGGCTACTAGGGCCCCCCCTCTGAGCTTGGTGAGCAAAGGAGTCCTGGGAAGGGGGGGAGGCCAACAGAGGCCGCTGGAGTAGCGAAGTAACAGCGACAATGCGAGCCGCAGTGGCATCCAAAGTAGGAGATTCCGCCTCACCCAAGATCTGCTGGCGGATCATATCATAAGAGTCGGGAAGACGAAGAAGATAACAAACAACCAGGAGTTCCTGGAAGTGTTTGTGCTGGTCGGCCAAGTCCGCGGAGAAGGGGCGATTCTGGAGGATTTCAGCACCAAGAGCCTGAACCTGCTGATAAGCCACAGCCGGTGACATGGAAGGGCGGGCGAAGAGGTCCGCATAGAGAGTATAAATGCGGGACGTCTGGCCCCCCTTAGAATAGAGAGCAGCGAGGTAAAGCCAGGCGGCCTTGACCGTCTCATCATGGCGAATGACGGGAAGGCACTCATCAGAAAGGCTGTTGGCCAGCCAGGTGCGGACAAGAGCATCACTCGCATCCCAGTCATCAAACTCAGGAGAGGTGCGAGGAGGAGGGTCATCGGTGAGGTGATGACGCTTGCGTTGAGAACGAAGGAGAAAGGTGAAATAAACGCTCCAATCGGGATAGTTGGAGCCAACAAGCTTGGAAAGGGTGCCAAGGTTGCCCGAAGGAGGAGGAGGAGAAGGAGCTGCAGGAGTAGTGGTGAGACCGGAGGTAGTCATAGAGCCCGGGAAGCAGAAGAATCCGCGCGAACAGAAGCGGTTAGAAAACAGAAGAAGCCGCGCAAACATTAGTGGCTAGAAAGAGGTCAAAGGCACAGCGGGGAAGAGGTCGCGCGGACTGAAAAGGCCGAGCAAACAGAAGAGAGGAGACGAGCAGGTGACCGCGACCAAGATGCAGGTGAGATAGGAACAACCCGCACGGTCAGGCAGATCACAGCAGCAAATCGCGAGTATAGAGACAAGAGGAAATGGGGAAAGTAGAAGCGGACAGGGAGAAGAAGTCCGCAGCGGGTAGAGACAAGGCCGCAACGACTAGGAAGTCGGAGAGGTAAGAAAGAACAAGGAGCGCGGCGACAAGGAAACAGGTCGCTGCGACGAATAGTAGTAGGAGAAGAGAACCAAGAAGAAGCAAGCCGAGCAAACAGGGCAGCGGACAGAAATAAGCCGCGCGAATAGGGCAGCGGACAGAAGAGAAGGCAAGTCGCGAAACAGGTCGCAGAAAGCGGAAAACAAGCCGCGAACAACAGAGAGCGCACAGAATCAGGAGGAAATGACCGTGTCCTCTGATACCATGTTAGAAAGTAGCGAAAAAGAGAGAACAAGCGGATAAGCTTTTGAATAATTGAAATTTTATTATCCAAAAAAATATCATTTACAAAGGTATGGCCTCCCATATATAGAATGGAGGAGATAAGAAAGAGAGAATACAAACAATGTGGGACTAAACATTTACAATACTGAGCGGCTAGAATAAAGGTAACCGCACAGGCCGCGCGGTTAGACAGATGGCTTAATCGCTCGGCAACTCCAGCAGGATAGAACAGGCCGCAATGGTAGACCGCTAAACTGCCCGGTCTCCAGGCTTCAGAGTGAGATCGACAGACCGCTCGGTCAACAAACCGCTGGATCAGACCGCTAAGTCGCCCGGTCTAATACTTCAACATTAATTGGCCAGATTCTTGAATCCCAAGTGCTAGGAAAGCACATTAGAATTTTGTCATTAAGTTCAGTTAGTGATATCTCCTTATCCAAGGTCCTGAGTTCACTGACTATTAGACTGAGTCTATTGTACATATCTCCAACTGATTCAGCTTCTCCCTTCTTGAAATTCTCATATTGAGATATGAGGTGGGATCTCCTGTCCTTTCTCTCATCAGCTGAGCCTGAGACTATTTCAGAGAGTTTATCCCAGATTTCCTTTGCTGAATTGCATTCAGCCACCTTTTGAAAGATGTCATCAGACATGGTCTGGGCTAAGATGTTCATAGTCTTGGCATCAGCTACCTTCCATTTCTTGATATCAACATATGTTTCTGATGGAGGTGGAACAGCATTTGTACTTGAGTTCTCTGGAGGTCTTGGACAGACTGTCAAAATAGAATTAAAAATATCCTCGTCAATAGAATTCATGTATAATCTGAGCCTTGCTTTCCAAAGTGCAAACTTGGATAGATTGCACACTGGAGGTCTGGTGCTAGCATAATCTTTATTTTGGGCCATGATTTGTGAAAACAAAATCTAATACTAAACTCAAAAGAAAACAGATCTAACTAGGAATCTTTGGGTTCAGGTGTTAGCCTGTGCAACCACCAAGGTGTGGTATGTTTAACCAACCTGGCTCTGATACCAATTGAAAGTGCAGCTAGATCTGATATACTCTAGAGGGGGTGAATAGAGTATATGGTGCTTGAAAACTTTTTACAATAATTATTGTAATTCTGAGTGAACAGGGAAGCAACTATTAATTCTAATCACAAAATAACCTACAACAGAAATTAATCACAGATCTAAACTAATCACAAAACAATCACAGCCAGAAATAAAAGATAAAGACAAGCAAGCCAGAAGACACAAGGAGCTATAGTGGTTCCCCTAAACTTGGGTACATCCACTCTTCTACCACCCTAGGTAGGAATCCACTGCAGGATGAGTTAATCAGGTGTCCTGGGCACCAATGAGCTTTTGATAAGGTGCTGAAAAACCAAATCAGATTTTTTGATCAGGTGTCTTGCCACCAATGAGCTTTTGACAAGGTGCTCAAAAACCAAACACAAACTTTTGAAGGGAGTTTGAAAAACTTTTTACAGAGATGGGGATGAGAGAGTTATGGAAGTCTTCTCTTTCTCAGAGCAGCTGAGAAGACTATGTGGATTTGATGTTGTCAAAGCTCCCCCTGAGTTCTTGAGATGTTCAGGAAATGAAGCTTTGCTGTAGGGTGATAGGCCTTCAGAAGTTGATCTCCAGCAAATGATGATTTCAGCAACAGCTGAAATGTTAGGTGTCTGGAGTCTTTGAAAGATATTGGCCTTGAACACTTGAGACAAGAGAGATCAGAAGATTTCAGTAAGTTTGATCTCCTTGGATGTGTGTTCTTGAGAGAATTCTTTGAGACAGAGAATATTTTGTTCTTGTTCTTATTGTCTGTGTTCTGAGTTCTAAGTGATAGAGAGATTCAAAAAAAAACTTGTATTTTATTCTCTGGTACTGAATAGAAAATCATCCTCTGTCAAGAATAGCCGTTGGCCTGTCATTAATTGCATCCTTAATTGCAATTATCTTCTGGAGGAAAGTCCAAAGAAACATTCCTTGATAATCCCTTGAAACTTGGTCTAGAATAAATGAAAACGGCAAGAAAATCTTCTAAATTAATTGCTGAATAACTCCTTAACTGATCTGAATTTGAATCTTGAAAAATCCTTTAACTCATCAGAAAACGTCGAACTGAGCTCTGTTATCGTCGAACTGAGCTCAGCGATATGGACTTATACAGCAACAAAAATCGTCGATCTGAGCTCAAAGATCGTCGAACTGAGCTCAGAGATAGAGATCCAAAACTGAGTCAAGATCGTCGAACTGAGCTCGCAGATCGTCGAATGGAGTTCGACGATTTGTTGAAGTTGAGCTCAGCGATCGTCGAATGGAGTTCGACGATGCGTCGAAGTTGAGCTAGACGATCGTCGATTGGAGTTCGACGAATCGTCGTGCTGAGCTCGACGATATGACTTAGTCTCAAACTGAAAAATTCTTGGTCTTGAGGGCAGCTTTCAAACCTAGACTTCTAACCCTTATACTCAATTCTAATTGACCTTTAGAGCTATACAGGAGGTCAAAAATAGGTTTCCTAAAGACATAGTGATCCTGACCCAAATTAGTAATAGGGTGTTCCAACATATACAATCTGTATATGCTGTTGGGGCTGAAGTCTCTGCTGGTGCTTCTGCTAGTGCTGCTGCTGAAGTATCTGAAGTTGTTGCTACTGCTTCATCATCAGGCATCTCCCCCTGCCTGGTATCAGTAGGAACTGAGGTCAGGCCCCTGACTGAGGAGGGGGCAGCAGGGAAGGCAGAGATTTGAGCAGATAAAGATTGAATGGTGGTATCAAGAGGTGTAATGGCATCTGCTATAAGGGATTTAAGAATGGGAGTTATGATGGTGATGATAGAAGATATGGTAGAGGGGTCTAATGAGAAAGTGGGAAATGATGTTGCAGTTGGTGTGGAAGAGGTGGCAACCAGTGATGGAATGGAGGGTGGAACATCATGTATGTGAATGGTTGATGGTGATGAGGATGGAGGGGTGGACATCTTGCATCAAGGTGTCTGTGGGTAGGATGTAAGATGGTATGGAGGATAAATGTGGGGGAAGTGGAGACTGTGGTGGTGTAGGAATGTAGGTGTGTTGAGGTGATTCAGGAGGTGTTGGTTGTGGATTTTCTGGAAGAGGGGAAGAGGTAATGTTAGTGATGTCAAGTGGTGGAGATGGAGGTGGAGTAGGAATATGAGTAGGATGTTGTGATTGAGGTGTTGAATAAAGAATGAGAGAGGAAGTGAGTTGTTTTGCTGGAAGGGGTGCTGGAAGAGATGGTGGAGTGGGATGAATCTCCTCAGCAGGTATGGGAGTGGCTTTAACAGCCCTGGTGCCTTCAGAAGCTGGGGTGGAAGAGGTAGAAGCCTTAGTGGGCTTGGTGATTGTCCTCTCCCACCGGCCAAATAAGGCACAGGTGAGCCTTTTACTGGCATTAATGAATATGGTTTAGGAGACCAGGGATTCAGTAGCCTTTTCCTTGAGGAAGATCCCGAGGATCCTTCCAAAACATACTTCCTTCTTGGTATTCTTTTTCTTTATCATGTCAAACAGTAGTTGTGCCCAGTCTATTTGCTTCTTGTTGACAATGGCACACATGACCAGAAACTGTTGTCTGGTGATGTAGTCGTGTGCTGTATGTTTTCCGAGTAGCACTTTACCAACCAAGTCTGTTAAGAATTTATATGGCGCACACAGATGTTTCTTCAACAGTTTGTTTGGGTTGTCACCAGCATACCCCCATCAGATTTAGCATCACAGTAAACTCTTCAGAATCAATTTCAAAGTCCTCATCCCCATTCGTCAAACCAAATATGTCAGTTAAAACCGTGGGGGTTAAGGAAACAGGGTTATCGGCGATTGATCCTGTCATCGTATTGTCTTCAGAAGTGGTTGAAGTATAGACCCATTCCCTGATTTCTGTTCCTGCCAACTTTATCCTGGTGTTCATCAGGTTCTTCAGATTCTGTTCTTCCAGAAGTTCCAGAATATAGAGGAAGATTGGATCTGAGTGCTGGAATGACTCAAAGTCGACATCAAAGCCAGTGTCAAACTTCATTGCGGCTAGAGCTCCTACTGGAATCGTCATTGAGATCACCTGCAAGATAGACAGAGAAAACAGCGATCAAGTGCAAGGGAACAGAAAGTGCGGGATGGAGGTCGAAGAAAACCTAGATATAAGGTTCTCCAGAATATGAATCGACAATCTCCGTTCCACGAAAGTAAAATTAGTTCTTCGAACTGAGGTCTAGAAATGATTTAATAATGAATAATTCGTCTATCTCGGTCAGGAGACTTGAAGACAATTCGTCAAACTCCGGTCGACGAATATCTTCTGAAATAAGGTTCGTCGATCTCTGATCGACGAAAATTGTTTCACTTACAGAGAGTTCGTCGAACTCCATTTGACGAGTATCTCTCAAACTTTCCCTGGTTCGTCGAACTCCGTTCGATGAACTTTGGAAAATTCGTCGAATGCAGACAGAACTTAAGCTAAGTCTTCTCCATTGATCATCCACAGCTGATTTAGAAAGAAAGCATGATTTTTCTCATCCAGAGGTTTGGTGAATATATCAGCTTTCTGTAAATCAGTGTAGATATAGACAAGCTTAATCTTATTTTTGTCTACACACTCCCTAATGAAATGATGTCTTATATCAATATGCTTTGTCCTACTATGGTGAACTGGATTTTGTGTTATGGCTATAGCACTAGTATTATCACAGAATATGGTTGAATTATTTAAGTTGAACCCATAATCTAGTAGCTGGTTCTGTATCCAGAGCATCTGTGAACAACAGCTGCCTGCTGCAATATATTCTGCTTTAGCAGTTGACGTTGACACAGATGTTTGCTTTTTACAGAACCATGATACTAATCTCATACCCAGGAACTGACAAGTTCCTGATGTACTTTTTCTATCAACCCTGCATCCAGCAAAATCAGCATCAGAGTATCCAGTTAACTCAAATTCTGATTCAGCAGGATACCAAAGGCCTAGATCAGGACAACTCTTTATATACCTTAAAATCCTTTTTAAGAAAATAAGATGAGATTCCTTAGGGTTCACTTGGAACCTAGCACAAAGGCATATAGCAAACATAATATATGGCCTACTTGTTGTGAGGTATAATAGGGACCCAAAAATGCCCCTATAAAGTTTCTGATCTACAGGTTTTCCTGGTATATCAGAGTCTACAACAGTATTGGTTGCCATAGGAGTTTTCTTAGCTGAGGCATCAGCCATCTCAAACTTCTTTAGAAGTTCTCTAGCATATTTTGCTTGAGACATGAAGATGCCATCAGGGAGTTGTTTCACTTGGAGAACAAGGAAATATGAAAGCTCTCCCATGCTACTCATTTCAAATTTAGAATGCATGAGGTCAGAAAACCTCTTGCACAATTTTGAATCTGTAGAGTCAAATATGATGTCATCTACATAGATTTGTACTAACAAAATTTGGTCCTTATGATGTCTAGTGAAAAGGGTTTTATCTACAGTTCCTCTTGTAAATTTATGCTCTAATAAGAAACTTGCCAAGGTCTCATACCAAGCTCTTGGAGCTTACTTTAGACCATAAAGAGCCTTATTTAATCTAAACACATAGGAGGGATAAGTTGGAGAAACAAAACCTGGAGGTTGTTCTGCATAAACCTCTTCTTGTAGCACTCCATTTAAGAATTCACTTTTTACATCCATTTGAAATACTTTGAACTTCTTGAAAGTTGCATAGGCAAGGAAAATCCTTATAGCTTCCAACCTTGCAACTGGTGCAAAGGTCTGATCATACTCAATTCCTTCATCTTGCCTATATCCTTGAGCAATAAGCCTAGCCTTGTTCCTCACAATAACTCCTTGGGCATCAAGTTTATTCCTGAAAACCCATTTGGTTCCAATAACTGGGTAGTTTTGGGGTCTTGGAATCAAATCCCAAACTATACATCTCTCAATTTGGTTTAATTCCTCTTGCATTGCAAGGATCCAGTGGGGATCTTGCTCAGCATCATGAATGGTTGGAGGTTCAACCTGAGAGAGAAAGCAGGCATGCATCAAGTCTTGGTTGAGTTGATGCCTTGTTTGTACACCTGCTGATATGTCTCCAATTACTTGAGATCCGGGGTGATCCCTAAGTGTGACAAAATCAGTGGGTGGAGTTGGTTGTGCAGCAGTATTTTGAATAAATTCCTCTTGTGGAATTTTATTTGCTGCTGTTGGTTAAGTCTCATGTTCTTCAGCTTCATCTTCTTCACTGTCCTCAATGACTTGTGGAGATAGATGAGTGGGAACCTCTTGGGTGAGGTTTAGTCCATCCAAAGTCTCACACAAGTGGGGTACCTGCAAGTTGCTAATGGTAGAAACTTCTTTCTCCTTGCAGTACATGTTAGTCTCATCAAATGACACATGAATAGACTCTTCAATTTTTAAGGTTGATTTATTGAATACCCTATAAGCCTTGCTTACTTGGGAGTATCCTAGAAAAACTCCCACTTCAGCCTTAGCTTCAAACTTTCTAATGTATTTCTTGTTATTATTGTGTATATAGCATGTACAACCAAATACTTTAAAATAGTTAATTTTATGTTTCTTCCCTTTGAGCAATTCATGGTGAGTCATATTCTTTAGTTTGTGAATTAAGCTCCTATTCAGGACATAGTTTGATGTGCTTACAGCCTCTGCCCAAAAGGTTAGTGGCATGTATGCATCAGCAAGTAATGTACCTGCAGCTTCAATGAGTGTTCTATTTTTCCTTTCAGCTACCCTATTTTTTGGGGAGTTCTAGGAGCTGAGAAGCAATGTCTAATACCTTCCTTCTCACAGAACTCATGCATAAGAAGAGACTCAAACTCTGTGCCATGATCACTTCTGATCAATGCAACATGAGTAGAGAACTCAATCTGTATGGTCCTGAGAAAATCTGTAAGAACCTTGAATGTATCTGACTTTGTTCTCAGAAAGAATATCCAACTGAACCTAGAGAAGTCATCCACAATAACCAAGATGTAAGATTTCCCTCCTAAGCTTTGTACTGCAATGGGTCCAAAAAATCCAAGTGTAGCAGGTATAAGATCCTAGGTGAATCACTCTTATTAATTGATTTGAAACTAGTTTTGGTTTGCTTGCCTAGTTGACAAGCCCTGCAGAGACCTTCCTTCTTGTAGGGAGCAGAAGGTAGACCTCTAACAAGGTTGTCTTTAGATAACCTAGCTATATTTTTAAGGTTTACATGACCTAATCTTTTATGCCACAACTCATTTTGGTTACTAGTGATATTGAGTAAACAAACATCAGTTTTGGCAGAAATAAAATATACTAGATATATGTTACCTTGTCTAGTTCCAATTAAAACATTTTTGTTTTCATTATTAATAATAGAACTAGAGGAAGAGGTAAAGTGTACCTGATAACCTTCATCACATAATTGGCTTATGGATATTAGGTTATGTTTGAGTCCTCTTACTTATGTTACTCTCTTGAAAGTAACTGTTCCAATCTTTACTGCTCCATATCCTTCAGACTAGCCACTATTTGAATCACCAAAGATCACCTTTGGTCCTAGCTTGGACTTGTAATTAGATAGATTGTCCTTGCTGCCTGTCATATGCTTGGAGCAACCACTGTCCAAGTACCAGGTCTGACTCACCCTTGGACAGCTCTTCACCTGATCTGCCTCTGACTCTGAGGCTGCCTCATCTTCAGATTCACTTTCTGATCCTGAACTTCTCCTGGAGGCATAAATTGCCATAAGGCAGACCTCCTTATTTCTTGCTTCTTTCTCTTCTTCACTTGAGCTGGAAGAGGATGATTCTTCTTCAGTATCACTCCATGATTCAGCAACAAAGCCTTTGTCTCTCTTTTTATACTTGCTGGAGGAGGGTCTGTTGCTGTGTTTTCTCCTTCTTCTGGCTTTCTGGGCATTCAGAGATGTAATGTCCAGGCTTTCTACATCCAAAGCACATAACCTCCTTGGTTGGTGTCTTGTCAAAATTTGGGCTTATCATCTTGTCTGGATGATTTTATTTTGAAGTCCTTTCTAGCCATCTTATAAAATCTTTTTTCAAAGAGGCTCATTAGTTCTTCATTGGATGTTGAGATCTCACCTTCCTCTGATGCCTTGAAAGCTATATTGTGATCTTTTCTCACTGGAGTTGTTGACTTCTGTTCAGTTGCTTCTCTTGATTTAATCAACTGCTCATAAGACTTTAGTTTGCCTAGCAGAGATTTAGTTGATATCTTATTTAGGCTTCTAACTTCTTTGATAGGCCAGATTCTTGAGTCCCAAGAGCTAGGGAAGCACATCAAGATTTTGTCATTCACCTCTGTAAGGGTGATATCTTTATCCAAGGTTTTAAGCTCATTGATGATTGAGCTCAACCTATTGTACATTTCAGCAACTGATTCAGCCTCATCCTTCTTAAAATTCTCATACAGGGATATGAGATTTGATCTCCTCTCTTCCCTTTCATCAGCTGAGCCAGCTACCATTTGGTTGAGGGAGTCCCAAATGGCCTTGGCTGAGGTGCACTCAGCCACCTTCTGAAATGTCATCAGACATTGTCTGTGCCAAGATGTTCATGGCTTTTGCATCAGCCATCTTGGCTTTCCTGTAAGCATCATTATTATCTGGAGGAGGTACTGCAGTCATGTTTGTAGAGGTGCTTTGAGAAGCTGCAGGTGCTGGAGGTACTCCTGTTAAGATAGAAGCAAAAAATATCTTCATCAATAGAATTCATATACAACTTGATTCTTGCCTTCCAGATTCCAAACTTTTGCAAGTTGCAAACTGGAGGTCTGGTGCTTGCATAATCTTTGTTTTGTGTCATGGTTGTGGTTCTACTTTAAAATATGAACTAAGTGATATGTAGATCTAACACAGGATCTTTGGTTCAAGGATTAACTTGTGCAGCCAAAGGAACCTTGCTCTGATACTAATCGAAACTGAGGGTTAGGTCTACAATACTCTAGAGGGGGGTGAATAGAGTATGTTTAAAATTTATTAGGTCCCAATTCAAAAAGGTGTTGTTACAGCTTTTGCTGTAAAATGAAAATGTACAGTAAATATAAAACTGAAATGCAGATAATATTAAACCTAATCACAGCCACACAGCAAGAACAAAAAGAAAATATAAGCAACCAGACGACACAAGAAGTTTATAGTGGTTCCCCCTCAACTGGGTACATCCACTCTTCTATCACCCTTGGTAGGAATCCACTCAGGTTTTTGATCAGGTGCCTAACACCAATTGGTTTTGATCAAGTCCCCAAAAACCAACTCAAGTCTTTTGGTAAGGAGACTTGCAACCAGGAAACACTTTTGAAGGGAGATGACAACCCTTTGTACAGGAGGGGGTGAGAGAGTGATTTTGTCTTCTCTATCACCAATCAGAGAGAAGACTTATGTGGAATGATGTCAGCAAACAGCTCCCCCTGAGATGTAGAATGGTTCAGGGAAGATCTGGAGCTTTGCTGTAGGGTGATAGGTCTTCAATCAGAATTCTGGACAAGCAGTGATGTAGGATCTTCTTGACTGATTTGATATATGTTGTCCTTGGAGAAGTCCTGGAGAGAATGTTGAAGAAGAAGACTCGTGATATATTATAGTTGTTCTTCTTCTTCTGAATATCACTGCCTATCACTGTAAGCTTTTCTATAATCTTCTTGTGTGAAGCTTTTCTGTTGTTGTATGAGAACTCTAGCAGTCAGTTTTTGTGACCCTGATTTTCTGACTGAGTATGTTATTGTGCTTCTCTCTGTGTGTCTTGTTGCAGATTCTAAAATCTTCTTTTCTTCTGTCTCTATTCAAAAATTTGAATCCTCTGTAATTAATGCTGACGGCCTGAGAATAATCGGCATTGATGTATTTCCCAACTGTCTTGTGGAAAATCAACAAGTAATATTCCTGAAGAGGACTGTAATTAATACTTCCTCTAACGGATACATTCAGAGAATGTAGAACATTAATTACTCAGGAATTTCCGCATTAGAATGAGGACAAAATGCTGGAAATGGCTAAGTCTGGATTCGTCGAACGAATAACAGATTTCGTCGAGCTGAGTTACCAGTTCGTCGAGCTAAGATTTTGTATTCGTCGACCAGACATCTTCTGTTCGTCGAGCTGATAACAGAACTTGTATACTTCAGAACCTTTGCCTTTTCTGTCTGAAGTTCGTCGAGCTGATAATTGAATTCGTCGACTAGAGTTCAGCAACAGTTTTAGACTTAGACAAATAGTTTGTGTTGACTGATATTTTGTATGTCGACATGAAACTTCTGGTGTCGACACAAGTTGGTGTCGACAAATAATCTTGGTGTCGACACAAATATTCTGGTGTCGATATAAGCTCTCTGGTATCGACATAATATTTTTGGTGTCGACCTAAGTTGGTGTCGACACATACCCTAAGTGTCGACACAGATCCTCTGATTCCAGAATTCGTCGAGTAGAGTACTGAGTTCGTCGACCTGAGAAGTTGACTTCGTCAACCTGAGAAGTTGTGAACTTGAGGTCCAAGTTCGTCGAACTCAGAATCTTGTTCGTCGACCAAAGCCTGAAGTTGGACTTAGAAAATTATGGAGTTACCCTGACTTTAGTTTGTTGAAGTGTCCCAATTTTCGTCGGACAGAGAATGAAGATCGTCGAGCTCAGCTCAGAGAAATATCTCAAGATCGTCGAGCTGAGAATGTCTTTCGTCGACCTGAGGTCGACGAACGTCGAACTCATTTTACTTGGTCTTGAAATCTTCTAAGTCTTGAGTCTCTAATGGTCTTGTTGATAGCTGTTCCATCTGATATTGACTATAAGGACTTGACCTAGACTCTAGGACACAAATTTGACCCTGGCTATACATGTTGGGTCACATCCTAAGTTAGTGAACCTAGCCCAAATCAACTAGGGATCCAACACAAAGGCAGGAGCTGAAGGGTAAGGATGACATTCCCTGAAAGTAGATAAATCTTGCAGGACTTCCCCGGCCTGCTTCCCGGAAGAAGTTTTGACGAGCTGCAAACTCTTCATCTTGAGGTCGCAAAGGGGCTGCAGGCCCTTGCGGAAATGTTGTTGTATAAGGAGGATAGACCGGCTAGCAAGCTAGAGGATAAGCTTGTTGATGCTCCAATGTTGGTGATGGATTGACTGGAGCAGTTGGAGCAACTAGAGCTATTGCAGGTTGTATCTGCGACTGTTGGGAGATTTTTGCAAGAATTTGGTTGATCACTTGGAATTGCTGAGCATTTTCACGGCGTGATTGCTCGAAGGCCTCCCAGAGAGGATCATCTCTAGGACTTGATTGAGCAAGGTTCTCGGCTGAACGATGATCTGACATAGCTAACTGTCGGTTTTCACCGTCTGTTCGGATCTGAAGGTCGTGTGTTAACTGTTGATGCGTGAAACGGCACCACCTAGTTAACATGGAGGAGTGTTCGATCTCACGGGTGAGGTGAAGAAGAGGATGAAGGTTGCGGGGTTGATGAAAGGAGGAGGAAGCTTCTGAGTGCTCGATAGTGGAGCAAACGCTTGTTCAAGGGTTGCGGGGATAGAGGAGAGGTTTGCTGAGAGCAGCCGGGAAGGCTGATGATCAGCGGAGAAGGTTGATGATCAGCGGAGGAGGTTGATGATCAGCGTTGGAGGTTGATGATCAGCGGAGGAGGTTGATGATCAGCGGAGGAGGTTGATCAGGAGCTGTCGAGCAGACGGTTACTTTGACGGTTGTGCTTGCAGGTTGACGCCAAGGGAGTTAAGTTGAGCTGAGAAGAAGAAAGGGGGCGGCTAGTAGCAGCAACAATAGACTTTGCCGGCCGCGGCTTAAATGCCACTCTTGCGACGAGCTTTCCTTTGATTAATATTGAGTTATTACAGCTTGTTATTACACCTTTACAAGAAAGCAATAAAGGGGTACAAAGGGCTGGAGGCTAAGGAAAGTGTGTCAGAAGAGAGGCCGTGCGGAACTGCGCGACTAAGGAAAGAAAAGAGACCGCGCGGACTGGGAACTGAGTCCGGCAGGCCGCGCGACTAAGGGCAGAGAGAAGGTGCGGACTGAGATGAGGAGTCCGTAGGGGTTGATGACTTGAGCTTGTTGTGGTCTGTGTTCGATCGTGAGCACCTTGGCGATGTTGTGACCCTGGGGTCTCTGAACCTGACCTCAATGAGAGGTATGGGGGTCTATTTATAGGCCCGAGGAGGTAACGGCTTTCGGTGACGTTACCCCCGATGAGGCGGTAACCTGTGCGAGAAGAGGATGGAGTCTGCTGAGTCCGCAACAGGCCACGCGGACTGGGCTTGCTTCTGGAAATGGTCCTGCTGATGGCAGACTGGGAAGAGTCCGCGCCTACTGAGCTGATCGAGCCAGCGCCAAGATTGTGCGGGCTAAGGGAGTTATCCGCCTGCTGCTAGGAGGCGGGAGCTGGAAGCCGAGTGGAAGACTGCGAGGAGAATCCGCGGAGTCCTCCACTACTGAATTGAGCGAGCACGTGCTAAGGGTGTGAGCTGAGGGATATCTGCCGAGTCTGCACGAGGTTGTGCGGTCTGGGACTGCCTTGAGGAGTTTCTGTTGCCTGGCAGACTGCGAGGACTCCGCCACTACTATTCGAGCCCGCGCCAAGACTGCGGGCCGAGGTAGGTTGACCCTACTGCTGGAGAATGTTAAAATTTCTCAACGTGGTCAACAAGATAGCCCAAATGCCAAATTAATATCTTCGGAACTACCTAGTTCTCACGTTGAAGCAGTGGAAAACCAAGGAACAAAGGTTAATCCCAACAAACAATGGAAGCACAAGCAGATCTTTTATTCATTCACTTCTTTACAACACGAGGCATACATAGCAAGACATGATTTTGCTAGTATAACAGCTGTAAACAGAAAGCACCAAAAACCAAGCCGGGCGGACAGCACTGGAGTCCGCCGAGACCGCCGAGGTCGCCGAGTCCGCTGAGCTCGCCCGAACTTAAGCTGCAATTCGCCGAATAGCCACGGAGTCCGCCGAAGCCGCGAGGCCGCGCGGACACACCGTTATTCATCTCCTGCTGAAGCTGAACTGAGGAACACCCCCTACCCGCCTGAAGCCGGCGGACAGGTTATTGAAGCTGGCAAAGATGAAATAGCGCTGACAAGCCGCAGAGCGACCTCCTGCTGAATCCGCAGAGACCGCACAACTTCCAAGTACTTGATCGAAGTCAAAGCCAAACTCCTAGCTCCCTGAAGCTACCCGCGCGACCTGCACACAGTAAATGTCAGCACTGAATCAATCCGCGCGGACAGACAAACTGAGACCGCAGCTCCTCGCCCAACCCAACTTACTGTTCACTCAAGTTACTGTAGATGTGCCAGGGGGGTCCTATTTATAGGCGAGGTGAGGAGTGTGGTCACCGCCCTAGAGATAGCGACACCGCCCTAGCCCGCGCGATAGCAAAACACCGTCCGCCGAGTCCGCAAGGACTTAGCCGGATACCAAGGAAAATCGCCAGGAGCAAGGCAACATTGGCGAACCCTCTCCAGTCCGCCCAAGCTATGCGGACAAGGCAACAGCCCGCAAAGCTTCCGACCACTGTAGGACAGCAACCCCCTTCAATGGCTGTCCGCACAACCCGAGGCAGTCCGCAAGACTCAAGCCTCAATCCGCCACAAGTCCACGACCAAAGGCAGATAGCAACAGTCTGCCCGGTCACAGCGGACTTGGCGGATACGGCGGACACCATGGTCTTGGCACAGAGTGTGACCAAGTCCAAAACCATCAAAGGCCAATGAGAGCACGGCGGACATAAACTCCCGTCCGCCAAACACCGAAGCACAGATCGCCAGCAGTCTGCAATCTCCTCGCACTCCTGCCCAATGCAGCAACCATCTCCCGTACTCGAAAACCAGTCCGCCAATGACCTCCACAGCAAAGCACCTGCTGTACCACCAGAGCTCGACAAGGCCTCAGCCAAGCTCTAAGCCCAGTCCGCAATAGCCCACACCGCGGACATGAGCCAAACCGCCTATCAGCACAAGCTTGCACCGCGGCCACTGAGCAAAGCACCAGTCTGCAAGCCTCTATCCGCTCAGGCCGCTCCTTGGCAAAACCAATCAGTAAACGCCCTATCCACAGATAACAGGCCGCATAGTCCGCGGACTTCATGCAAACAACCCGCTCAGAAGACAGCCGGCTTTTCACTAAACCTTCCACCAGGCCGCACATCACAGTCCGCCCAGTCCACCTAGTCTGCCAAAGCTGTCCACCCAGGCCGCCCGGCCTGTCCCGTCAACCACTTCCATTTCACAAATTTCAACACTCCCCCTTGAAGTGGAAGTGGTGACCAAGCCCAACAAGCTGCGCAATCGCTTAAAGGGCCCCTTCGACAGTGGCTTCGTGAAGATGTCAGCAAGATTATCTTCACTCCGAACATGCCCGACCAGCAGAGACCCCTCCAACACCTTCTCCCTGATGAAGTGGTGATCAATCTCCATATGCTTGGTCCTGGCGTGACACACTGGATTGTTAACCAGTTTGAGAGCACTCTCATTGTCACCCCGGAGTAAAGTAGGCCCTTGCACTTCTTCATGAACATCCTCTATAAGCCTCCTCAACTAAACGGCTTCCCGAACAGCCAAGGCCGAAGCCTTATACTCCGCCTCCGTGGTTTAAACCGACACCGAGTCCTGCTTCTTGCTACACCACGAGATGCTAGCTGAACTGCAAGTGAACACATAGCCTGAAGTGGACCTCTGATCATCCAAATCACCGCCATAGTCAGCATCCGTGTACCCGAGCAACGCAAACTCTGAGTCCCTTCTATAGAGGAGTCCCATGTCAGAAGAAGCCTTGACATACTTCAGAATACCCTTTGCCTCCACTAGATGAGAATGCCTTGGTTCAGCCATATACCGACTTACTCGGCCAACAGCATAAGCAATGTCCGGCCTTGTAATCGTTAGGTAAATCAAGCTCCCAACAAGAGTCCTGAACACCAAGGGATCATGAAGAACCCTTCCCTCATCTCGTCGAAGCTTCAGCCCAAGTTCCAGTGGAGTAGAGCACGTCTTCCCTTCGCCCATGCCGAACCGCTTCACAATGCGATCAGCATATCCTTTCTAGCAAATGAGAACCCCGCACTCCTTCCTCTCCACTTCAAGACCGAGAAAGTGATGCAACTCTCCCAAGTCTTTCATCTCGAAGCGTATAGCAAGCTCTGCCCTGAGCCTCGCTACTTCCCCCTCCGAGTTCCCTGTGATGATCATGTCATCCACATACAGCAGGACCAAGACTTATAGCTCCCCCTTCTTCTTGACGAACAAGCTTGAATCCGAGTTGGAAGCAAGGTATCCACAAAATTGCAAGTACTCTGCAATCTTCGCATACCATGCTCTAGGAGCTTGCTTCAACCCATAGAGAGCCTTCCTGAGTTTGCAGACATAGTTCGGATGCTTTTCAGAGACAAAACCAAGCGGCTGATCCATGAAGATGTCCTTGTCAATCTCTCAGTAAAGAAAGGAATTCTTCACATCGAGTTGCCACAACCTCCATCCTTGCTAGCAGCCAAGGCGATCACCACTCTTACTGAAGTCATCTTCACAACGAGACTGAATGTCTCCTCATAGTCTTCTCCATACTGCTGTGAGAATCCTCTAGCGACCAGGCGAGCTTTGAACCTATCAATGCTCCCATCAGCCTTCTTCTTCAACTTATACACCCACTTGTAAGTAACCGGAGTAATGTCATCAACCTTGGGCACAAGGTCCCAGGTTTCATTCTTCTTCAGAGCATCAATCTCTTCTTTCATGGCACCTTCCCACTCCTTCACTCCAGTGGCCTCATTGAAGGTTGCAGGCTCTCGCTCATCCAGAGTACCTGCAAAGAAGCAGGAGACAAAGCTCACTGCATTCCCATCACAGTACCGAGCCGATGGCTTAACCACCCTCTTCGATCTCCGAAGGGTCGGCTCCTTGCTCACTGCTTCCGTTGCTTCTTCGGGCTCAACTCCTACCTTGGGCAAGCATTTATCAGTGCTCCCCCTGCTTCCTGAGCCAGAAGGCTCAGCCTCGGAGTTAGAAGCAACAGGAGCTGCTGGTGAAACAGCAAGCTCCTCTTCCAAGCCTTCAACAGCCGCCATCGGTGCTTCATCAACCTTGCTACTTCCGGTTAGCTCAACCGAGCCACCTCCATATGACGTCAGCTCGTCAAATACAACGTCTCTTGACACCACGAACTTCTTCGTCATAGGGTCCATGCATTTCCATCCCTTCTTCCGCTCATCGTAGCCGTTGGGTACATTGGTCAAATGTACCTGATTTGAAGAAGCCTCACCCAACTCAATGATATACATCATAATGTATTTGATGATGTTTATGTTTGAGTACTACTTGTGCAGGTTAAGAAATCACTGGACTGAAGCAAAAAGTTTCTAAGTCCATGTGTCGACACCCAGAGGGAAAGTGTCGACACTTGAGAAAGCTTGTGTCGACACCCAGACAAGCAGTGTCGACACTTGGAGTCATTGTGTCGACACCTGGGATGCAGAGTCGACACCAGACAGAAAGTGTCGACACTTGGAGCTGTGTCGACACTCAATGAAGAAAAGTGCAGACAGAAAGTGTCGACACAAGGAGCTGTGTCGACACCCAGTGAAGCTGTGTCTACACCAGAAAGTGTCGACACTTGGAGCTGTGTCGACACTCAGCAAAAGTCTGCAGAGTCTAAGTACAAGTGTCGACACTCAACACAATGTGTCGACACTATGCAGAAGAATCAGCACTTGAAGTAAGTGTCGACACCAGCACAATGTGTCGACACTCAACAGAAGAGTCAGCATTTGAAGTATGTGTCGACACCCAGAACAATGTGTCGACACACAGCTGAAGACTCAACACTTGAAGAAAGTGTCGACACAAGGAGCTGTGTCGACACTTAGCAAAGAACAGAATTATTTCCAAAATATTCTAAGTACAAGTGTCGACACTAAAGGAATGTGTCGACACTCAGCTGAAGTCTCAACAAGAAGAAGGTGTGTCGACACAAGGAGCTGTGTCGACACTCAGCAAGATTCAACATAGAAGACTATGTGTCGACACCAAGAAGCAGTGTCGACACTTGACAGATTCAACACAAGAAGATGTGTCGACACAAAGGAGATGTGTCGACATATAGAAGAATTCAGCAAAAGCTAGAAGAACAAGTACTTGTGTCGACACTCAATTTCAGTGTTGACACATGCAGAAGAATCTGTGTCGAGACATACAAGGAGTTGTGTCGACACCTTGTAGACTTGTGTCGACACTTACACAACATGTGTCGACACTTGGTCTATAAGTGTCGACACTTAAAGACAGAAAGTCTCGACACTTTCAGACAGTTAGAGAATTTCAAGAAATGACTGGATGATTTGACAGCTGCCGTTCCAGCCGGTCTACAGCACCTGTCAGAGATATCAGAAGTCAGTTATGGACCGGTCCAGCCGGTTACCATGAAGAAAGCCTATAAATAGGCACCTACAGTTTACAGAACTGGGTTCAGAGTTGTTGAAGTTGTTGATCAGATTATTCTTAAGGTTGATCACCTTGTTGAAGTAATTATTAAAGTGGTACAAAGAGTATCACACAAGAAGATCTAGCAGTTCAAGTGCAGATCTAAGAAGTTGGAGAGAGAGGGCTCCATCCAAGAAATCAGCCTCTGGAACTACGCTGAGAAGAAGGATTCAGATTCAATTCTGGATCTTAAGAGGCAGAGGTCAAGGAACAACTGCAGAGGATTCAGTCTTATTCAGTTCTACTCAAGAAGCTTTGAAGAAAGCTAAGTCAGGGTGAATCCAGCTGAGTTCTTCCAAGAACTCATCAAGAATCTCTCAACTCCCCTCCTTTAATTCTGAGTTGTAGAGTTATTATTTGTATTACATTTTTAACTTGTAGGATCCTTTGGATCTGAGTGATTTGTAAGCCTATAATTATAAAGGCTGAGGGTAGGGCTTGTGAGCCTGAGTGTAGGAGATTGAGATCTCTGAGTGTAGGCCTTGTTGGCTGAGTGTAGGCCTTGGTTGGCTGAGTGTAGGCCTTGATTGGCTGAGTGTAGGCTTTGGATAAAGCTGAGTTGTAAGGCTTTGGGCCTGAGGTGTAGGAACCAATTTGGGTTCTGAGACAGTGGAGAAGTTTGGTCGAATCTAGTACACTGCTAGATAGGCGAAGGGGGAAAGTGGATGTACCCATATCTTGGGGAACCACTATAAAACACTGTGTGCTGTGTTGTGATTGTGTTGGCATTAGCTGTGTATGTTTTGTTATTGCTGTTTGCTGTGCAAAAGTAATTAGAAATCTGTGATATAACTGTTTGGCTGCCAACAAAGTTAGAAAAGGATTAGGTCACCTATTCACCCCCCCCCCCCTCTAGGTGTTTAGGTACCATATCTTTCAAGTGGTATCAGAGCCAGGTTCCTCAAAACAAGGACTAACAGTCTGAGGAGATCCTGTTTGGCAGATTCAGTGTAAGGGAAAACACAGATTCAAGAAATCAAGAAAATCAAGAAACATGGGTTTCTATGAGAATCACAAGGAATTGGGTTCCATGAAATTACCCATATGCAGGAAGGAGATCTTTGGGATCTGGAAAGAAAGGGTAAGGCTGTTTATGGAGGCCTCAGACCCTAGAATCTACATCACAGTAAGGAAGGGCCTTATGTGCCCATGAAGATTTCAGTTCTAGATGCAAACCAGAGAACTCCAAAGGATTTCTCTGAGATGACTAAGGATGAAATTGTCCTGGCCACCATGGACAAGAGGGCACAGAACATAATAGTGAGTGCCATTGATGATGCAACTTTTCAGAACTTAATTCATTGTAAAACAGCAAAAGAGATGTGGGATACTCTCATTGTCTATATGGAAGGTTCTGAAGAAGTTAGGCAAGATAGGAAGTCCTTGCTAAATCAGGAGTATGAAAGCTTTAGGCAAGGAAAGGGTGATAGCATCACTGAGTGCTATAAGAAATTTTACAGAATAGTTAATGAACTCATGTCTTATGGAAGAGAGTTCAGTAACTATGAACTAAATGACAAGTTCTTAAGGTCCCTAACCAAAGATTGGGACACCAAGATCTATGCCATAAGAGAAATGGCTAAGTTGGGGGAAATTCCTCCTCCCACACTGTTTGGCAAGCTATTGTCTTATGAAATGCAGTTAACAGTGAGAAAAGAGGAGGAGAAATCAACAAGGACTGAGCACAAGAAAGAACTGTTGCTTTCAAGACAGAAGTTCCCAGAAAGTGCAGGAATAAGTCTTCAACTCCACCTCCAGAGGTAGTTGAATCAGAGTCTGATGAGTCTGTCAGCACAAAGTCTAAGAGCAGTGAAAGTGATGAAGACTTTGCTGCTTTCACTAGACACTTTCAGAAGTTTTTGAAAAAGAAATAGTGGAGGTCAAGGCCTTCTACATCACAAGGAAAGGAAGACTCTTATCAGAAAAGAGGTCTTCAAAGAATGACAAGAAAAGGATAAAATCAAGCAAGGCAACTGGTTCAAAGATTGTTTGTTATTGCTGCAATAGACAGGGTCATGTTATTGCAGATTGTCCAGAGAAGAGAAGGAATCTGGTGACAGGAAAAAGACTCACTTCAAAGGGAAGAAAGAAAAGTCTTTTGTTTCTAAGAAGGAGAAGACTCTATCAGATATCTCTTCTTCAGAAACTGAGTCTGAGGCTGAAGCCTACATAGGGCTGTTTGCTGAAGAAGAAGAGGAAGAATTCATGCAGATCTTGGAGTCAATTTATGAACAAGAAGACAGTCATTGCCAAGGGCTAATGTCTTTGACAGAAAGTGCCAAAATCCTGGAGCAGCCAGGACCCAGTCAGGTACAAAGTTCAAGTTTAAATTCAGTTTCTTGTTCTAGTTCAAAATCAGATTCTTCTTCATCAAGTGATGAGAATATATCTGAGTCAGAGGAAGATATTCATCAGCTTATAGATGAATATAAGGTACTGTTGCAAGCCTACAAGAAAAGCAAGACCCTAGCCAAAAGTCAGGCAAAGGAAATTGCTGATCTTAAAGCTACTGCAACAGATTTTGAGAAGCAATTTGATCAAAAACTGAATGAGGTAGCCAGGCTGAAACACATTACTGTGATTCAGATGGGAACTACCACCTATAAGAATGATCAAATTAAGAGACTGGAGATCAATCTTCAGAAAGAGAGAGAGCTTGTTGCTAGGTTTTCAAAACCTAAATCAGTGCTACCTTTAATTGATGAATTTGTTCATCATAAAGGCAAGCTGGACTGGGTTTTGTTAGACCTGCAGGGACTGAGCAGTCCAAGTATAAGTCCAAGGGCAAAGCCCCAACATTCAACAAGCCTGCTGTAGTCAAGACAGCCAAGACAGTACCTAAGCAAAGGTACAATAAGTTTGAATGCTGGTGCTGTGGCAAAGTTGGCCATTTTGCAGTGGACTGTTGGCACAATGTGAGTGCCAAAGTGAGTTCCAAACTACCTGTTGGAAAGCCAGTAGTAGTAGGTTTGTCAAATTGCAAACTAACAATCACCAAGGACCTAAGAATATTTGGGTTCTAAGGTTCATTAATTGTTTTGCAGGTGAGTCCAAGTGGCCATACCCCTACATGGTACTTGGACAGTGGATGTTCCAGACATATGACTGGAACTAGGGGACTACTGAAGGACTACATTCCAATCAAAATAGTCCTAAAGTGACCTTTGGTGGTTCTGAAAAAGGAATCATCAAAGGGTTTGGTAACATTTCTTCAAACTTAGTTACCATTACTCAAGTGGCTTATGTTAAAGGGTTGAAACATAACCTAATAAGTATAAGTCAATTAAGTGATGTAGGGTATGACATCTCATTTGTTAAAAATGGTTGTCATATCAAGAGGTCAAGTGATCAAGAGATCATTTTGACAGGATATAGGAAGAGGAATGTCTACTGCCTAGACATTATGATTGAGAACAATGGTTCTCCAGTTTGTCTTGTAGCTGATGAGACAGTCTCTCATTGTGTCAAATGGCACAAGAGGCTAGCCCATCTTAACTACAAGACAATTAGCAAACTCTTTAGTAAAGAGTTAGTGAGGAATGGTCCTCAAGTTAAGTGTGTTAAAGATGGCATTTGCTCAGCTTGTCAAAAGGGCAAGCAGACCAAATCCACCTTTAAAAGCATAGAAAACAAAGATGCTGTGAGGTGTTTGTACCTCTTGCATTTGGATCTCTTTGGTCCAATGCCAGTTCACAGCTTGGGTAGGAAGGTCTATACCCTTGTAGTTGTAGATGACTACTCAAGGTTTTCCTGGGTGTTCTTCTTAAGACAGAAATCTGAAACACCTAGTGTCTTCTACAGCTTTGTCAAGCAAATTCAGAATGAACTAAATAGTACTGTGGTCAAAATTAGAAGTGACCATGGCACTGAGTTTCAGTCTGAAAGCATGACAAAACTATGTGAAGACTTTGGGTTATTTCAAGAATTCTCTTCACCTAGAACACCTCAGTAAAATGGCATTGCTGAGAGGAAGAATAGGACCTTGATAGAGGCTGGTAGAACTCTACTAAGTGATACATCACTGCCTGAGTATTTCTGGGCTGAAGCAGTTAACACTGCATGCCATGTTATAAATAGGGCTACCATCACTAAAGGGCTAAACAAGACCCCCTATGAAGTTGTGAAAGGCAGGAAACCAAACCTATCCTACTTCAGGATCTTTGGTTGCAAATGCTTCATACTTAACAATGGGAAGTCTTACTTAACTAAGTTTGCTGCCAAGTCCCAAGAGGGAATTTTTGTTGGGTACAGTAATAATAGTAAGGCTTATAGAGTCTACAACTTGACTACACAAGTTGTAGAAGAATCGGTGCATGTAGTTTTTGATGAGACTAAACTTATTAATAATGAGTTATCTAGCAGTGTATGCAGCCCCACAGGTTTGATAAAGAAAATGGACAAGCTTACTATAGAAGAAGTGCCTGCTGCAAGACAGCAAGGAGAAGAGAGTAGCTGTTGTCCAGGGGGAGAACTACATGTGCCAGTTGCTGAAGAAATACAAGGTGTACAGCATGAAGCAGAATGCTGAAGTGGTTCAACCTGAAGTGAGGATGCCTCCAGCCCACAGGCATCTTAGAGGTCATCCAGTAGAGCTGATTATTGGAGATCCAAGACAAGGAGTTCAAACTAGGAGCAGAAATCAGGATGCTGCAATCTATTCCAGCTTTCTGTCACAAGTTGAACCTAAGAAATTTGAAGAAGCAATACAAGATCACAATGGACTGAAGCAATGCAAGAAGAGCTTAATCAGTTCAAGAGGTGCAAGGTTGGGAACTTGTTCCTAAACCTAAAGACCACAATGTAATAGGAGTTAAGTGGATCTACAGGAATAAGATGGATGAACAACAGGGTCATCATTAAGAATAAGCTAGACTGGTTGCTAAAGGATATAGGCAAGAAGAAGGTATTGACTTTGATCAAACCTTTGCTCCAGTAGCCAGACTGGAAGCCATAAGAATGTTCTTGGCCTATGCAACCTATCAAGGATTCAAGGATACCAAATGGATGTCAAGTCAGCATTCCTAAATGGTAATTTGAAAGAAGAAGTCTATGTGGAGCAGCCTTCAGGTTTTGTTGATCCAACTCCTACCTCATCTATGTCTAAGATCTTAGGAAGCTTGATTGTTAAAGCAAGCCCTTGAGGGCCTTTAGAGTATGAACCTATCTAGCTTTCTCCAGTCTGAGAACAAGTTCTCAAGGGGGAAAATAGATAAGACTCTATTCCTTAGGGAATCTAGAGGCAAAGTCATACTAGTCCAAATATATGTAGATGACATTATATTTGGGTCTACTGAAAGCAACCTTTGCAAAAAGTTTGCAAAACTTATGCAAGGTCAGTTTGAGATGAGTAGTATGGGAGAGCTGAAGTTTTTCTTGGGTCTCCAAGTTAAACAGACTGAAAGTGGTTTATCCATATGTCAGTCCAAGTTCACCCTAGAACTCATAAGGAAATATGGTATGGATTCATCCAGCATCATGAAGACTCCTATGGGGTCGTATGTCTCTTAGCAAGGATGATGTAGGGAAACCTGTAGATGAAACCTTGTATAGAGGGATAGTTGGCTCCCTATTATACTTGACTGCTAGTAGACCTGACATCGTGTATGCTACAGTTGTTTGTGCCAGTTTATCAAGCATGCCCTAAGAGTCTCATTTAACTGCAGTCAAAAGAATATTGAGATCTGCTAAATCAGCACTCCCC